>CM065727.1:34785720-34808220 GCA_033310375.1 Conus canariensis | reverse complement strand
GGAGGTTGGAATTATGATCATCTCTATAGGGGCGGTGTGTGAAGGTTGGAATTATGATCATCTCTATAGGGGCGGTGTGTGAAGGTTGGAATTATGATCATCTCTATAGGGGCGAGGAGTGGAGGTTGGAATTATTTTCATCTCTCTAGGGGCGAGGTGTGGAGGTTGGAATTATGATCATCTCTATAGGGGCGAGGTGTGGAGGTTGGAATTATGATCATCTCCATAGGGGCGGTGTGTGGAGGTTGGAATTATGATCATCTCTATAGGGGTAAGGTGTTGAGGACAGAATTATGCTGGTTTCTATAGGGGCGGTGTGTGAAGGTTGGAATTATGATCAGCTCTATAGGGGTAAGGTGTTGAGGTCAGAATTATGCTGGTTTCTATAGGGACGGTGAGGGGAGCTCAGAATTGTACTCGAATCTATAAGGGGCGAGGTTTGGAAGGCAGAATTGTGCTCACATCTGTAAGAGCGGTGTGGGGAGGTCCGACTCATGCTTATCTCTGTAGGAGTGGTGTGTGGAGGTCAGAATTGTGCTCATCTCTATATAGAGGCGAGGTGTGGAGGTCAGCATTGTGCTCATCTCTATATAGAGGCGAGGTGTGGAGGTCAGAATTGTGCTCATCTATATATAGAGGCGAGGTGTGGAGGTCAGTATTGTGCTCATCTCTATATAGAGGCGAGGTGTGAAGGTCAGAATTGTGCTCATCTCTATATAGAGGCGAGGTGTGGAGGTCAGAATTGTGCTCATCTCTATAGAGGCGTGGTGTGGAGGCCAGTATTGTGCTCATCTCTATAGAGGCGAGGTGTGGAGGCCAGTATTGTTCTCATCTCTATATAGGGGCGAGGTGTGGAGGCCAGTATTGTGCTCATCTCTATATAGAGGCGAGGTGTGGAGGTCAGAATTGTGCTCATCTCTATAGAGGCGAGGTGTGGAGGTCAGAATTGTGCTCATCTCTATAGAGGCGAGGTGTGGAGGCCAGTATTGTGCTCATCTGTATAGAGGCGAGGTGTGGAGGCCAGTATTGTGCTCATCTCTATATAGAGGCGAGGTGTGGAGGTCAGAATTGTGCTCATCTCTCTAGAGGCGAGGTGTGGAGGTCAGAATTGTGCTCATCTCTATAGAGGCGAGGTGTGGAGGCCAGTATTGTGCTCATCTCTATATAGAGGCGAGGTGTGGAGGTCAGAATTGTGCTCATCTGTATAGAGGCGAGGTGTGGAGGTCAGTATTGTGCTTATCTCTATATAGAGGCGAGTGTGTGGAGGCCAGTATTGCGCTCATCTCTATAGAGGCGAGGTGTGAAGGTCAGAATTGTGCTCATCTCTATATAGAGGCGAGGTGTGGAGGCCAGTATTGTGCTCATCTCTATACAGAGGCGAGGTGTGGAGGTCAGAATTGTGCTCATCTCTATAGAGGCGAGGTGTGGAGGTCAGAATTGTGCTCATCTCTATAGAGGCGAGGTGTGGAGGTCAGTATTGTGCTCATCTCTATAGAGGCGAGGTGTGGAGGCCAGTATTGTTCTCATCTCTATATAGAGGCGAGGTGTGGAGGTCAGAATTGTGCTCATCTCTCTAGAGGCGAGGTGTGGAGGCCAGTATTGTGCTCATCTCTATAGAGGCGAGGTGTGGAGGCCAGTATTGTGCTCATCTCTATATAGAGGCGAGGTGTGGAGGTCAGATTTGTGCTCATCTCTATAGAGGCGAGGTGTGGAGGCCAGTATTGTACTCATCTCTATAGAGGCGTGGTGTGGAGGCCAGTATTGTGCTCATCTCTATAGAGGCGAGGTGTGGAGGCCAGTATTGTGCTCATCTCTATAGAGGCGAGGTGTGGAGGCCAGTATTGTGCTCATCTCTATAGGGAGAGGTGTGCTCATCTGTATAGGTACGAGGTGTGGAGGTCAGGGTTGTGCTCATCTCTACTGGGGCGGTGTGGAGGTTGGAATTATAATCATCTCTATAGGGGCGAGGTGTGGAGGCCAGAATTGTGCTCATCTCTCTAGGAGAGGTTTGCGGATGTTCTTATTATGCTCATCTATGTAGGGGGAGGTGTATGGAGCTCAGAATTATGACTATCTCTATAGGGGGCGGCGTGTGGTCAGATTATGCTCATCCCTATAGGGGTGAACTGTGCACATCAGAGTTGTGCTCGTCTCTTTATAGGCGGTGTGTGGAGATCAGAATTATGCTTATCCGTATAGAGGTGGTTTGTGGAGGTCAGAACTGTGCTCAGCTCTTTGGACTTGGTGTGTGGTAATCAGATTACGCTCATCCCTATAGTGGCTGTGTTTGGAGACCGGAATTGTGTTAATCTCTATAGGGGCGGTACGTGGAGATCAGAATCATGCTCATTTCTATAGGGGCGGTGTGGAGATCAGAATTATGCTGATCTCTATAGGGGTGGTATGTGGAGATCAGAATTGTGCTCTTTTCTATAGGGGCGGTGTCTGTAGGTCAGAACTGCGCTCATCTTCATTGGGCGGTATGTGGAGGTCAGAACTATGTTCGTTCCTGTAGGGGAGAGACATGGAGGCCAGACTTGTGCTAATCTTTACAGGGAAACAGACGTTTTCCTGTTCCCGTCCTTCCCAGGGGAGCGAGGATGGGAGGATCTGAGATGGGTCTCTTTCCCAGCCTGCTCAGCAGCACACTTATTTGTCTGCTGGAGTGAGACCAGGTGGAAGTCAGAATTAAGCTCATCCCCATAGGAGCGAGGTGTGGAGTTCAGTGTTGTGCCGATCTCTACAGGGACCGGGAAGTGTTTTTTTCCTGACGCTTTTTCCTTGTGGAGGATGAGGCAGACGGAGGTCCATAGACCTACATCACCTCCACAGTTTTCCGCTCAGGACCTTTTGGATAGGCTCCGACCTTTGGGGGAAACAGTCGTTTTCCTGTTCCCGTCCTTCCCAGGGGAGCGAGGCAGGGATGATCTGAGAGGGGTCTGTTTCCCAGCTTGCTCAGCAGCAGACTTATTTGTCTGCTGGAGTGAGGCCAGGGGTAGCGGATTTAACGTCTCCGCTGAGGGCGCTGATGTTATTCGGACATATTGCTGATTTTTGTAGCGGTTTGCTGATCCACATGTTGATGTTTCTTGCGTACATTTAGAAAAATAAAATGCGTCAGTCCGACAGGACACAGACACCGTCCGGACCGTTCCAACAGCGGCAGAGCACGACAAAAGCTGCCATTAATGACGTCATATTTAAACGCATACAGCAGTACCAAGTGTTCATGGATTACCTCCCCTAAATGTGATTACATGTGAGAGAACTATAAAATCTTCGTTCTAGCTCACCCGCCCTCAACCAGTTTCGGGCGGTTGCCCTAGAACGAAGATTTTATAGTTCTCTGCTAAGTAAGACTTAAAAAAAAACATTTACAAACATACATAATGTGTAGGATTATCTGTTTTTAACACTAATTTAGAAAACTTTTGAGACTTAAGTGTTTGCTTAATCCTTCGTTTTTCTTGATCGTTTTCAATAACATCATTTTCTTTCATACATTCATCAAATGCATCTCTATCTTTCATATGAAATAAAACCACTGTCTTTAATTGTTCTCTGAAGTCTTTTAAAACTGAATTATATTTTTGACTTAAAATCCATACACTTATTCCTGCATGTCTCCCGCTAAAAGCCAGTTTTGATAAAGCGTTTCTTTTTTTGACAATATCTTTTTCTGCTGAACAATCATCTATAATAAATAGTGTCTGAGTTCCTTCAAACCATCTAAAGAAATGTTCTAAGCACTCGCTAAGTTTATTGCATGGATCAACTAAATATATGTTGTTGTCTGTCCATATAAACCTTCTGTCGTGATATGCTTTGTTCCACTTTAATGTTGGACAGAAAATTACTATGTGTTCAAAATTATAACGATAAACTGTTTCTAATAGGTCTAAGACGAATATTGTTTTTCCACAACCAGTCTGTCCACAAATCAATGAACAATGAGGGGTTTTTGTCATAAAGTTTAACATCGGCATTGACACCAAAGTTGTCTGCTCCATAGTTTTAAAACAGAATTTAATCTAATCCAGTTATTGTTTTTATCATACTCTCTGTCAAAACTTGTTCAGTATAATAAAACCCTATAAGGCCCAAATGTGTAAGATTAATCCAGTTCAGTTCTGTAAGATCGTTTCTATTTAAACTAATATCAATTTTGTTGCTTGTTGTCATAACCTTAATATCCTCGCCATTGTAAAGAACAACGACAGTAACTTTAAGTTTGTCAACGTCTAAGTTTTGCCAGCTAATAAGAATTCCTTTCATAAGATTGTCACTGACGCCCAGAGCTCCATTTCTCGCCTCATCCTTTAAGACAGAAATTTTAAATATCATTGTGAACGTGTCTCCTAATTTTGTGCGTGGAATGAACTGTAATTTTGTAGAAGCTTTCTTTAAAACCGATTCTCTTCTGTGGAGGATGTACTGTTTGTCCCCAAACGGCTTTATTTCGATCTCTTTCCGACTGTTGTCCTCTGGCATAAGACTTACATGTAAAGGGCCAGAGTTCAATGCTTTTCTGAAACTTTTTTGACGGTCAAAAAATGTAAATGGGCTTAAGAATTCAAATTTTATGTCCCATTCTAAATATGGTTCTAAGTGCCATTTGTTGTCAGTTTTTCGAACTATTTTATATTCATACTGACCCGCATTATTTGCTTCTACATTGCGTAGTTGTTCTAGTTTAGGAAACCTTTTGCTGTCGCTAACCTCTTTGCGTTTATAATAACCATCTTTAGTGTACTCAAAACCATACAAAGTGCCTATCTCACCGTTCTGTTCAAAGTCCTCAACGTCTGCAAGGTCTTTTAATTCTAAAGTTACACACCTCTCAGGCGCTAATGTAACTCCTGATTCTTCTGGCCCACGAGACATTATTTTTTAGTACACCTTATTATTTTATTTCTAAAACAATGTGCAGGTTATCACATTTCACGACTTTCCCTGTTTTATCTGTGATCTTTATATTAAATGATCTGACCCTCCCACAAGCTAATCTTTTAAACTGTAAATTAGGGAATTGTATAATTTCATAATCGCAATATGCAGCTTTCCCTGATGGAAGAGCTCTTAAAACAGTTGAGGGCCTTCCATCATATAAGTTTTCATCAGTGCTCAGCTCGTCCAAATGAACATAGAGTAATGAATGTAATGCAAGATCGAGCGGATATTCTCCCTCATAAGTAGTTTCGTCTGGTGCAACTATAAAACTATGATTGTCAGTTGCAAAGCCTAACATTTTAGCTAGCTCTACATCAAAAAGGTAATGGTCTACTTCTTCTTCAGGTTTGAATGTCAACATTATTTTCAAATTTGCATTGTTAAGTTTGAGAGTAATGTCGAAGTTACTCATTGCTTCTTTTAGCGAGCAAAACCCGTAATAACCATCAGGTATGGTTAACTGGCTAACTAAGTTTCCTCTGTTATCAAATTTGTTAATCTTATTATTCTCCTTGGATTCAGTTATATTAAACCATACGACTTTGTAAAAAATTTCATGGAGTGCGACCCTTTGGGTTCCGCAGTTATTATCAATAGCATATTCTAAAAACGAAGGACTGTCTTGAGTTGTTATTGTTACAAACATTTTTAAAACAAATTTAAAAATGAGTGCATTCAAATATACTAATGCAAAATATTCTGTCGGGCCGCACTACAATCTTAAAAATATAACAACTGACACCCTTGACATTTCTGTGACTCAGTCTGACGCCTTTCAAGTAAAGGTTAGTACTCCATTGGATCGTTATCTTAACCCTCCTATTAAAAAAGACTACATCGCGAAAGTGTGGTTCAGTCATCCGATGCAGTTTTATCAGAACCAGTTAAACTTTGCTGTGTTTTGTGCATCAGCTGGGTGTGGAGTGTCGTATGCTGATCATTTAAATCATCCTGATCCTTTGGTGAGGTCAGTGTATAGATTTCATTTTTATTACACCTTCAGACGTATTTTATCTGAACTGCAAGCGCCATTACCAAATGACAAAACGTTTAATCCATT
This sequence comes from Conus canariensis, assembly GCA_033310375.1. NCBI lineage: Eukaryota > Metazoa > Mollusca > Gastropoda > Neogastropoda > Conidae > Conus > Conus canariensis. The sequence goes on along the minus strand of CM065727.1, from coordinate 34,802,210 downwards.
TAGCAACAGAATAGATTACAAGGCTTTTGAAAGGATCTGTAACGAATTTGATATTGACCCAAAGACAGACTTTAGACAAAAGTTGGATCTTAATCATGGTTTAGGCACTCTTTATTATTGGGGCGTGCATAGAAAGTATAACTATGATTGGAATCCTCCTTACACATCTTTCTCTTCAGGCACAACTGTTCACCTCGGGTCCATAGAGCAAGAGCATAAAACAGCATGGACAACATTTATTTTGGATACTTCTAAGGGCCTAACAAAAGCAGGAATAGAACGAATAAACGACTCTATTCGTACTTATGTTTGGTGTTTGCTAGGTTCGCAAGCACAAACGAGATCAAACATAATTGATCCTTCTACTGGCTTTGACGCCCAAAAACAGTATTTAGCAAATTTAGAGGATTCTATTAATTCTGCAATTGATTTGCCTTCAAGTATTAAAAGGTACCAAAATGTTTTGCAATACGCAAGATCGAAAGTAGACTTTGCTGTCGGCACTGGTTTATACATGCTGCCTTCTGACCTCAGACTTCAGATAGGAACAATAATAAACTATAATAATGAAATCCTTGTGGCTGGCAATGAAGAGAAGGTCGGAAAAAACGACATAAATTCTAAGCCAGCAATAGCAATAAAAAAAGAAGCCCCTCCAATACCTGAGGTCCCCTCTAAACCTCATACAATCCCCCCCTCAAAACCCCATCCAATCCCCGTGGCCTCAAAAAATAATGACCATGAATATGAAAAGACGGCACTTGTTATTGGATTAACTGCCCTAGGATTACTTGGTCTTTATCTTACTATAAAGTAACCCAACTATTAAGACAACTAATGTCCATAAGTGCTCAGCCATAAAGCCAACTACTTTACTTGCGGCAGACAAAAGCCAGCTAACGATCCCCCCTATTATACCAGGCAAAGAATCTATTGCCTTACTGGCTAATTTTTTTAATAAACTTGCAAGATGATCAAGTTGTTTTTTTACCCATGATTTATCTGATGGTGGTCCTGGAGGCACTGCCCCCCCCCCCCCCCCCCCACCACCACCACCGCCTGTAATAGCCAACACCAGTGTACTTATTGCAAATCCTAAGGCTGTTATAACACTTGCTAATGTGACACCTTGCTCTCTAAACAGTGTTCTTATTCGTTCTGCTAACGTTGTGTCTTCATATAAAATTCTTTGGATAGTTTCTCTTATTCTGCTCACTTGAGTTCGTAATTGTTCTCGGTTATTAGACAACACTTCTAGTCTTGCTGATCTCTCTTGTTCAAGATCTTTTAGTCTTTGTGTTATTCTTTCTTTAACACCAGGTCCTAAGCTGTGGTCATCAGCCTCAACTAGTTTTTCTTTTTCTCTTTTTATATGCTCATCTAGTTCACCCAGTTTTGCTAAATTGTTTGTTAATTCGCCTCTGATGCTTCTCAAAGCATGATCAAGGGCCGTTATTTCTCTCATAGGTAGCGGCGGATCGTGCATAGTTTTTAATGCTGTTTCTTCTGAAAAACTGGTTTCTGCTTGTATTATTTCGTCTGCTATTGGGCTTAAATCTTTAAGTTCCATGTTTTGTATTTGGTTATCTGTTGGGAGTTCTTGTAGTGTGTTTTGAAGTTTAGCAACTGCTTCCCTATCTAATTTTGGTTTAGTAATGCCAAGGCGATTTTGTTCGCTCACACTGAGCCTTTGTCTAATTGTACTCTTTTTTAAAAACTTTGATGAGTCTGGTTTAGTTGTAAGCTGAACAAGTTGTCCTTCGTCGTTTCTCACAAACAAATGGTCATCTTTTGTTTCAAAATCATTAGGGTCTATAAATTCGGGAGGTTCTTGACCTAAACTTTCGTAAAATGATTTGACCTTACTTTCTGTTAATTCACGCCGCAATGATTGTAATGGATGTGTCAAAGGTGTCATTTCACTCATGTCGTCTCCAGGATCAAAAACATCATAATCTTCAATGCCTGCCATGTTTTAAAAATAATTAACTTTTTATTTTGTTTTATAAAAAAAATGTCACAAGCATATGGCTCAATTCTTGACCCGCATAGAAGACTGAAAGAGCCCTTTGGCGTGAAGGGAAATAAACAGAATATTATTGTTCCAAATAATCCATCTACTATTGATTCAGATCAAATTCTTACTGTTAAATTTCCAGACCTAGGAGCAGATGAAGTGATTGTGCCGGGATCTGCACGGCTTACTTTTAAAATAGAACTCGAATCAGCAACAGACGAAACAGGACAGTTGTACAGAATCTGGGACGGCAATCGTTAAGAAAATTTCTATAAAACTTGAGGGGCAAGAAATATTTTCTTTACACAATGCAGACATATTTCTAATCTGATTGTGATCTATGGCTAACCGCGAATGAAAGGGCCGATCTTGCGTTTCAAGGAATCGAAAATAACGAAGCACTAAAACACAGAATAGACGCCGAAGATGCTAAAGACAGTAACAAGGCTGAAGCTGTAAGTTATGCGTTTGGAAATCGCTTTTCTATACCCTTAGATTTTGAGTTGTTAAAAGCGCATGCGCCATACTTTCAAGGAGCATTAAAAGACAGATTGTCATATGAACTAACTTTTAATGAATACAAACGTGTCATTAAATCTACAGACACTAACGCAAAGTACAGCATTTTCGACATCTCGTTAGAGTTTGACATTGTTAGCAACCCTAACTTAGCAAGGCTGATTGAGCAACAATATCAGTCAAAATTAGCAATATATTACGAAAGAGTGATTCATCATACTAAATATCCTAAAAGCAGGGCAGACACTATATGGAACTTTAGTTTTAGTGCCACAGCAAGATCCCTTAAAGGTATTTTATTGCTGTGTGAAGATGAAGAACCATTCAAAAGACAAAGTGAAAAGTTTATCAATCCTAAAATAACGAAAGTACAATGTTCAATTGAGGGTAGTCCTAACCAAGTCTACGGTAGTGGGCTTAAACCTTATCATCATTTTGATGAAATAAGAAAATTGTTTGGAGGCGGGAGGTCTAGAAGTCCAACAGTAGACCTTGTGTCTAAAGATCTACACCTTCACAGTGTTAGACTTGATGAATATTTAACAACGAAATACGGTTTATGGATTGACCTAAGGTCAACAGAGGATAATCAGTTGCATGGGAGTGGGAGAACAGTTAAAGACGTAATAAACATTCAAATTGATAAAGAAAAAGAGAGTGATAAACCACTTAATGTACATTTGTTTTTAATATATGATGCGCAGCTGAATATTCAAGATAACAGATTAAAAGATATCCAATACTAAATTATTTTTATTTTTTAAAAAAAGCATGTCTGTTCAGGTTTATCCAAAAGTGCCCAAAGAAGAGATAGTAGGCAACTCTGTTGCTGTAGACATAAAAACTTTCAGATTAACAAACATAACACAAATGCAAACCCAACTAGAGCAGGACCTTTCAAAATACAGTAAAACCAAACGAAGGTATTCTGCTGTCTTTAATGCTGTTACATATGTTAATACTGGAGCATCGATCACTAGTGCTCTATCAGCAGGAACAAGTGTAGGTCTCTTAGCAACAGGCGTAGGTGCACCGGCAGCTTTACCTCTAGGTGGTTTGTCTTTAACTCTTGGCCTGTGTTCATTGGCTGTAAGTGCTGTCAGCAAAAAAATAAAAGCTAAACTCCAAAAGCACACAGCTATGGTTCAACTAATAACAGCTAAACTTAGTTCCTTCAAACTGATAATTGATAAAGCACTAGTTGACTCAAACATCACGGATGAAGAATTTAGTCGCCTACAGGCTGATTTTGAGGACTACAAAAGACAAAAGTTTGATCTTCAAAGAAAGGCAAGGGCAACTTTTTCTCAACAACCAGACACCGACCAGATAAAAAAGGAATGTTTAAAAAAAGTAAACGAGACATTAAACTCTGTTCTAAACAGATCACATTAACAACACCAAAGGGCGTTTATACTTTAGTTTACGAGTCCAAGCACAAAAAGACCGTTGATATTGATTCTGACTAAGTATTTTTTTTTTAATTTAAATAAATATTTTGAGTTAGAAAAGAAACTCAACATGGCTAAGATATATGAAGACCCGGACGAATTGTTTGAAGCAATGCTCGAGGAAGAGCGTTTGTCAAAAGCTTTAAATGAGGTCGTTTTAGAAGTTATTGATCCGACAAACGTGCAGGCAAGCGTTGTACATGCTATTTCTCAAGTTCCAAGTAAACTAACAATAAACCCTCCAGTTAAAGTAAGGTTAGTTGTTTTAATCGACTATATAACAATAAACGAAGAAAATCTAGAAGTCTGGGTCTCAACTAAACAGCAGACTATTCTTTCTTATAATGACTTAACACCCGGTTGGGCAGATCAACTTCTTACACAGTTTAATGAAGCCTCTGAAGCAGCTAAAATGAGAGGCTCTGGTTGGTCAGAGGGTGAAGTCCTAGACATCAGATTAAGACAGGCTAAGTATGAGCCAATTGTAGGCAAGTCTTACATTCCACTGCCCCCAGCATTGGTTGCAAAAAGAGCAGTTCTGAACATAAAGAATTCAGACAACAAATGTTTTATGTGGTGTGTTCTTGCAAGGCTGCATGTACTCCGCAAAAACGCAGAGAGAGTATCTAACTATCAACCTTACATCAATGATCTTAATTTCAGTGGAATATCCTTTCCTGTTAGCTTAGACAAAATTGATCAGTTTGAAGAACAGAATCACCCAATAACTGTTAACGTATACACATGGTCTGAGGAAACAAATTTGGTGCCTATCAGAGTGTCTAAGAATAGTCCGTCGATTGGTGAACCAGACAAAAATCATGTAGACTTACTCCTGATGTCTTCACTGGCAGGGCTACTGCACTACACATTGATACGAACAATGAGTAGATTATTGGCGCATACTACAACAGATCATGGCAAACAAGAATTCTGCAGAAAATGTTTAACAAGAATTCCATCTGTTCAAGCCGCGAGTGAACATAAGAAACATTGTATTAGCCCAGTTGACTGTAATACAGAACTAATTATGCCCAGAGAAGGCAGTAAAGTTTGTTTTAAGAACTGGAAAAAACTGCAAAATACTCCATATGTTGTTTACGCAGATTTTGAGTCACTCATTGTTCCTTATGAAGGGCCAACCCCGCAGAAACTTCCAAAAACAGTTTTAATGAGTAATCATCAGATTTGTTCGTTTGCTTTCATCATTGTCAGGTCGGATGGCGCCCATTCAGAGCCAGAATTATATAGAGGACCTAATGCGGCTAGTAGATTTTTACAGCGCATGCAGCAAGTGCGTAATGCTTGTTCTAATAATCTGAATTTATCTGAAATCATGATGACGCCCGAAGACCAAGAACAGTATGAATCAGCCACTCACTGTTGGATTTGTGGTTTAGAGCTAACAAGTAAAGAAAACCCAACAGTAAGAGATCATGATCACATTAGCGGAAAGTTTAGAGGAGCAGCACATAGTAAATGCAATCTTCAACTAAAGTTTGAACCTAAAACTTGGAAGCTGCCTATATTCTTTCATAACTTGCGAGGTTACGACTCTCATCTTATATTGCAAGCAGTAACTAGCGCCTTTAGGGTGTCATGCATTGCGCAGTCATCAGAAAAGTACATGTGTTTCACTTTAAATAATTTATCTTTTTATGACTCTATGCAACACCTGATGGGTTCATTAGAGTCACTGGCTATGTCCTTAAAGTCCTGCCCAATAACAGAAGAATATTTTGACCCAACGGTGATTAGAAAGGGCGTTTATCCTTATGAGTACATGAACAGCTGGGAAAGGTTTGAGGAGACAGCCCTTCCGCCTAAAGGCGCGTTCTTTAGTAGTCTTAGAGGAAAGGACATCAGTGATTCTGATTATTCTTATGCTCAAGAAGCGTGGCAAAAATTAGACTCTAAAACAATGGGAGACTATCATGATTCCTATTTAATGGCGGATACTGTTTGTTGGCGGATATCTTTGAAAATTACAGAAAGACCTGCATGAAACATTATAGTCTAGATCCTGCGCATTATATTTCTGCGCCTGGGATGAGTTGGGACGCATTCTTAAAATTTACTGGTGTACAGATTGACCTGTTGTCTGACCTACCAATGCTTCAGATGATTGAAAACGGATTGCGTGGCGGAATTAGTATGGCGTCTCACCATTACTGTAAAGCAAACAACAAATACCTAGACAACTATGACCCAAGTAAAAGGTCTAACTATCTTATGTATTTAGATGCAAACAATCTGTATGGTTGGGCTATGAGTCAATCACTTCCATTACGTAACTTTAAAATGTACACAGGAGGTGTAAAAGACATTCAAAAGTTTTTAAAATGGCTTCAGAGTCTAGAAGCTGATCGTAAAAGAGGTCTCATTCTAGAAGTTGATTTAGAATACCCCCATGAACTTCATGATTACCATAATGACTATCCATTAGCGGCAGAAACCCTAAAAGTGTCAATGACAGAACCGCCTAAACTTGTGCCTAATCTTCGTGACAAAAAAAATTATGTCTGTCATTACAGACTTCTCCAATTTTATTTAAGACATGGTTTAAAGTTAACAGCAGTTCATCGTATAATTGCATTTGATCAAGAACAGTTCATGAAACCATACATCATGAAGAACACTGATCTCAGAACTAAATCCGCAGATGCTTCAGAAAAAGACTTTTTCAAGTTGATGAACAACAGCTGTTTTGGAAAGACTATGGAAAATCCGCACAAGCGCAAAGATGTCAGATTGGTCACTAGAGAAAACGATGCAATTAAGTTGACTTCAAAACCAAATTATCAAGACTTCAGAAGATTTCATGATCAGCTTTTTGGAATAATGATGAAAAAAAAGAAAGTCAAATTGGACAAACCTGTTTTTATTGGGTTTACTGTTTTAGAGCTGTCGAAGCTTTTGATGTTAGAATTTCTTTACGACTACTTTAAACCCTTGTATCCAGAGTCCAGAGTTCTGTACACAGATACAGATTCTTTGTAATAGACATCCCTACTGAAGATTTTTACAAAGACATGGAATTAGAAGTAGCAAAAGAGCATGCCGGATGGTACGACACATCTGATTACCCTAAAGATTCACCTTTGCATTCAGTTATTAATAAGAAGGTTTTAGGTAAGATGAAGGATGAATTATCTGGAGGTGTGATCAAGGAGTTTATTGGTTTAAGGTCGAAAATGTACAGTCTTTCAAGCCAAAAAAAAGTTGTCAAAAAAGCAAAGGGAATATCTCGTAGTGTTGTGCAATCAAGCATATCACATGACAACTACAAGGAAGCATTGTTCAATAAAAAGACTTTTCATCATGACAATTACAAACTACGATCTAATCTACATGAGATTAACACAACTGTTGTAACAAAGAAGTCATTAGATAGAACAAACACTAAACGAGTATTTGTTAATCCAGAGTTTTCATATGCAATTGGGCACTGGAGAATAGTATAATCATATGTCTTCATGGAGTTTCTGTTTGGTCAAGTGTTATCAGAAGCTCAACTATATCATTATCCAGTATAGCCAAATCATTATTATTCTCATTCATTACTGCTAAATGTGCTTCAATTTTTTTTATTCAAGATTTTGATTTTTCCATATCAAAATATCAGAATCTAGGGATTGGGGTAGTAAGCGATTGTCTGGCATAAGATTGTCAATGTTCTTAAATATTTTTTTGATAATAATATTATAAGCAGATAATTGACGTATTAATTTTGAAAACTCTTTTTTCTTTTGAGCTTCCATTTTAAACTCAAATGTATTTGCCTAAATTAACTAAGCGACTGGAACTGTGTCTGGTGGGATTATCTGCAGTTCTTCCTTCACAAAAGATCTTCGGGGGGCTGGTCGTTTTGTTGTGTCAGTTTCTCGTAAATAATACACTGGCGGATTCATTTTCACAATTTTTTTTATCTCATATGGATCAACACTCCAAACTGGATCTGTTGCCCTGATGCGAGTGTCCCCTTCCGCTTCTCCCGGTGAATAAAGGTATCTCACTTTTAAACCAAATGGTAATAGTTTGCTGGATGAAGACTCTTCAACAACATTTATTGTTTGTTTTCTGATTGCTTGTACTGGTTTTAGCCCTTTAAATTCTTCATTATTCATTGCGCGCAAAACTGAGGGCAGTCTTTTTACCCATTCTGTGTTGCGAGAATTGTCAATCAGCTCTCTGTGATACTGGTAGGAGAAAAGTCTTTCAGATAACTGTTTGTTAAAGTTTTCAACCAAACCCTGTGATCTGTGAACACCCGGAATGCCTCTTTTAATGGTAACTCTATGTTTTAACAATAATTGATTCACTTGACCTTTAAATTCTTTTCCGTCATCGACTTGAATCATGCGAGGATAAGTTAAGGGTCCTCGTTGGTATATCAGCTGTATGGCAACAGCAACAGCAGAAGCACTCTTTTGTGTTAATGGTTCCGCATCTTTGTATCTTGAAGCTATATCAATGACTGTAAGTGCGTACTTAAATCTTTTTCGTCTAATCGTATCATGGGGTAAATATAGAAGGCCCATTTGATGGGTGTCGTTTGGTGTTATATTCACAAAGTGTGGTCTCTGTAGTTTTTTAGGCGCTGGTAGATAAATTTGCCAAATCGCTTGTTTAGATAACCATTCTTTTGCTGTTTGTTCACTGACTCCCGCTGCTTGGCTTAGCTTTTTAATTGCTGTGATTCCCTTCCAATATCCTTTTGGCGAATAATAGATTTTGTACATTTTTATTCAGCCAATACTTTGTGCAACAAAATACACAGCGGTCATGCCAAAGACAATAAACAATATTTCTTGCATCTTTTGTTTTTCTGATGGTTGATAAAAGTCGCTGAATTTTGGTGGGGGCAATGTTTCAACTTGTTTGCCTGTTACTAGAAAATATTCTTTTATTGCCTGGTCAACATCTTTAAATGTGTAAGCTGCATGTCCCTGTTGTTTAAGTCTGTCGTTAATAAAATCTAACTGCTCCATTCTTTGCTTTTCATAAGCATCTTGTGCAGCGGCTAGTTGCTCCATAGCTCTGTTATGTCTTTTTCTCTCATCGTTATTTTGTAGTTTACTAAACGCGTAATTACTTCCGCTGAAAGCAAGCGCGTTGACCACTGCGCCGCCTATCATCATTACGAGTGAAGCCATTTTTATAAATGTATTTTTTTTTACATATTTATATTTTCTGGAATTATTCCTTGCTTAACTAGAAAGTCTTTCGTAGCAAATGAAGCTGTAATGACAGCAATCAACTTTGCTGAGTCTTCAAAATCTAGCTTGCCAAGATCTGCTGGTTTTATTCTTAACAAGCTTTTACCAAGCATTGTGTATCCTACACTTAGCCCTCCAATAACAGCAGAATGGTATACAAGGTTGGTAACAGTTTTTTCGGTGCTCATTTTTAAAAAATAAAATAATTATAATTAATAAAAAACATGAACAGCGACGATCTACTAAACCTTCCTGAACTTATGATTACAAATGATCAAGTTGATGACCAAGCTATTATGCGCCAAAAAGAAAGGCTGTATTCTTTGGCAGCATGTGGAAAAACAAAACAGTACCTTGGAAATGAATTCAGCATAGAACAGATTCAACAGATGTCGCCGCAAGACATTGTAAAGTATCACAACAGGTATGAAGCGCAATTAGGGTCAAGAATGGTAAAAAGCGTTGGGCAAACAGTTCTTAGTTTGTACACTAAACTAGTCAGTAGATTTGCTCCCATTGATTCTGAACAAGATTTTATGTATGATTTAACACAGGATCCAGTTTTAACAAAGTCATTAGAGTCTCTAGGATGTGATCTATATTACAGATTTGGAACATTGTTATCTCCAGTAATCATGGGATTAATTACTTTTAATCATATAGATTTTATTTCCCTTAAAAATGACCGAGCCAGAGAATCAGAAAATACTGATGGAGAAAGTGACCAGTAAAAAGCCTCCTCATCCTGGGCGTGTTGCAGCAGGAAAAAAATTAGCAGAGTGGAACAAACAAAGAAAATTAATGTTACAATCACATAATGTAACTCATAATGAAAACATAACACCGCCAACGCCAACAGTGTTGCCACAGCCAGTTGTTTCAATGCCAGCTGTAAATACACAAGTTAATTCAAGACCTACAACAACACCAAAGTCGTCATGGGATATTGAATTTAAAACAGTTTTCATTTTTGGCGTCATTGCTGCTGGGGGTGGTTATTACGTTTATAAAATATATAAACAACGCCAGCAAAAACCAAAGCAGTCCAAAAAATCTCAACCACTAAATACAGAAGCCGAACAAAAAAGCATGCTAGAACCGCCAACAACAAAAGATCATTTTGATCCATTTCAGATGCAATAATATTTATAAATAATTATAAATTGACTTGAATAAGAACTTGGTTGTACTTAGAGGATGACTTAATTACGATCTTGGGGGTAACTTAAGTTAAGAACTTAGCAGTTACTTGATTAAAAACTTGGGTGGACATAAGTAGGAACTTAGAGTAACTTGATTAAGAACTTGAGGTGACTTGATTAAAAACTTGATTAAGAACTTGGGGTGACTTAAGTAGAAACTTAGAGGTTACTTGATTAAGAACTTAGAACGACTTGATAAGAACTTGAATAAGAACCTAGGGTGACTTGATGAAACGTAAAAAAAAACACAATTCATTCTTTTTCCTTGGGGAGACAACTCCTCTTTTCTTATTCTGAAGGGCTGCTTTCCTTTGTGTAAACCCTTCATTATTGGCTTACAAAATTGCAGAGCAGAGAACTATAAAATCTTCGTTCTAGGGCAACCGCCCGAAACTGGTTGAGGGCGGTTGAGCTAGAACGAAGATTTTATAGTTCTCTCATGTGCCAAACAAACAGCTCAGTTCTTTTTAAGTTCGTCAAACATTTGACATATCTCACTTAAGCTTATCAGTTGTCGAATTTTCAAGGGGGCTTTTAAACATAAAAACCTCAATGGAACTATGACTTTCACAAATCAGATGAGGGGAGACGACTGCAAGTCAGTGCTTATCAGCTCTTTCCTGTAGCTTCTGTGAGATTGTGTCCCTTTATCCACTCACACGCCGTGGGCACTTGCAGTGCACCGGTCATCATTACATAATGTGTTAAGCCTGTTTCCTGATATATCAGACATGCTGAGTCAACCTGCCGTTCTGTTTTTTGTTGTTGTTGTTGTTGTTCGTCCATTTTGTTTGTTTTTGCGGGCTGTGCGGTTTGCATAACGTCACACTTACTTGCATGCATTGGTATACAAAATAATGTGTATGTGTTGTAAAATACTGTTAGTATATTTGTTGTTATTTTCTTTAGTGAGCACTGTTTGACGTAAACATGTGATACGCATATATCCAATACACAGTTCTTAACTGTGTACACGAATACGGACAGAGGCCTACGAATAAATCATACCGAATATTTTTTTTTTATAATTTTTTATCATAACACTAAGCAAAACGCCAGCAACACATTTCTACAGCACACTAAAATTAGACGTATCCTGGGGAAATTAGTAGTATTAAAGAATCCTTCGTGCCCTGCAAGAGAAAATATAGATAGAAAGCACAGGCACACCCATCAACATTCACACACACACACACACACACACACACACACACATGAGTCAAAAGGTTTGTACACGACTACACGTATGTATGTAAGTTCATTTATGTATGATAAGGAGCAGTTAATAGCAGACCAATGAACAAAACTGTTGCGCATTCATAGTCTTTGCACAGAATCTTTTCCAACTATAAAATCTATCAATAGATTTCTTTTCCATCCGCCGGCGACCAGATCGTTCGACATTACAGTATAACAAAATGTGCCCTTCCACATCAGACTATAATTCTACTCTAAACTTTGAACAGTCATCAGTTCGGTGTGCAAAAAAGACACCCTCAAGGGTCAGGATGAGTGGAATGCCAATACTGGAATAGATGCCTATATTGGTATAGATACCAATATTGGTATAGATGCCTATGTTGGTATAGATGCCTATACTGGTATAGATGCCTGTATTGGTATAGATGCCTATAAAGAATGGAAGACTTTCTCCGGCGCCTACCATAACGACAACATCAATAACAGGAGGCTACGCTTGCTTGAGTTCTCCAGTGAGAATAACTTTGTCCTTCTTTTTCACTCTCGAATCTTAAATAAATGTTAGCGAACCGCCAAGAGAATCGTGGACAAACGAGTCACAAGACAAAACACAACGCGTTTCGACCTTTTAGGTCTTCTTCAGGCAAGACAAAAACAAATAATACAACGAAAATGAACGAATTTGGTACTCAGCTTCGATCTCTTCACTCTTCAGCGCAAGGATGCCAGGCGTTGAATGAAAACGAGGCTGTTAGAAGGGAGATAATGTGTGAGTCAAGGTAGCAATGATGATAATTATGTTACTGATAATAATACTAATAAAGGTCAAAATATTGAAATAATAAATTAAGACAGGATTACTACTACTTTTGGTGATAATAAGGCAATAGCAGTGTTAGTATGGGAGAAAGGAGAGTGGGTTATAAAATAAATGAATAAATAATAATAAAACAAAATAAAATAATAAAACAGAAGAATACAAAGTAAAAAAAAAATTTAATCATAGTAATGATACAAAAGGCATTAATACTAATACTAAGGGGATTAGCACACACACACACACACACACACACACACACACACACACACACACACACACACACACACACACCACCACCACCACCACCACCACTACCACCACCACCACCACAACAACAATGACAACAACAATGACAACAACAACAAACAACCAAGGGGAGGAGGGAGAGGGGAGGACAGGAAGAACAGAAAGGAGATAGAAGGTATAAATTATGGGAAGAATGGAATCTAATAGGTATATTAATAATTATATGTATATTAATAGTTTCCTTATTAATTGTGATTGTAACTATACAGTAATGATAGTGATGATGTAGGAGGCTGGAAAAGTGGTAAACTTGAATGTCAGAAATATTGTAAAGAATGTTAAGTATATTAATGATAGTAGTAAATATAAACATTAGTAATAGTTATGAAGTTGTAACAAAAGGTGTACTGATTAAATAAGTAAATCAAATGAAATAGAAAAATACAAATAAGTATGTGTGTGTGTGTGTGCGTGTGCGTGTGTGTGTGTGTGTGTGTGTGCGTGTGTGTGTGTGTGTGTGTGTGTTTCCGCGTAGTCACAAACATCTACATAACATATGCACAGGAAAGAGGGAAGATGGAACAGAAGCTCTTGTAGAGGAAATAGTATGTGAATTAAAAAAAAGGCCAAATGAAGAAAATGGAGTGGACAAGTATCTGAATAAAAAAGAGATTGATGTGAGAAATAAAGGGAGTGTAGTGAGAAGGGAAAGGAAGGCAGCTATAAGTTATGTGTGAGGTAAATAGTGGGAGATATGGTAGTATGTTGGTTGTTGGAGGATATTATGGGCTGAAATTGCAGTGGTGGATAGGTACATTTTACTTTATGGTGTTGATGCTAAGGGGGTGGAGGGAAGAAGGGGATGGGTTTACATACTAACTGGGGTAGGGGAAGGGCAACATTCACACCTATACACAATCTCTCTCTCTCTCTCTCTCTCTCTCTCTCTCTCTCTCTCTCTCTCTCTCTCTCTCTCTCTCTTTAATAAATAAGTTATTGTATCTAAGTATTACTACTATTTTAATTCTACAATTAATGCTGGCAATGGGATTAATAAAAATAGGACATAATGATTATAAGTATAATGGTAAAAATGATAATGATGGTAATAATAACAATGACATCAGTATTGTTGTAATGATGTAATGATGGTGATGATGATAACAGTAATGATATTAATAATATGATGATAGTGATACAGTAATGATGGTTTTAAGTAATATTGGTGAGGATAATATTAGCTGGAAAGGAGCTAAAATGCTCAATGAACAACAGCAGACAGTACTGTTGAATAATGATAATAATGATAGTAGTAACACTTAGGAAAAACAGCAGTGCTCGGAAAGGGATGGAAACGACCAACGATAAAGGAGATAGCATTCTATTTATCATGTGTGTGTGTGTGTGTGTGTGTGTGTGTGTGTGTGTGTGTGTGTGTGTGTGTGTGTGTGTGTAATGTCAGCCTAAATCACTGCTCCCCCCCCCCCCCCCATATTTTTGCAACCACCCCCAGCCACCGCCATCCCCACTACACCCATCATTACTACGGGTGGGGGAGGGGGGGTGTGTAAGTAGATTGATGTAGTAACTGGAGAGACTCAGCAAGTGTAGGAAAAGGGAAAGGGATGATAGCTGTAACTTATGTCTGAGGTAAACAGTGGGAGGTATGGTAGTATGGGAATGTGTAGGTAGAGGATATTGCAGGCTGGAACTGCAGAGGTGGAATGATACATACTTTTGAGTGTTGATGCCATGAGGATGGATGGTGCCCAGTTTGGCAATAAGATGAGATTCCTGCATAAGGCGTTCCAAGTTGTCACTCTTTGATTGCCAAAATGCCAGGACTTTGACATGGTTGATGTTGTGCTGGGCGTGGTTGAAGTGTACAGCGACTGGTCTGGGCCGATGGTGGCGGATGTCGGCCAAGTGTTCAGAGATGCGCGTTTCAAGTGTGCGAGATGTCTCACCTACATAGATCTTACCACACAGCTGGCAGTGGATGGCATACACAATGTTGCGGCTCTGGCAGGAGAAAGTGCGTTTAATGGTGAATGAGCCATTGGGGCCATGTAGGATGGTGTCTGGTTTGGTGAGAGAGCAGATTTTGCAATTGGGTTTGGAGCAGGGCAAAGTACCTGGTGGCTTAGTTGTGGAGATTTTGTTCAGCTTAGAGCGCACCAGTAGGTCTTTGAGGTTTTTGTCACGTTTGAAAGTGATCATTGGTTTGGTCTCAAAGGCAGGTTTATGATTTTCTACTATGTGCCAGTTGAACTTCAGGATCCTGCAGATGGGCAGAGTATGAGGATGGAAGAGAAGGCAGGCGGTGGGTCTGCCTGTTTCTTTGGGAGGCTTAGTTTCCAGAGCAGATGTTCTGGATTTAGCTGCAGTGCGGCTGAGAGCATCATTGAGGATGGCACTGGGGTAGCCGCGGTTGGTGAAAAAATCAGACATTTTGGCTGCTTGTACAGTGAAATCTTCTTCACTGGAGCAGAGTCTGCGTAGGCGAAGGAATTCAGAATATGGAATGCTGTATTTAGTGGACTGGTGGTGGGAAGACGTGTAGTCCAGGTATGAGTGCGCACCAGTGGATTTGTAGAAGACTGAAGTTTTAAGCAGTCCACCTTTGAGGGAAATAGTGATGTCCAGGAAGTTAACTGACTGTGAAATGGTGTAGGTCAATTTGATGGACGGATGGAAGGTCTGAGCAAAGTTGAGGAAATTGCGGAGGCCATGTTCTGGCATGGATGTGGCTCCCAGTCCATCATCTATATATCTTTTGTAGAGCTCTGGTGTTGGGCCTGTGTAAGAGGTTGGTAGGCAGTGTTCTAGGTGGCCCATGAAGAGGCAGGCATAGGATGGTCCCATTTTGGTTCCCATAGCAACACCACTGATTTGTGAGAATGTATGGTTGTTAAATTCAAAGGTGTTGAGGGTTAGGACTAATTCTGCAAGTCTGACCAGTGTAGCTGTGGGAGGGTGTTGTTGGCTTGGGGGCCGTTTGTTTAGAAAGAATGTAAGGGCCTTCAGTCCATCATCATGAGGGATGGAAGTGTAGAGAGAGACGACATCAAGTGTAAAGAGAAGGCTGGGTTGGAAAGTGGGGTCTGTGTTGTAATCATGTTGAGTGTGTGGGTTGTGTCTTTGAGGTATGTGGGGAGGCCTTGTACTATGGGTTGGAGGAGAGAGTCTAAGTACTGTGAAATGTGTTCTGTTGGACAGCTGCATGCAGACACAATGGGTCTGCCAGGTGTATTGGATTTGTGTATTTTAGGGAGCAGGTAGAAGGTGGGTTGTTTGGTGTCTGCCATTATGAGGAGTTTGGCTGTCTTCGGTAAGTTGTTATGTTTGATTTCTTGTTTAACTGTGGTTGAATTGAGTTTCTGGTGTTGAGGGAGGGGTGATGCTGTGAGTGGTGTATAGAAATTTGTGTCTGACAGTTGTCTGTGTGCTTCTCTTATGTACAACTGTTTGTCCCAGACCACCACTGCACCACCTTTGTCTGCTGGTTTGATGACAATGTCTTGTCGTTGTCTCAGTGATTCAAGGGCTTTTTGTTCATCCTGTGAGAGGTTGGAATGGCGGACAGGTTTGGATTTCACTTTAGCGATTTCTTTTCTACATTTTTTTTATGTAGGGTTCAACTTCAGTGGATTTGTCAAGAGGTGGCTGGCGGAGTACTGGAGTTTGAAACAGATGAGTAAAAATGTCTGAGCTCTCTGGTAGTGGAAGGGCACATTTTGTTATACTGTAATGTCGAACGATCTGGTCGCCGGCGGATGGAAAAGAAATCTATTGATAGATTTTATAGTTGGAAAA
>CM065727.1:34775720-34780720 GCA_033310375.1 Conus canariensis | reverse complement strand
TCTGTGTCTCTCTCTCTCTCTCTCTCTCTCTCTCTCTCTCTCTCGCCCCTTCTCCACATACCCTGTCCCTGGCCCTTCCGTTTCATATCTCCCCTCTTGCCTCTTTCTCTTTCTCTCCCTCCCCCTCCCTCCCTTCCTACCTGCCTCCAACTCTCTCTCTCTCTCTCTCTCTCTCTCTCTCTCTCTCTCTCTCTCTCTCTCTTGGCCATGGCCTTTCACTAGAATTACGCCTCCGTGGTGTGACCCAGAAAGTGTCCGGTTGCAAAGACACTCCTATGTCATCTGCGCAGGTACGCGAGTTCCGGCAGGTTCTCAGTGATGGAGACTATAATCACGATGGTTTGGGTAGCCGTGATGCTAGTGGTGGTGACGACGACGACGACGACGATGAAGATGATGATGATAATGATGAAGTTGAGGAGGAGGAGGAGGATGGTGGTGGTAGTGGTGGTGGTGGTGGTGGTGGTGGTAATGGAAGAAATGATAATGATGCCGATGGTGATGGTGGTGGTGGTGGTAATAGTGGTAATGACGAATGGTAAAGGAGGAAACGATGATAATGCTGATGGTAGTGATGGTGGGGGAACGTGTAATGTGATGAAGATGATCATGATGATAATCATAAGGATGGTGATGGTGGTGGTGGTGGTAATGAGGAATGGAATAGAGGAAATGATAATGAGGCTGATGGTGGTGACGGTGGCGATGGTGGTGTAGTTGTTATGAGGAATGGCAATGGAGGAAATGATAATGATGCTGATGGTGGTGGTGGTGGTGGTGGTGGTGGTGGTGGTGGTAATGGTGGTGGTAATGACGAATGGTAAAGGAGAAAACGATAATGCTGCTGCTGGTGGTGATGGTGGGGCAACGCGTAATGTGATGAAGATGATGATCATGATTGTGATGATTGTAGTGGTGGTGCGAGACAATAATGTGGATGATGATCATGACAGTAATGATTGGGGTGGTCGTAGAAGCGATGATGATGCTCATGATCATGATGATTGTGATGCGGTCGTAGAGGCGATGACACTGAAAATGATGATAGTATTAAAATGATGATGATAATATTAATGATGATAGTGCAGAGGCCATGATGATGATCATGATGATCATGATCATGATGCTTGTGGTGGTGGTAGTAGCAGTAGATGAGATGATGATGATGATGATTGTGGCAGTGGTTACTATTATGGTGATGATGGTGGTAGAGCTGTTTATGATGACAATGACGGTGATGATGATGACAACAATGTTTTTTTTTTTTCTAATCTTGGTGATGACGATGCTGCTGCTGCTGTTGCTGCTACTACTACCACTACTGCTCCCGCCGCCGCCGCCGCCGCTGATGATGATGATGATGATGATGATGATGATGATGATGATGATGATGATGATGATGATGATGATGATGACGGAAGGGGGGTGTCATTCGTTCTGTAATAGCTAGAGTTATATTCCCGTCGTATTTTCCAGATTCTGTATTTGCGAGAAAACTTCAAAGAATACTTTTGCGGCAATACAATAATAGCAATGATATCAAGCAGGCTATGTACGGACAGAAACGGTTAATTAGGATCATAACCTGCCAGATCATCCATAACGGGAAGCTGACCAACCCCTTCGCAGTGAAGACAGGAGTGAGGCAGGGCTGCATACTGTCGCCGACAATTTTCCTGATCGCCATAGACTGGATCATGAGGAGAACTACAGAGGGCAGCAACACCGGCATCCAGTGGACCTTCACCAAACATCTAGAGGACTTGGATTTTGCGGATGACATCAGCCTTTTGTCTCACAAACAACAACACGCCCAGGCCAAGCTAATCAGACTCGCAGAGGAGGCAGAAAAGACCGGCCTAAAGATCAACACCAAGAAAACAGAGGTGATGCGGATGAACAACCGACTCAACCAACCACTGCAGCTACACGGAAAGGACCTGACGGAAACAGACCGTTTCGTCTACTTAGGAAGCGTGGTCAATACTGATGGCGGCGCAGACGATGACGTTAAAAGCCGGATCAACAAAGCAAGGGTAGCGTTCAACACCCTGCGACCCATCTGGAACTCCAAAGCCCTATCCCAGCGCAGCAAAGTCCGCATCTTTAACACCAACGTCAAGGCAGTCCTTCTCTATGGAACCGAGACATGGCGGGTAACCAACACCATCACCAGGAAGATACAGACATTCGTCAACAAATGCCTGCGCCACATCCTCAACATCAGGTGGCCGGAGAAGATCTCGAACGCTGACCTATGGAAAAGAACCAGCCAGAATCCGATCGACCAGGACATCAAGAAAAGAAAATGGGGCTGGATAGGCCATACGCTCCGCAAACCCACAGACAACGTCACAAGACAAGCACTAGAGTGGAACCCACAAGGAAAAAGGAAAGTGGGACGGCCAAAACAGTCGTGGAGAAGATCCGTCGAGAGCGAAGTGAAGGAAGCCGGAATGACATGGACTCGGCTGAAGAGAACAGCCCAAAACAGAGTCCGTTGGCGTGGTGTTGTTGTGGCCCTATGCTCCACTGGGAGACAACAGGACTAAGTCAAGTAAGTCAAGTATTTGCGAGAAAACTTCAAAGAATACTTTTGCGGCAATACAATAATAGCAATGATATCAAGCAGGCTATGTACGGACAGAAACGGTTAATTAGGATCATAACTACAAAATAACTCCAAATCATTTCAATATCATTGTCATCGTTGTCGTCGTCATCGTCGTCATTGTCGTCAGTTGAGCAAATCGTCGTTCTTCCGGTATATATTACAACTGCTTCGACGATTGCTATGATAAACACTAATAGTATTACTACTGCCACTACTACCACAACTACTGCTACTACAACCACTACTGCCACCACCACGGTAGCTCTTACTGCTGCTACTATTGCTACTGTTACTATCACCACTATTACTGCTGTTCCTGCTGCTGTTGCAGTACTATTACTATTACTACTACTGCTGCTGCTGCTGCTGATGTTGTTGCTGTTGCTGCTGCTGCTGCTGATGTTGTTGCTGTTGCTGTTGCTGCTGCTTCTACCACCACTACTTATACACTTGTACAAATGCTGCCGCCGCCGCTGCTGCTGCTCATCTTCCTCTTCCTCCTCTTCCTCCTGCTCCTGCTCTTCCTATTTCTACTACACTACGACGACGACGACGACTACCATTACAAAGGCTACTATGCATTAGACCAACGCACATTCTAGACACATACCCACAGAACTTTACAGGAATATAATGATTTACTCATGTTCAATCCGCCATTGACTGGTACTTTAAACGTACGGTGTCATAGTACACGTAATACACAATACACAGTCATGCAAGCCATTTTCTTAGATGACGTGTGAGTTGACTTCGACGCAATGACAGCCCCGACATGGCCCTTTGCGGTCGGCTAGGCTATAAGCAACATTGTCTACCCATGAAAGCCATGTGTGTGTGTGTGTGTGTGTGTGTGTGTGTGTGTGTGTGTGTGTGTGTGTGTGTGTGTGTGTGTACACTACTTCTTAAGAAAGAGATGCGTTTTTTGACTGCCTCGAACTTAGTGAATGAATCTAAGTGTGTGAGAGACAGAACAAGTTCCATGTAACTGATACAAATACACGCGTGCATGTCAGAGACTAGGCTTATTCTCTTAACACCACCTCCGCTGGCCGCCATCATCATCACCATCATCAGAGGGCGTCACTACTATCATCCAAACTAGCCGATGACAGCGTTCCTTGTCGGCCTGTATCCCAAAACAGTGACCGGTCAGAACAGACCCCGGCTAAATCCTACATTCACACATGGTGACTCTTTGTTCCACAGTAGTCATAAACATGTTATCTGCTGGACAAGATATCATCGTCCCAGTGCTCGGGGTGACATTTTGTACCGGGGGTAATATTTTGTCCGCAAAGAGGGCTCAACAGGTGATGTATGTATTGAGCATTATGGAACGGAGAGCACTGTGAAAATCACCGCTATCTCTTCTCGTGGGGTTTTTTCTTTGACGATCTGAAGATTGTTGCCTTAATTTAACTGCTGGTAATGAACAGAAATGCAGTCCTCTGTGTGTGTTGTGTGTGTGTGTGTGTGTGTGTGTGTGTGTGTGTGTGTGTGTGTGTGTGTGTGTGTGTGTGTGTGTGTGCGTTTGTACAGGTGCCTGCACGTGCGCAGCATGTGTGTTTTAGAACGCATGCATGCACGTGCGTATGTGCATGTACATGTGATGAGAGCAAACGCCTGGTGTGATCTTCATGGAATGGTAGAGAAGTGAGAGAAATATTTTATTGTGTGTGAGATTATATGTCTGTAAACATACTGTTCATTCATATTTCATTCATACGCAGACTGTGCTCTAGCGAAGAGGATTTCACTATACAAGCAGCCAAAATGTCTGATTTTTTCACCAACCGTGGATACCCTAGTGCCGTCATCAGTGATGCTCTCAGCCGCACTGCAGCTAAACCCAGAACATCTACTCTGGAAACTAAACCTCCCAAAGAGACAGACAGACCCACTGCCTGCCTTCTCTTCCATCCTCACAATCTGCCCATCTGCAGGATCCTGAAGTCTAACTGGCACATAGTAGAAAACCATAAACCTGCCTTTGAGACCAAACCAATGATCACTTTCAAACGTGACAAAAACCTCAACGACCTACTGGTGCGCTCTAAGCTGAACAAAATCTCAACACCTAAGCCACCAGGTACTTTCCCCTGCTCAAAACCCAACTGCAAAATCTGCTCTCTCACCAAACCAGACACCATCCTACATGGCCCCACAGGCTCTTTCACTATTAAACGCACTTTCTCCTGCCAGAGCCACAACATTGTGTATGCCATCCACTGTCAGCTGTGCGGTAAGATCTATGTAGGTGAGACATCTCGCACTCTTGAGACGCGCATCTCTGAACACCTGGCCGACATCCGCCACCATCGGCCCAAACCAGTCGCTCTACACTTCAACCATGCCCAACACAACATCAACCATGTCAAAGTCT
>CM065727.1:34763220-34773220 GCA_033310375.1 Conus canariensis | reverse complement strand
TGGACATCACCATTGATGTTTGAACCGGACCAATCTAAAGTGGCATCAATGCAGTCCTTGATTCTCCTTTCACCCGGTGCAAATCACTAGTGCCATTTTCCCTGGCGCAATTGCCAGTGGCACCGGATTCTCATTTGCACCGTCACACACACACACACACACACACACACACACACACACACACACACACACACACACACACACACACACACGAACGCACGCGCACACACACACACACACACACACACACACACACACACACACACACACACACACTCACACTCACACACACACACACACACACACACACACACACACATGCACGCGCGCACGCACACACACACACACACACACACACACACACACACACACACACACACACACACATCCAGACAGACTGACAGAGACAGAGAGATCACAGTGCAAGCTACAAAATAGAAAGCAGTCATGTAGGTCACCCTAATTTGGAGCTAATAACACCACGTTCAGGCGCTTAGTGCTTGCTAAACTGTAATGACGTACGGCGACCTCAATTCGATAATTGCCCGTGGGTTAATGACTCGCGGGCTGTCGTGGAACGACTTCTGAGCAATACGTAAAAGACCCACATTTAAAAAGTGCTATGCCTGACCTCCTTTAGGTTATGACGCAGAAGTAGGTAAAGTCTGGGAACGCGTGCTTTCAAAACGGTGTTGCAATCAAAAAACAAACATAAACAAACAAAAAGATCAGAGACGCATACGCAAATTTAATCTTTTATCGGTAACATAAATTTAAAAGATTCATTGTTCCGACGAACAAAAGAGACTAACTTATTACAAGACAAAACACGACGCGTTTCGACCTCTTTGGTCTTCTTCAGGCAAGACAAACGACATTAAAGACAATGAAAACGAAGAACGCACAATCACTCATCTCCTCAAACTGGGCGATGAATGGATGTGGAATGGAAACGAGGCTTTTCTCTTCCTGTTAACCGGAAAACCCTTCCGTTTTTACCACTTTCAAAGCAGTCTAACTGCTCGTCTCATTATTCTTATCAGATCACCTAATTTGGTTCTGACTGTATGTGCGTGCTTTGTTAAGACGTTATTCCACACGGGTCCTGCATGAATTGAATTATACACCCGCGTGTTCAGTCCGAACATGCCAGCGAAAGTGATAGAAATATGCCTCCACCTCTACACCCCCCCTCCCCCCTCCCCCCTCCCCCCTCCCACCCTCCCCCCTCCCCCCAATTCCACTCCGTGATCGTGTCCGTCAGACGTGGAACCGGAGGTAAACACATGGATTCTCCAAAACAGCTTTTTAAAGAAAAATACAACGAATTGTGAAAATACCTATATGAAAAATAACATGTTTGCCAGTAAACTTCATCTTTATATACTTGGATTTATATAGAAAGATGGGAGTGAAGGAGGCTGGTGGGGGTAATGAAAAGTAAAGGAGACAAACCCATCATCAACAGGAGACAGACTATTGACAATTTCAGTGGTTATGTTCCCAAGACGAATTCGATGGATTCTGTAAGCTGTGGGTAAATGGTTCTGATGTTTTACACCCCAGTGCCATCTTCTTCACCCCACTCCCACCCCACCACCTTCCCCTTCATTCCAATCCTCTAACTCCATCTTTCTTTTTCATTCATTTTTTTTTATGTTACACTGTCACAATATCAACGGAATTCTTTGCCTGCATGTGTGTTCTCCTTCTGCAATATTGTTTCACATAATTGTCAATGAGTGGGCCGATACGTCTGTTGGGAGGTGCCAGTAAAAGCTTCTTTATTCCATATTAAACCGTTTTCAGTGCGGATGTGGCTGAGAATGCTAAGTGTATGTAACAGAAGAGCTAACCGCTCTGGCATTTGGCCACATTTGAACCCCTAATCCTCAGTCCCCGCCCCATGCCCTCACGTTGCATCCGTTTTGAATACTCAAGCATAATTATGCTTCAAGGTGTTTTTTTTTTGTTTGTTTTTACTATTCTTTACTTATTTTGAGGCTGCTTTCTCTACTGCTAGTGTTTCGTTTCCCTAGGTCCGTACCGCCCTCAGATCGCTGCTTGGGGTGGCGGCTGGAGCGTGCATTTGCCCTAGAGTTAGTAAAAACAGCACTAGCTTGCAGGCACTACATCTGTGTTAAATACTACGGCTGGATTAACCTCTCCATTGGACTGCGTTTGTTGGTCAGTAATTTAGTGCAGAGTTCACAGTCTCTCAGAGTTCAGCAGATTGTCTATCCCTCACGCCGAACCTTTGTTGGTCAGTAGTTTAGTGCAGAGTTCACAGTCTCTCAGAATTCAGCAGATTGTCTGTCCCTCAAGCCGAACCTAAACCCAAGGCTCAGGCTTACGCCAAAGACTTTTGGCAGGAGGAATGGAACTCGCAGACGGATAACAAACTCTTCCAAATCCGTCCAATCCTGAAAGAGTTTTTACCATGTTCCCAAGGTGGCCGTAAAGAAGAAACAGTTCCGTGCCGTTTGCACACAGGCCATTCCTTTTATACACATTCTTATGTTCTGACAGGTGAAGAAGCTCCGTGGTGCATTCCATGTCATGTACCACTCACAGTGAAACATTTTCTTTTAGAATATTGTTCCTTGCTTAATGTGAAACATTAATTATACGCAGGCGCAAGAAATTGTTCTGCACTTATGGTCGACGCCAGGAAGGTGCTAGAAATAGCTCCGTGCACAAAATCAACTGTAGACAAGTGCGAGAAATGTTTCTCTATACAAGGTCGACAATAGATAGGACCGAGAGATTGTTCTGTATGCAAGGTCGTTCATTGGCAGGCGCATGAAATGGTTCTGTACACTAGATCGACTCTAGACAGGCCTAAGAAATGGTTCTACATACACGGTTTAAAGCGATGGGCGTAAGAAATAGTTCTGTATACACGGGCGACAACACACAGTCGTGAAAAATGATTTTAAATACAAGGATTACAACAGATAGCCGTTAAAATGATTTAGCACACAAGGTCAACTACAGAGAGGCGTGAAATATGAATATATTGCCACGTGTATATAACCCTGTGTTCTGCACAAGAAGTCGGCTACAGACAGATAAAAGAAAAGGTTGTATGCAAAATATTGACTGTAGAGAGGTGCGAGAAATAGTTTTGTACGCGTGGTCGACTATAGACAGGCGCAGTTAATGGTTATGTCTACAAGTTCGACTACAGACAGGCGCAGAAAATGGTTCTATACACAAGGTCGACTATAGACAGGTTCAAGAAATGGTTCTATACACAAGGCAGGAACTGATTCTATACACAAGGTCGACTATAGACAGGCGCAGAAAACGGTTCCATATACAAGGTCGATTATAGACAGGCGCAGGAAATGATTCTGAACACCAAGGACGACTAAAGACAGGCACACACACAAAAGTTTTGTACGCATGGTTGACTATAAACAGGTGATACATTGCTAAACAGCGAATCTCTCACACTGTTTTTGAAACAATTTAAAGCACATTTACGAGCTACCGAACATCACAGAGCCGAAATATCCGGTCCATATTCTGCTGCAGTACGTTGTGCGAAGATTGAGGCACTGGCTTGGACAAAGGGAATCACTACAGATACCAACATTTTAATATCATTGTTTATGATGAAACAGTTAAATACCTCCTCTTCCCTACTTTCCGTTGTTAAATGCATTCATTATGGTTTAAAGATACGCGAAGCTACCATTTAAAACTTAGATATAACGTTGCAAGGTTTAGGTTATAGAAGGAAAAAGAAATGTAGTTTTGGAGATGTGTGGCTGAATCAAGGTGTCGGATATACTAGTGCTTTTACACAGATGCTTCGATAGAGAATAAGTATTTGTAGGAGGCAAACGTGGGCGTATCATAAGTTTACTGACACACTCTGTAGCGCTGCTGAAAGCCAGTCCAAACACACACAAAGGTCCAAAAGAGAGATGCAAGGTCACGCACGTTTCTTTTAAAGGAAAATACGAGACAAGTGACTCTTTAACAAACACGCCTTTTTCAGGCGTCACAAACAACAGATCTTTACACTGTACAAAGCCGTTCTCCCCGCATCACAGTCAGTATGAAGAAGACATTTTCTGTGTTCTCTGTCTGTCTGTCTGTCTGTCTGTCTCTCTCTCTCTCTCTCTCTCTCTCTCTCTCTCTCTCTCTCTCACACACACACACACACACGCGCGCGCGCGCGCGCGCGCACGCACCCACGCACGCACGCACACACGCACACGCACGCACGCACACACGCACGCACACACGCACGCACACATGAACTCACGCACGCACGCATGAACGCACGTACGCATGCACGCATACACGTACGCACGCACACACACACACACACACACACACACACACACACACACACACACAATATACGCATATGTACTGGCGAACAAAAGCAAAAAACCGTTCCCTGCAATTATTCAGCGCGAACTATCCTTCACCCTCCGCACTGGTAACATGAAAGCTAAAGAAGAAAATGGCCATTGAACTCAATCCATCCAATGTCCACCCACCTTCTCCGAGACATCCGCTCGTCTGAAGTGCTTTTCGGCATGTCTCTGACCGAATATTGCGATGCATCTCCTCCCCTACACTGAGCTTCGCTGTCTGTGGAGTCAATGACCCTCTCTTTACAGCAGTAAGATCTGGTTTTTGTTGCTCTGTTTTATTCCTCGCTATTCTCCCGTCGGAGAATGACGATATGGCCATTTAGCTCTGGAGAGATTGTCGACGTCTGAAAAAAAAAAAGAAGAAAAGTGCCTCGTCCTCTTTGATCGAGATAAAGTCGGGTTTGATTTTGATATCGGTACGTGCGTGTGTTGCTTGTGTGTGTGTGTGTGTGTGTGTGTGTGTGTGTGTGTGTGTGTGTGTGTGCGTGCGTGCGTGCGTGCGTGCGTGCGTGCGTGTGTGTGTGCGTGCGTGCGTGCGTGCGTGCGTGAGTGCGTGAGTGCGTGCGTGCGTGCGTGTGTGTGTGTGTGTGTGTGTGTGTGTGTGTGTGTGTGTGTGTTTACAGTTTGGAGCACCGAGGAAGAGATCTGCTCCAAATGTCACATTGTTATGTTCTTAGGGCTCAAAGCAGTGAATAGCAGTAAGCTCCAAACTTATTCTATCATCATCTTACGAGTTAAGTTACACATTGCCTTTGCGTATTTCTTCCACGTTTCCATGAAGCAGTTTTAAGATGCTTGTGTGTTTGATTTCCATATCTATTGATCTAATTTACGAGTTACTTATCATTTTGTGTATTGTTTCCATTTTTATGTAGCAGTTATAAGATTTGTGTGTTTGATCTCCATGAACTAACTATGAGATCTATTGCTAGGGCTGACACTCCTTGTTCTGGGAAACAGCTCCTGATATGTGTATGCCGTTACCATTGTTTCTCTTCATCGATGGATGTTCCTTCATGGAATGGTTTAGCAAGCTCAAAAGACTGTTCCATCTTTTTTGTTCGTGGAGCTGGTTTCGTGGATAAGCATCTTCATCAGTATTGGCCATCATACCAGTGTTGGCTACTGGACAACAACAATCACTCCTACAGCGTCGTCGTGTCTCATCTTCCACAGACTCGGTTGATTCCAATGAAAGGAGGAAAACAATGGCATGCATGTCCTTCCCGTGAAGCAGAAACATATCCACTGCGAATGCCTCTGGGTGTTTAGTCTGTGAGACACACAGTGAGGAAACTAATCATTCAATCTTGAAGCAAACCGATCAATGGTAGTGTCAATGTGCAAGTGACCTAATGACTTTTTGATCAGATTATCAAACCGTCATTCTGCATACAGATTGTTTTGTCTAGTTTCTTTGTCTGCTGCTGTGTGTTTATTCCCTGAAATATGTGCTGCTGATGACCATACACTATGAGACAGACATTACTACTAGACGGACTTTGTGATTTCGTTGGATGATTTGGAGAGATGGAAACCCATGAGGTTAATGCATGCCAGTGCTATTGTATTGTCAGGCAGTGTACGATGCAAACAAAGCCGCTTCGAGTTCTTAATAGTTTATTTGAAATTCAGATTATACAGGCAGCCACCCCCTTCTTGACTGTTCCTTACTGCATTCACGACCTCAAGCTGTAAATACTAGCAGCTGAAGTAACGTCAATATCAGGTTCTGACTGTTCAATATCATGATATGCAAAGGGCACATTCTTAATCGACCAACTTCTTTCAGCTTTAGCAGTTGGTGATAGTGACAAAGACTTATCAAAACTGCCTCTGCGGGTTTGAAATGCAGCTTTTTGTCTTTTTCCAAGTAACTGTGATACAGAATGCCACATATGCTGCAGGGAACACTGCCACCATTGTTCTTATGACTAACTAGCATTCTCATTGACAGCTTTTTCTTTTGTGCTTTATGCAACATTTACGCAAGTCCTCTGCTCTTTCGTTTGCTCCAATGATCTTGACTCATCAATTACTCCATGAAACTGTATGTTCTGAGTGTGTTCAAACACTGTCCTGTCTGGATGGACAATGAATCCCAAAGACAGGAAAAGCTGTAATGTTTCAGCAACATTTCGTCTGCGAGGTTCCTTCCCCTCTGTCACAAGCCAGAAATATCTAGGAGTGAAGATGAAATATATCCTATCTCCTTCAAGGTGGCAGACACTGGTTTCAGTAATATTGTGATTTTTCTGGGAACCAGGGCTAGACCGTTAGGCAGACAGTTGAATTCCCACACCTGATCTAACCACTGAAATCTGATGACTTTTGAGTGGATTGAATATGGGAACTGACTAGTATGTATCAGGTCTCTGGATGGCACACGACAATCTTGTATCACAAGCTTGAGCGCTGTCTGAAGAAAGTCTGTTTTAAAATGATGATATGTTATTTCTTTATCTAAACTTTTCAAACGGAGAATTATTATGTGAGAGCCATCATTTTTTAAGCTTAGCAAAAACTAGTGATATAGATTGCTGAGTTACAGGCTCTCATTTAAAGACCTTTTGAGTCGAAGTTTTCGATTTTGTGATCAATATCAAAATTTCTTTTGTTTAATTAGATTGTGCTTTAAAGTTTTTGTGTCAGTTGATCTTCAGGTTGTTGAATTCTTATTTACATCTAGTGATCATTTGCAATACTTCTGAGTCAGTGCTGTCCATTCAAATATCAATTCTTTTAGGTCTGCAATCTTGGAAGAATAACACTTCTTGTGAAAAATACGCTATTACCTACTAATGTTCTTCAATCTTGGTTTTTATATCCTCTTTTGTTGACATTACGGAAGGTTTTCTGGAGCGTAATTTCTTCTCCTGTCAACTTCTCTTGACACTGGTTCTTCTGTCCATTAAAAAAGAAAACCTTCCTGGGTTGTGACCACTGTGGTTTGTGTTTTCTACAGACACTTGGTTCTGCAACCAAACTGAAGCTTATTCTGTCACGTTCTTTTATTTCCTTGAAAGCCGCTGATACATTATTGTATAGCATCTGTGTTGTAATGAGGACGGAGTCTCAGCAAAGCCCTGCTATTACTGTGTTCAAGTGAGGCCTAATAGCCTACCTGCGCCTGTGAGACAGATCCCTGGCTGTCGAGTCCAGGTAACATATGCGCGTCAGAGTTTGTTTCTGTGATGCTTTTGTTGTGCTTAGGGGCAGTTAGTCTACAACGTTTTTTGCATTATTGCTTTGCAGCCTTCATGATGGTAAATCTGCTCGGCGTGCGTAGGGTGGGAGGAATTTCCAGACCTCTGGGGTCACAGAAGGTACAACGTGCTGCATGGAAGGTACAACGTGCTGCATGGAAGGTACAACGTGCTGCATGGAAGGTACAACGTGCTGCATGGAAGGTACAACGTGCTGCATGGAAGGTACAACGTGCTGCATGGAAGGTACAACGTGCTGCATGGAAGGTACAACGTGCTGCATGCAGTGTTCTGGTCTTTGGTACTTTTCACAGAAGGTACAACGTGCTGCATGCAGTGTTCTGGTCTTTGGTACTTTTCACAGAAGGTACAACGTGCTGCATGCAGTGTTCTGGTCTTTGGTACTTTTCACAGAAGGTACAACGTGCTGCATGGAAGGTACAACGTGCTGCATGGAAGGTACAACGTGCTGCATGGAAGGTACAACGTGCTGCATGCAGTGTTCTGGTCTTTGGTACTTTTCACAGAAGGTACAACGTGCTGCATGGAAGGTACAACGTGCTGCATGGAAGGTACAACGTGCTGCATGGAGTGTTCTGGTCTTTGGTACTTTTCACAGAAGGTACAACGTGCTGCATGGAAGGTACAACGTGCTGCATGGAAGGTACAACGTGCTGCATGCAGTGTTCTGGTCTTTGGTACTTTTCACAGAAGGTACAACGTGCTGCATGCAGTGTTCTGGTCTTTGGTACTTTTCACAGAAGGTACAACGTGCTGCATGCAGTGTTCTGGTCTTTGGTACTTTTCACAGAAGGTACAACGTGCTGCATGCAGTGTTCTGGTCTTTGGTACTTTTCACAGAAGGTACAACGTGCTGCATGCAGTGTTCTGGTCTTTGGTACTTTTCACAGAAGGTACAACGTGCTGCATGCAGTGTTCTGGTCTTTGGTGCTTTTCACAGAAGGTACAACGTGCTGCATGCAGTGTTCTGGTCTTTGGTACTTTTCACAGAAGGTACAACGTGCTGCATGCAGTGTTCTGGTCTTTGGTGCTTTTCACAGAAGGTACAACGTGCTGCATGCAGTGTTCTGGTCTTTGGTACTTTTCACAGAAGGTACAACGTGCTGCATGCAGTGTTCTGGTCTTTGGTACTTTTCACAGAAGGTACAACGTGCTGCATGCAGTGTTCTGGTCTTTGGTACTTTTCACAGAAGGTACAACGTGCTGCATGCAGTGTTCTGGTCTTTGGTACTTTTCACAGAAGGTACAACGTGCTGCATGCAGTGTTCTGGTCTTTGGTACTTTTCACAGAAGGTACAACGTGCTGCATGCAGTGTTCTGGTCTTTGGTACTTTTCACAGAAGGTACAACGTGCTGCATGCAGTGTTCTGGTCTTTGGTACTTTTCACAGAAGGTACAACGTGCTGCATGCAGTGTTCTGGTCTTTGGTACTTTTCACAGAAGGTACAACGTGCTGCATGCAGTGTTCTGGTCTTTGGTACTTTTCACAGAAGGTACAACGTGCTGCATGCAGTGTTCTGGTCTTTGGTACTTTTCACAGAAGGTACAACGTGCTGCATGCAGTGTTCTGGTCTTTGGTGCTTTTCACAGAAGGTACAACGTGCTGCATGCAGTGTTCTGGTCTTTGGTACTTTTCACAGAAGGTACAACGTGCTGCATGCAGTGTTCTGGTCTTTGGTACTTTTCACAGAAGGTACAACGTGCTGCATGCAGTGTTCTGGTCTTTGGTACTTTTCACAGAAGGTACAACGTGCTGCATGCAGTGTTCTGGTCTTTGGTACTTTTCACAGAAGGTACAACGTGCTGCATGCAGTGTTCTGGTCTTTGGTACTTTTCACAGAAGGTACAACGTGCTGCATGCAGTGTTCTGGTCTTTGGTACTTTTCACAGAAGGTACAACGTGCTGCATGCAGTGTTCTGGTCTTTGGTACTTTTCACAGAAGGTACAACGTGCTGCATGCAGTGTTCTGGTCTTTGGTACTTTTCACAGAAGGTACAACGTGCTGCATGCAGTGTTCTGGTCTTTGGTACTTTTCACAGAAGGTACAACGTGCTGCATGCAGTGTTCTGGTCTTTGGTACTTTTCACAGAAGGTACAACGTGCTGCATGCAGTGTTCTGGTCTTTGGTGCTTTTCACAGAAGGTACAACGTGCTGCATGCAGTGTTCTGGTCTTTGGTACTTTTCACAGAAGGTACAACGTGCTGCATGCAGTGTTCTGGTCTTTGGTACTTTTCACAGAAGGTACAACGTGCTGCATGCAGTGTTCTGGTCTTTGGTGCTTTTCACAGAAGGTACAACGTGCTGCATGCAGTGTTCTGGTCTTTGGTGCTTTTCACAGAAGGTACAACGTGCTGCATGCAGTGTTCTGGTCTTT
>CM065727.1:34745720-34753220 GCA_033310375.1 Conus canariensis | reverse complement strand
CAATTCCCAAGGAAGATACTCTTCTTCGTTCTCCTCACGCGCAAATCTGCCCATAAACAGCAGCGCTGAGACAACAACAACAACAACATAAAGGCGCGGCCTCCGTTTCACGACGATAATGGACCTAACCAGGAAAAATGCTGAGAGCGGCATTGACACATTTTTCCTCTTTCATCAGGGTAAGGGAGTGGGAGGTGAGGCATTACTGTGTTTCATTAGAGAAATAATATTTTCCTTTTGAATATCCTATCTTTCATGTGGATTCCGTACTCGGTGCGTGATTTACAGTACGCATGTTTGTGATAAGCTAACAGAGGTGACGAAAATAAAGGCAAAATGTTCTATGTGGATTGCTGTAAGGATACGGCGCTGCTGTTAGCGTAAGGGGCCCACAGATGTGTTCTCCCGTTCGGAAAGTCATCTCTTGTTGTGATGATGTCATACAATAACTTAAGAGTTTTTAATCATTACCGCCCAGCCGACAACCCCGGCATTTTATGGCTGTCGAACTCGCACGGGAATAGGATCACATTTTGAAAAAAAAAGCAAACAACACAAACAATTCAGAAAATGGTTATTCATCGATACATATTCATGTGACGGAGCAAACTAGGCCATGCTGGTAACACCCATCTTTCTGCTTGATTTTTCAACCGCAGGTTCAAGAATGTATTCAGAAAAGGTCATAACAAACATGTAAATGTAACAAAAATACATTTCAAAAGTTCATAGTGCCAAACAGACACTGCAGAATCGACTGTATCCAGCCTGGACAGAGCGTTCGATTTTTACTGCCTAGTCGCCAGACTACGACAACGTAGTAAAAACAAAACGAGACAAAATAAAACAAAAACTCTGCATGTCGTATGCACAAATTGTGACAAAGGGTAAGTTTGGGGGAGTTTGTAGAACACAGACTAAAGAATGGGTTCACAAAGACAGAAAAACAGTACACGACAGTAAAGTCAAAAACAGTAGACGACAGTAAAGACAAAAACAGCAGACGACAGTAAACACGGGGGGGGGGGGGGGGAGGGGGGAAGGGGGGGGGGGGGGGGGGGGGGGGGTTAAGTCAAAGAGAGTGACAGAAAAAAAAATTACAAGTACAGAACTTCAAGAAGGCAGGTAAGCTACCTCAACTGAAGGAGCCTCCAGCATCTCCACAGGGATGGAGTCATATGATGCCAGACATTACAATGAAATGCAATATAATGCAAGAACAATACAATACAATAAATTGCAATCCTTGCAAAGCAATTTTCATAATAACTGCAGGGTGTTCTTGTCGACATACGCTTGTTATTAGTCTGTCACTCACTGCTTAACTGTTCACCAAGTTATAGCATTAACGTCTGCAAGACTCTTAACTGTTCGCCAAGTTATAGCACTAACGTCTGCAAGACTCTTAACTGTTCGCCATGTTATAGCACTAACGTCGGCAAGACTCCTAACTGTTCGCCAAGTTGTAGCACTAACGTCTGCAAGACTCTTAACTGTTCGCCAAGTTGTAGCACTAACGTCTGCAAGACTCCTAACTGTTCACCAAGTTGTAGCACTAACGTCTGCAAGACTCTTAACTGTTCGCCAAGTTATAGCACTAACGTCTGCAAGACTCTTAACTGTTCGCCAAGTTATAGCACTAACGTCTGCAAAACTCCTAACTGTTCACCAAGTTGTAGCACTAACGTCTGCAAGACTGTAACTGTTCACCAAGTTATAGCACTAACGTCTGCAAGATACGTCTTTTGCAAATAGTTCGCCTTGCAGGAATGTCGACACGAGAGTAGTTGGTTCGTAACCCTCACAGGAGTCATGACCAGTACATGTACCCCACAGTTTTAATGGTAGACTTTATTCCTTGTGCTTTCCCTTCATACTTTCGATCATTTTCCAGTAACAACTAGCCATTATGTAACATACTGGGTATACAGAGGTGAGGAAATAGTAGGGTTTAAAAAAAAGTTTGCTTGTACATGCAAAGTTTTTAGTTTTGTTTTGAAAGCAGGCAAGGTGAGCGGATGTCGCACAGTGGAAGGCAGTGAGTTCCAAACAGGTGGGATGGCAAAGTTATAGGAACGCTCACCAAACGATTGAAGGTTTCATCTTGGGATCCACAGGAGTTTGTGGCCGCTGCACCTGAGGGTCTGTACTGACTAGTGTGCACGAGGAATAGTCAGCAGGTATGGCTGAAAGCATCCACCAAAGTCAGTGCCCAAATCAGTGTGGAACTGTTCACCTGCACTATAGTTCATAGCTGGTGGAGAACAGCTGCTCTGTGCCCATACCGAACTTCTTTGATTCCAGTGGGATCTGCATTGTTGAGGCATCTTTAATATTCAGACTGAAATGGGTCCTATGCCTTTAAACGCATTCATCCGAGTGACATTGAGATTCCCGCTCAAGGCCACGAGAGACTCATCCCGCTACATGACCGAAAATGGTATATGTATGGCACCATCCCAGCTGCAGGAAATTGATGTTTGGCTTCGATGCGAGAGCTTTGCTTCATCTGCAATGCAACCGAGACCTGGTAGGCTGCCTGATGAGCTGTGCACAAAGCTAAACAGTTGTTGCATGCGGATTTCCATGCACGCACCAGTCCTCCCTATCTTTGAGGGAGTATGGGCTCACAAACACTTACTAGATCATTCAAATTTAAATCCTCTTTTTTCCCTTTTCTGTCAAGCCTGTAATTTGATTTTATTAATTTCAACCAGAATAGGATTTCTGACTCTTGATTTTCTTTCCTGTTGTTGTTGTTTTTTGTTTTGTTTGTTTGTTTGTTTGTTTTTTGGGGGGAGCGAGAAGGGGGATGATGAAAACAGGAGCAGGAGTCATTGCCCCTATTGCTCTAGTTTTGCGTGCCCTGGCTTCTGTTACAGTGTCCAGTAACGTCTTGTTGTTTTGATGTAAAGTTTCTTTAAATAGATCTTCAATGGACATTTATCTATTGTTACTCGCCCACTCTGGGTGCGTGCTGTGCGTTCAGGTGGTGAAATTCAGTGCGCGCGCACGCACGCGCGCGCGCGCGCACACACACACACACACACACACACACACACACACACACACACACACACACACACACATGCGCGGGCGCGCACGCACGCACAGAAAAACGACAGAGAGACAGAGAGAGAGGCAGAGAGAGAGAGGTAGAGAGAGACCAAGAGAGAGAGAACTTACGCATGGACAAACGCACTGACAACACGCACGCACGCATGCAGACATTCAAGCATATTAAGGCACAAAAAGATTGTAATTGAAGTGAGCAAAAACAGGAGTGGGAATGTTGTTGAAATGAGGATAAATGTGTTTTCAGATCGCGTTACGTTTTAAAAGCCTACCAAGAGAGTGAATGTCTTGGAGAGTGGGAAAGATTGTTCCAGACAGATGGACCTCGAAAAGAGAAATAGCGCTGGCTTCCAGTTTTTGTCATGACAGGGGGAATCCTGAAATCTCGCCTGTCAGCAGAAGAGTTGAATTGCCTGGAGGGATTGTAAAGTGAGAGAAGATCTTATTGATATTGAGGACCCAACAAAGCAAGAAAATTGAAGCCCAAAGTGAGAGAAGATCTGATAGATGTTGAGGACCCAACCAACCAAGAGAATTGAAGCCCAAAGTGAGAGAAGATCCAATATATACTGAGGACCCAACAATGCAAGAGAACTGAAGCCCAAAGTGAGAGAAGATCCAATATATACTGAGGACCCAACAATGCAAGAGAATTGAAGCAAAAAGGAGCAGTCTTGTACTTCATTCTTTTATGAACAGGCAGTCATAGAAGGTAGTACAGAAGAGCAGACGCGTGTTCTAGTTTATGACATTTTAAGTTCAATCGTTTTTGTTTTGTTTTTTTCATGTTGCACAGTGTCATAGTTTGTCACATTTTAAGTTCAATCATATTCTCATGTTGCACAGTGTCATAGTTTGTCACATTTTAAGTTCAATCATATCCTCATGTTGCACAATGTCATAGCCTGTCACATTTTAAGTTCAATCATATCCTCATGTTGCACAATGTCATAGTTTGTCACATTTTAAGTTCAATCATATTCTCATGTTGCACAATGTCATAGTTTGTCACATTTTAAGTTCAATCATATTCTCATGTTGCACAATGTCATAGTTTGTCACATTTTAAGTTCAATCATATTCTCATGTTGCACAATGTCATAGTTTGTCACATTTTAAGTTCAATCATATTCTCATGTTGCACAATGTCATAGTTTGTCACATTTTAAGTTCAATCATATTCTCATGTTGCACAATGTCATAGCCCAGTTATAACAATTGTCCATGACGTACAATGTCATGCCTGGGTTAGATTATGACAGGCTCATCACTCGTCATCCCAGGGGTTCGCTAGAAAAACAGGATGCTTGGCTTTTGACCCAGAGGACATAACTTATGAGAGAACTGAAGGTGGAGGTTCTTGCCGGCGTCCGATGCCGTCCCTATGCCTGACTTGAACAGGACAGGCACCATCCCTCCAGAATCCCCGTCTCCCACAGAGCATCAGCCTCGCCAACAGTCGCCTGCTTAATTGGATGGATCGTAAGATTGAATATCTGGCCACACAAGGGTACACATCTCCCGACCATCTCCAACTCCGAACTTCTGTTCTCCAGACATCATGGAGTGGACTGAGATGTTCTATGGAGGAGGAGGAGGAGAAGAAGAAGAAGAAGAAAGAAGAAGAAGAAGAACAACAACAACAACAACAACTAACGGAATCACCGGTATCCCGCGAGAAACAGGTCTTACCATAGCCACCCTCTTCCGAAAATCAAAACCATCGACTAAATGGTAACAGATTACCGCAGTCCTTAGGCAAAATTACTTCCCTTCGTCCAACAATGATTTTCCTTTAATTACAATTTTCATTGTAGAATCATTATATAGATCAGATTTTATTCTCATCATCCTGCAATTTCACAAATTTTCACGAGCGAAACCGTTTCTTAGTCTCCATAGCATCTGGATACTAATAAAATAACTGCTAACGCATCTACAGTTTAACAGTAATTTTAATTCACACAAACACAGGTAATTATAAAATCACCAGCCACCATTTCCTCGCACAGAAATAAAGGGGAACAGCTCTAATTCCTTACCAGGCTTTCTGTGAATACTACCATACCCTATACAGAAGTCTGTGATCAGGTTCCAGTCAGCAGCCCAGGCACTGTCACCATACAGAGTGGAATGACCCAAAGTTCCACACAGGAGCAAACCTCTGGTCCACCATCGACCCAGTGTCACCGAATAACACAGGATTTAAAAACACCAGGCCCAAGACCATTTTCCACTACCTCTCAGACAACTCGAATGAACACATGAGGCCTAAACAGTCATCCCTGACTCCACTGCCTCTCAGACAACTTGAATGAACACGTGAGGCCTAAACAGTCATCCCTGACTCCACTGCCTCTCAGACAACTTGAATGAACACGTGAGGCCTAAACAGTCATCCCTGACTCCACTGCCTCTCAGACAACTTGAATGAACACGTGAGGCCTAAACAGTCATCCCTGACTCCACTGCAAGAATGCTGGTCCCTGTTCAAAGTTTCTCGGTTCGTTCATAGAGCCACTCGAGCGGCAGCTGATATCTTCGATGGTCTGCCGGAATGAACCAGTCCAAACTGTAGCTAAGTCATTGTATCAATGTGGTAGACTGCAGCGCAGCGTCTGCCTAACTCAAACCAACAATCTCAAGCAGAAGGCAGACTGCTCCAATGGTAAATTTCTCCCCAGAAAAAGAGCTCATCTCCGGAAGAGTCCATTCCTTGAATGTCGTCTGTTAAAAACGAGTAACGAAAAAAAAAAACTGGAACGTTGACGTACTTGCACCCCCTGTTCAATTTTTAACAATAGGAGCGTCTGCTCAACGTGTTCCGAACATTTATAGTCGTCGCACAAAACACTTACAGTCACAGCATACAACATGACAAAATTCAATCATTTTGTTATTTGTTACAACTTCTCTCGTGTTCCCTTACATCGTAATGGGCAAAACGCTTTATTGCTATTAAGAAAATGCTTGACACACCTTTTTGTGGCTTTGTCTGTAAGAAAACTCTACAGTGCTACGGTATCAACTAAAATTAATGGTGGACTCACTATTTGATCTGTAGACAGTGGGATAAAACAGCCATCGTAACATTCAAATATTGTCTTCGGTTATTCTCAGGAGACGACTTAGAATGCACATCTAGAAATGTGCAAAACAGTTACTGGCACCTGTACTAAATTCATGACCATTAAAATTGTTCCAAAGTCATTGCGACAATGTAATGTCATTGGGCTTAATTGATGAGATTGTTCGGGTATGATAATAGGTACAGTAAAGTGAAATCCTACAGTGTTGTCATTTAAGATAACCGTCTGTATAAATCTGTGAATTATTCGTATATTCCTTTCATCCAAACCGATCTGACAGAAGTTGCCAACAATTGAATGCTTTGAATCTCAACATATTCAAGACTACTATTCTCTTCCAACTTCCATCATTTCTCGTCATTTGGTGCCAGTGCATGTCCTCTGGAAGGGAGATTTTTATTCATGATATGGCCCTTCCAGTTCCACGGGAATAGTTCTGTCTTTATTGACGAGTGGTCCTTTCCACTTACCTGTTCCAGAGCACCAGACATACGACAGCAAGTTCATGAAGACGGTGTTTCTCTTCAACTGTAAGTACTGATCCCATTTGTGAAGTACCACGCTTGACCTACATAACTGACTGGCCGGTTTCTGGCTCTTTCTACGGAATACCCCACACTGCACCCTGTTGGGAGTAGTGAGGGTCCGCCTCATGGCCAGCAGACTGACCATCAGAGAATCACGCTATTGGATCTTTAAATTTGACCACTTTGTGACCGGAAGATAATAGCAAAGAACTGTTCCATTCAGAGACAGGATGAGAAAGGAAAGGGGTGGGGGGAGGGAGGGAATCAATGCTGATCACACACACACACACACACACACACACACACACACACACACACACACACACACACTCACACACACACACACACACACACACACACACACACACACACACACACATGCACACACACACATACACACACGCACGCACGCACGCATGCATGCACGCACGCACGCATGCACGCACGCAACACACACACACACACACACACACACACACACACACACACACACACACACACACACACACACGCACGCACGCACGCAGGCAGGCACGCACGCACGCGCACGCATCCATGCACGCACCCATGCACGCCCCACGCACGCACACACGCAGGCACGCACCCATCGTTATCATTATTGTTGCTGTTGTTAATGATTAGTATCATCATCATCATCATCATCATCATCATCATCATCTTTATCATTATTGTTGTTATTATTGTTGTTGCTGTTCTTGTTATTATTATGATTAATATTATCATTGTTGTTTTCATTATCATCATTGTTATTATGATTATTGTTATTATTATTATTATTGTCACTGAGC
>CM065727.1:34735720-34738220 GCA_033310375.1 Conus canariensis | reverse complement strand
TGATGTCTTCGAGGTCTGACAGAGCTTAGAACCTGTTCTTCACTCGTAGCATGAGAGCAGTCTTGACTCTGGATTACAGACGTGTATGTGAGTGTGTGTGTGGTGGGGGGAGGGGGGTGGGGGAGTGGTGTGTGTGTGTGTGTGTGTGTGTGTGTGTGTGTGTGTGTGTGTGTGTGTGTGTGTGTGTGTGAAACTGTTGCGCCCAGTTCACCTCAGTGCCAGTTTCAGTGTCGCAGTTACCTGGTTTGGATGACTGCCGGCATAAGACACCTTCTTACTCTGACATCCACAAGCAAGCGGAAGCAGATGCCATGATCATGAGATGGTCTGTTTGGTTTCTGTCTCTTGTGTGCGGAGAAAACCATCTCGGCTTCTGACTGCCACGATGTGGAAAGAGGACACCTCCGATAACAGGGTCATAACTGGTACAGACTTTCAGCCGCCCCTCTCCGTTCTTACTCATGGTGCCACCACATTCTCCGTCCATGTTTTATTCAGAGTGTGTGTTGTCGCCTCCAGCCTTTGCGTGCAGGTACTCCATCCTGACGTTCACACTGTTTTTGCTGCTTTTTTTTTTTACCTCGACTTGTAGCTGATCTTAGAAAGCATCGTTTGTTTCGTTATTTCTGTCTTTGTTGGTGCATCGTGTTGGATGGATGAAAGTCATGTTGATGTTCTTGCTTTCCATTCTAGTTTTCATGAGTCTGCTGTTGAAAGTTTCCACTCCAACTGACATTCCTCTATCCTCGTCTCTAGAATGATGATTACTCCTTCATGGCGTTGTTTGTCATCTCATCTTGAGAACGGCATGGTCTGATTCTGTAGGTCTACTCCCGCTGATTCCTAAGACATGCAGGACATGCAGATCATAGAGTCTCTTATAGGATGTAACCTCAGCCTGTGTTCCCGCTTCATGCAATGTTTGCATATTCCACGATCAGACCCTATGTGTGTGTGTGGGGGTGGGGGTGGGGGGGGTGTCAAGAACTCCGCTTTGCGGTCAGTAGCTCCCTAGGGATTTCAGTTGTCATTTTGTCGAGCATCTTCCGATGAGTGTGGAAGCCCGCCACACCCTAACGTGAGGGTGTGCCTTGTCTATGTTTCTGTAACAAGCGTTTGTTAGATGGGACTTGCCTGTTCGCCCTGTGTCCATTACTCATTCTGGAGGACCAGAGATCGCACTCACCTGGCCTCCACCTTTTGACCTGTCCAGCTTGGGTGGCTGTACAAGAATACTGATTTCCCGCC
Organism: Conus canariensis; assembly: GCA_033310375.1. Taxonomy (NCBI): domain Eukaryota; kingdom Metazoa; phylum Mollusca; class Gastropoda; order Neogastropoda; family Conidae; genus Conus; species Conus canariensis. The sequence continues at coordinate 34,736,972 of CM065727.1, read as the reverse complement.
GCCATAGCTCTAGGGGGTCACTGAGGCTCGTAAGCTCCCCGACCACGACCCCGATCCTTCAGGGCAACAGTTTATCAGGGGTGTCAGACGACAACAAATCAGTTGAGCTGTACATATGGACCGATGGCAAAGAAGCTGACCGATTCGTGTGCCCTAACATGTTAATATAACAGGAATGACAGAGACAGGGGTGAAACGATTTACACAACCTTCAGTTTTCTTCTCGCTTTCTCTTCCGTTTGTCTTCCAATTCATCTTCCATCAAACCGAGAGACTTTTTTGTTGCTGTTGTCTTTCAAAGTTTGAGATCAGAAAGGTTTTTTTTCTAATCTTCTACCGCATTTTTTCATATAGCATTAATAATAAGTTGATCTGATTGGTCCTGTCATAAAGTCGCAGTTCATAGTCTAATAATGCTTGCTTTTTAATCGCCGTCAGCCGTAAATTCTTAAGGGCCTATCCATAGCAGCTATTCAAACTGTACGGTTGAAGAAGTGGGATTGAACTTGATCTCAGACATATCGTTTGTCTCCCCCCCCCCCCCCCCCCTCCCATACAGGCTGTTCCAATTTAGATATTCTATCAACCCCCGTCACTAGACTGTGAAGTTACGATGAATTCATTTTCTTACTTGAATTTAGTGATCCACCTTCTTCGAAGCACATCGCTGTGTTGCGATCATGTATAGATCGATCTATACTTAAGGGAGATAACGGAACACAGTTCATTGATTCTCGACGGAGACTGTTAAGGCCACATGAGTTTGGAACTCTTAAATTGGCTGTGGCGTCTGTTTCAGCCATCTCTTTATATCCGAAATCAGAACTCTTAAATTGGCTGTGGCGTCTATTTCAGCCATCTCTTTATATCCGAAATCTCACTCATTCAGTTGCAAAGTTTTGTGAACATGAACGTCACAGGAGTATTGAATGAAATAGTTACTGAGGAATCGAGAGTGCAAAGTGAGGTCAGCCGATCACAGACTGACTGACTGAATGAGTGAATGAACGCCAGATCACACGTCCTTCTAGCATGACGTGTAGTGTCCACATCACAAACGTTGTTTCCCTGTTGTTGTTGTTTTTATGTGTTCGCGTCATCCGAGAAACCACCAGAAAGTGTTCCTGTTTCGATTAAAAAAAGTTTTGTTGTATGGAATTTCACACATTCCATGACTTGCGAAACCAAACCACGCTAGCACCGTGATTCCGATAAATGTCACAACAATCCCGATGTTGTTGTCATACTATCA
>CM065727.1:34723220-34725720 GCA_033310375.1 Conus canariensis | reverse complement strand
GTCGCCGTCGTCGTAGTCATCTTCTTCACGATCTCTCATCTTCTATATTGTCATTGTCTTCTTCTTTATCATCATCATAATCTTCATCGCCTCCCCTTTTTTCATCGCCATTTGTCTTATCGTCGTCGTCGTCGTCCTTCTTCTTCTTCTTCTTCTTCTTCTTCTTCTTCTTCTTCTTCTTTTTCATCACCATTTTATTCTTCTTATCAATTCTTTTACTGCCGGCTTCTTTTTCTTCTTCTTCTTCTTCTTCTTCTTCTCTCTCTCTCTCTCTCTCTCTCTCTCTCTCTCTCTCTCTCTCTCTCTCTCTCTCTCTCTCTCTCGTTTTCTTCATCTTATACATTTCCATCGCAATCTCCTTTTTCTTCATCATCATCTTCATCGGTTTCTTCTTCGTGCCCGTTCTCCTCCAGACGGGGAAGTATGTCCACTGAGGTGCGGGGTGTGCTGAGTGGTGTCGCCGCCGCCGCGGTGGTCATCGTCGTCGTCGTCAGCTGTTTTCTCTACCGCCGGCGATGTTGGAAGCAGTCCAAACTCTGTCCCAGCGTGGGGAGTTACGAGGCTATCGGGGACTACAGGCCTTCTTCCGTGGTGTCTTCCGTCACTTCCGGCGCTCAGGTAAGGTGATTGGGAGGGACTGGGGTTTGTTGTTGTTGTTGTTGTTGTTGATTTGTTCGTTGCTTGTTTTTGTTTTTTGTATTGTTTTTGTGTTGTTGTCTTTGTTTGCTTTATTAAAGTGCAAAGGTAGCTCCTCCCCTTGTTTCTCTTCAGCCATCGTAAGGCACTCAGGAAGATAACGTCGATAGCGTCAGAAAACAGAAGGGTCATTCATGGTTTTGGAAGTCATTAGACCGCCTGTCTCGAATGAGCACAGAACGCTTATGAATGAACAAAGAAATAGAATTTGAAAAGAGAGGGGGTTAGTTACCGCCAAGGACACAAACAGAGTACAGGACTAGACACGTACAGAAACAAGACAAACGTCATGGTTGTATCTAACAAACTGCTCGCAAGATAAACAGAAGGTAGCACACTCACTGATGTCTAAAGTAATACGTGCAACATAAAAGCACACAATACAGCATGGTGCAATGCAATACAATACATTTAAGCTGATTAATTCGGCTGTATCAAGAGGACGACCTAGAGCAAATCGCCTTCTCAACAGATGAAACCCAATCTCTTCTCCTACCAATCACATAGAAGTTCACAGAAGACTTCGCATCAGGAAGCCTAACGTGTAATAACATTTATAACTAAAAGAGAAACCAAGAAATGGAAATAAGGTTGACACAATCTAGAATCTAATTCAGGTGGGGGGGGGGGGGGGGGTTCTGTGTAGAAACAACTTCGTCTTCAATATAAATAAGATACATGTTGTTGTTGTTTTTTCTTAAAGATCGAATAGCCTAAACAGAAATCCTTTCTAGTTATGCTCAGCCGTTATTTTTTTCTATACACTATAAATAGTAACGTCGTCTGGTTGGTAGATGAAGCGCTGGGGGTTGACACTCCCGTCGATGGAGAGGTAAAGGCGGGTAAAGCCAGGCGATGGAGCTCGAGCGGAATTTAATCATTATCGATTCCACAGCGGCCATGACAGCCGCCTTCCCCTATATTTTGTCGCTGATTGGACAATTTCCGGTTCCCGCACGCCATCTGCAGGATTTCTCTGGGTGGTTTCCCCCTCGGCGAAAATCGTCGCACGGGTGTTATCGCCGCATGGCGACGTCCACAGGAGGTAATCGTCATCTTTGTCAACGAGCTGGTGTCAAACACGCGGAGGGACAATGGCTTCCATCGAACTGGCCAGAATCAACACAAGAGGGTCAGTTCGTCCGAGGGAGACGGGGGTGGGGGGGGGAGGATTGGGATGGGTGAGGAGGTGGAGCGGAGAAAAACGGGTGAGGATTGGGGGGAAGGTGGTTTGTGGAGGGGATTGAGGGAGCAACAGCGTACTTTTGGTTTTCCTCACAAATCCGAACCACCTTTGCTTAATGAGGAAGAGAGAAAGAAAGAAAGCGAGAAAGAGAGAAAGACGGAAAGGAAAGAAAGAAAGAATTAACGGAAACAAGAAAGAGAGAGAGAGAGAGAAGAAGAAAGAAAATCGATAGCTAGAAGAGAAGCGGGATAAAAGAAAAAGGAGGTGGATATAAAGGGGGCCGGGGGGGGGGGGAGATGAAGGTGAAGGGAAGGATGTGGCACAAAGGACCTCCAAGAAGAACGACTGGCCCGGCGAATTCAAAATCAAGTTTGCCGTCAACGCCACGCCGTGTCAGCCCAGCTTTCTCCCCCGCCCCCCCCCCCCATTCCCCCTCCCCCCCCCAACCTTCAGTCCCAGTTCCCTCACCCTGTCCTGCAACACTATCTCCACTACCTCTTCCCCCTTCCCCTAACCTCCCCGAAAGTTCTTTAAGATAATTCTTTTCTTTTTTTAGTTCTTTTTCCCCTCATGAAAGAGTTTGATAAGGAAGACATTTTGCAGGGGAGAGGGTATATG
>CM065727.1:34713220-34718220 GCA_033310375.1 Conus canariensis | reverse complement strand
ATTTGTACCGATGTGACATTTTGTACTATAACATGTACCGAGCTAGTAGAAATAGACTGCCCGTCACTCAGTTCACCTTAACTTACTGGTACAGGCGGATGTCATGGTCTGAATCAATGAATGAAAAAAATCGATGAAAGCTGCTGGGAGGATCATATTAAAAAAGAAACAACGTGTAGCTTTATTCGCTCTGTGTGTGTGTGTGTGTGTGTGTGTGTGTGTGTGTGTGTGTGTGTGTGTGTGTGTGTGTGTGTGTGCATGATAGAGGGGGGGGGGGTGAGTGTGCGTGCGTGTAAGTGTACGTTTGTGTGTGTGTGTGTGTGCGTGCGTGCGTGCGTGCGTGCGTGTGTGTGTGTGTGTGTGTGTGTGTGTGTGTGTGTGTGTGTGTATGTGTGTGCGCGCACGCGCGCGTATGTGTGTGTGTGTGTGTGTGTGTGTGTGTCCGTGCGTGCGTGCATGCCTCTGTGTGTATTTGTGTATGTATATGCGAGTGTGTGCGTGTGTGCGTGTGTGCGTGCGTGTGTGTGTGTGTGTGTGTGTGTGTGTGTGCGTGCGTATGTGTGTGTGAGTATGCATGTGTGTGTGTGCGCATCTGTGTGCCTGTGCGTGTGTGTGTGAGAGAGGGAGGAGAGAGCAAGTATGCGTGTGTGTATGTGTACGTTTGTGGTGGTGTGTGTGTGTGTGTGTGTGTTGTGTGTGTGTGTGTGTGTGTTTCGTGGTTGTTCGTGTGTTCCAGCGTGCGTGCTGTGTGTTTGTGTGTGGTGTGTGTTGTGTGTGTGTGTGTGTGTGTGTGTGTGTGTGTGTTGTGTGTGTGTGTGAGTTGAACCGAATACCGATTATTTGACCTAATTCACTCATTCATTCATTCCCCCGTTTGCTCATTCATTCATTCATTCATTCATTCATTCATTCATTCATTCATTCATTCATTCACTCACTCATTCATTCATTTGTTGTTCGTTTGTTTATTCATTCATTTGTTCGTTCGCTCATTTTTGCATTCGTTCATTCATTCATATGTTCATTCACCTTGCTTTTGAACACATACGACATACCAAGCGTTAACCTGAAAGAAAGAAACAAGAAAAAAAAGCTAAAAGAAGACGAAGAAGATCATCGACATCAAAGAAGATCACGGACTTCAAAAAAGACATAGAGGACCAGGAATACTGAAGACGACAAAGAGAAACACAGACATCAAAGAAGACACAGAAGACCACCAACGTTAGACGCACACAACTGTGGACTTAAAAGAAGACACAGAAGGTCATGGCCGTCCAAGAAAGAAAAAGACATAGAACACCACAGACATCGAAGAAGTCAAAAAAGAATGTGGACATCGAAAATGGCAAAAACCACGAAACAACACCATAGATTTCAAAGAAGCCATGGCAGACTCACGGATATCACAGAAAACATTGAAGACCAAGAACATGGAAGACCAATAACTTCGAACAATAATGATGAATACCGCGAACACCAAAGTGGACATACAAGGCCATGGATATCCAAAGGGTACGTAATATCACGGACGTCAAAGAAGGGGGACCTTATCCCATGGATAACAAAGAGGACACAGAAAACCCGGACATGACAGAAAATGAAGAAGATAACTGACATTTCAGAAGACAGTTGATGGCCGTTGACCTAAAAAGATACAGATGATCACTGACATGAAAGATGACACAGAAGACCACAGGTATCAAAGAACATGCAAAACAAACATCAAAGAAGTCAAAAGGAGCATTCACACCAAAGCAAATGCAGAAGACAAAGACTACACGGACATGAAAGAAGACCACGAACATCAAAGTGACAGATAAGACCACGGAAATCAACAAGACGATTGCGAAGAAGATCACGGACTTCAACTAAGACAGAGAAGCCACAGACATTACAAAATAAAATTTAAAAAAAAACATAGGCATGACAGAAAAGAAAGTAAACCATAGACATCAAAGAAAACGGGGAAAATCACTTACATCAAAGAAGACACAGAACATCGTAGGTTTAAAGTGAAACACCTTAGACCATAAACATCATAGAAAAAAAATGCAACCGTAGATACCAAAGAAGACTAAGAACACTGCGGACATTACGAATAACTGATAACATTAAACATGAAGGAAATAACCAAAGTCATGATAGAAAAAACAACAAAACAGAAATGAAAGAGGCACCAAAGGCCACGACCGTAAACAAGGCATAAAAGACTATCGACTTGAAAGAAAACTTCGGACATCAAGTATAACAAGAAAAACATGAGCATCAGAGATAACCATGGACATCAAAAATTACAAACAAGTCCATGGACATAACAGGAAGCCACAGTCATCAAAAAAGACACAGCAGACCACGGACATCACAAAGACATAGATGACCATGGATATCAAAAGACATAAAAAAGATACCAACATCAAAGATCACGCAGAATATCACAAGCTCGAAAAAAAAAAAAAGACCTGGACATCAAAGCAGGCACAGAAGATCGCAGACATCACAGAAAACAAAAAGGAACGCAGATATCAAAGATCATGCAGAAGACCACTGATATCTGAGAAAACAAAGAAAATCATGGACAACAAAGAAGACAAAATATAGACCACGGACATGGAGGAAAACAAGCAGGATCGCTGACGTCAAAGGAGATAAGTAAGATCACATACGTCAACATAAACAAAGAAGGATCACAGACATCAAAGAAGATAGAGAAGCCCACAGACATCAAAGAAGACAAACAAGACCACGAACATGAGAGAAGACAAAGGCGACCATGGGCATCAAGAGGACACAGCCCACAACTGACCTCAAAGCAGAATAAGAGGACCAACGACATCAAAGAAGACACGGAACATCGCGGATTTAAAGGGAAACACCTCAGACCATAAACATCATAGAAAACAATGCAACCGTAGATACCAAAGAAGACTAAGAACACTACGGACAATGCGAATAACTGATAACATTAAACATGAAGGAAATAACCAAAGTCATGATAGAAAAAAAACAACACAGAAATGAACGGAGACACCAAAGGCCACGGCCGAAAGCTACGAGTGAGTTGTGCATTTTCTTTCGTTGGGAGACTAGGTCCAACTTCAGGTAGCAATATGACATCAAAGAAGATAAAGAAAACCACGACCATCAAAGAAGACAAAACAGACTTTGAAAATCAAAGAAGACACGGAAGATCACTGAAATCAAGGAAGACTCATAAGAATATGGAGAAAACCAAAAGATACAGAAGACCACAGGCATCAAACAAGACACAGAAGACCACAGACATCACAGATAGCCACCGATATCAGAGATGACACAGAGACAACAGATGTGACAGAAAGCCATGAACATCAAATAAGACACAGGAGACTGCGAACATAAAACAACACAAAGAAGATCACAGGCGTTAAACAAGACGAGGAAAACAACAGGCATCAGATATGAAGCAGAAGATCACTGACATCGAAGAAGACACAGAAGACCTTAGACATCAAAAAAGATTATAAAAAAAAAAAAAGACAACGCCCATCATCAAAGAATACAAACAAAATACTACGGACATTAGGGAAGACGCAAAATACCTTTGACATCAAAGAACATGAGATCTGATTTTAAAAAGGATCAATCATGGACATTAAGCAGATACAGAAAATCAAGACATCACACAAGACAAAAAATCACAGACATTTGAGAAGACAGAGACGATCACGGACATCACGCATAACCACTAGCATCGAAGAAGACAGACTACAGACCACAGACATCAAAAGAAGCCACAGACATCAAACAAGACTTAGAAGACCATGGACATCACAGATGACATGGATGATAACGGACATCACACACACACACACACACACACACACACACACACACACACACACACACACCACACACACACATACACACTTACACACACAAGGGGGGACACTAACCGCAATGGATATTACAACAACAACAAAAATACAGATATCAAGCAGGACCAGGGACATCATGCCAATCACAAACATAAAAAAAAAGTCACAGAGTTAAACCAGTATGAAAGAAAATGACAGCCGTCAAAGAACACACAGACGTCCACAGACAACACGAACACCAGGGACGTGAAAGAAAACGCAGATGACTATGAACATCACGGAAGACTGCTGACATCAAAGAACAAGACATCAAAAAGAGGTACGGGTTTAAGAAAACTGCCAGGAAAACTGGTAAAGAACAACTTAAAACATCAAAGGAAAAAAAGTTGGAGAGGAAGGGTGCAAAGAGGAACACCAGGAACAAAAAGTCAGCAAAGTAACAACTGGTAAAAAGACTCCACTCCAGTCGTCATCACGTGCTGGCACTGCATGTACTTTATAAATACTCCTCTGTCTCTTGTGGAGGGATATAGATTATTACAGAATGCGTGTTGCTAGCACTTCACAAAGAAGCTAGAGGATTCGGATTCTGGGTCCTTTTTGCCCACCCGAAAAAATCAGCCACTACGGTATGATTTTATTCTAAGAATTCGTAATGGCTTATATCATGTAAGCTCAATGACCTCTTTGATTGACAGACTTAAACTTAATGCTTTTAAAACAAGACGTAAAGACGTAAAATGCATTTGTGGTAAAAAGATATCAAAGATGCATATACTTCTCAAATGTAAGCAGCTGAAATATTGTTTCGCCTGCCTTGTCTGAATCTCCTGTGGATGAAAAGTTTGAAGTAATTCCTCACTAACATGTGACATTGGATTAGCAGTAACTCAGAGTCCGATTTTTACTGTCCTGTAATGAGGTGCAGGTGTTGCATGTTTGTATTTGGTAATATTTTTTAACTGCTATTATGTTCATTTTCTTTATAGTTTTTCCTTTTTATGTTGAAGTTCACAAAATATGAATAGATTTTGAATTGAAGGTTACACCGCCACATGACTACCACAATTGTAACCCGTTCAATGTAGATTTAATCAAACCATATTCAGCCAGTCCTACGGATCAGTCGCATCTATGACCTAC
>CM065727.1:34703220-34708220 GCA_033310375.1 Conus canariensis | reverse complement strand
GTGGTCAACGGCTCCTGGTGGAGACACTGAGACCCACGTATTTATTGCCGTCAAAAGCAGCCAGCACCCTGTCCATTGATTTCCCTTCGGACTTTCAATGTGTTTGGGTGTGAGTTTCACACCCCTGTCCTCTGTCTTGCGAGCCGGGGATGGGAAGGTGGGGAGGGGCGACCAGTTAGGGTGTTCTACCCGAGCTAGTCAAATTGGATCGTGTGGATCCATAACAGTGGTACCACTGAGAGCACACGACCAACAACACCGACTCCGACCAATCACTGCTGGAGACAGTAACGCCGAGAACCACACAGACTAGAGTATGGGAAATCTTATCCTTGAGGGCATCCGACCACTAGGACGTAAATCTCACCCTTCACAGCATCACATGTGTCTGGCATGTCGCCTCCAAGCAGTGAACCTGTCACCGTATGTCTTGGCATTGTTGTGTTAACGGACTGCCGCTCGTCAGCGCGTAGAGAGCAAAGCATCCTGATAAACGGCTCATTTGCATGTAGCTCCGCTGCTTTGGATTTTCCCCCATGTTCTCATAGGTGCTTTTAGGCCGAAACAGTGCACTATACATGACCTTGACTGTGATGATTACGGATCCTGAAACATCAACTGAAACATTTTTATGGTGTTTTCAGCAGAAGGGTTTTGAGGCATTCCAATACAATTAAATGTGTCGCCGAAGAACAGCAATTGAAACTGGCGACTAGTGTCGGGTCAAAGGTGGTTCAAACCGTTCACTTTGTCCTTAAGCCCAGGCAGTTTCACACAGCCAAGCAGATAGGTCAAAGGTCACAGGTCACAGCCAACAGGTCAGTGGAATTCGCGACCAGAAGGAAAGGTTTCTCAGGCTATAATGTTTCGGAACAAAGATAGAGCGCTCATCAGATTTGAAATTTTCAGTCGCGTGTGTGTGTGTGTGTGTGTGTGTGTGTGTGTGTGTGTGTGTGTGTGTGTGTGTGAGCGTGCGTGCATGCGTGCGTGCGTGCGTGTGTGTGTGCGTGCGTGCGTGCGTGTGTGTATGTGTATGTGTGTACATCAAAGTGACTGATTTCATTAATACATGAATGATAGTAATAATGATGATAATAATAATAATGATGATAATAACGATGATGATGATGATGATGACAAGATTATAATTAAATAAGAATAATAACACTGATGATAATAGTAAGAAATAATGATGATAATGATGATGATAATAATAACGATTAGAAATGATAATGAGATCAATGATGATGATGATGATAATAACAATAACAATAATAATTATAATAATAATAGTAATAATGAAGGAGACAAATGACAAAAAAATAACAACAATCATTCTCTCTCTCTCTCTCTCTCTCTCTCTCTCTCTCTCTCTCTCACACACACACACACACACACACACACACACACACACACACACACACACACACACACACACACACCAGGATGCAAATAAATGTACTGGCAAAGTTGCCTTTTCATAACATCAGATGTTACTGTAATATGAATCTTATTTGCAGTCAGTCAAGATAATATCTCTTTTTTCTCTATCATTTTTTTTCTCTGTTTGTATTACCTGCTGTCACCCCCTCACTCTCACGCACATTTGTTTCCTCATATCATTTTCCCTGTCACATAAACAGTGTTCATTTTGCACGCTCGACTTCTTCACATGTTCCCCCCTTTGGATGATTTGCAGCTAATTGGTAAGCATATAGGCCCACAGCTGTTTGCGTGTGGTAAGAATAGCTGTTCATGCTCAGTTCATTTTCTTCTCGCCGTCCATCCTCCTCCCCTTCCCCTGTCCACCTCCCCTTTCCACCTCCCATTCAGTTCCTTCTCCCCCCCCCCCCCCCCCCCCCTCCGCCTTTTTTTCCCACCCGTTGGTTAAACTGGAGATTGAATTGTGGACCTCTAAATCTTAAGTCTAACGCTTTCTCAACTGAGCTATTCTGGCTGACGGTAAACAAAGCGGTTTGATCTGTTCCTTCTCCGTGTCTTCCCCTCCCCGTCTCCCTCCTCTCCCCTCCCCGCCTGTTCCCTCCCCTTCCCTCCTCTCCTCGCTCCATCTTCCCAGAATGACTGTAATGATTTGAGTTCTTTCAACCGACAGGTCTCGTGAGTGGTGTTACTGCTAAACAAACAATGGCGTTACTGTTGTCTGAACGTTCTGCCGGGCATTTCAGTGGGAAGTGGAGAATGCTCTCCCCTCCAGCTGTGCTGGCTACATAATCTGTCAAAGTTCGCATCTGACCTTCTACGTGCGTGTACACACTAAAGGCGTTGACCCTCTGGCAGCTGTCCACAAAGGCAGATGTATACCGGCACATGGACATGGGAAAATCCCGCTGTGTTCTGACGCCATCGGGCCTTCCCGCTGTCCAAGGACACCACAGTCCAGCGAATCCCCTCTCGCTGTAACATTCCTGCGAATGAAGAAGAAGACAAAGGAAGGACGGAAACCAGACCAGAAACATCAGCAAGATTTTTATGAATTAAAAAAAGGGATAAAAACAAGCAGGGAGGAAGCTGGCTGCAATAGCACCCATACTGCAACATCAATAATGTCTTCTCTTGGTTTAAGGAAGACCAAGTCATGACGACGCGTGTGAGAGAGAACTGGTTAATGCAAGCTCAAACATTACCCGTTGACAAAAAAATTCTGCATGGGGAGACGCCGCCATGGGCCCCAGTGGTAGAGCAATAGTGATAGTAGAACACGTTCTGCAGATCTGTCCCACGCTCCCAGAGTGAAAGGGCGGCAACCAGGCCCACAGACACGCCACTCCGGAAGAAGATCTTCGGACCCCTAGAGAATCTGCGGCAGACAGCAGACCTCATCAGCGCCACCAACATCTCTCCATGTTTGGGCGTTCAACGAGGAAAGAAGAGCCCACTGGGTATAGCTAGGGCTCGACCCTATACCCCTTAGACTGAGAAACAAGACAGTCAATTGTCGCACCCGTTTACGTTCTTACCGTTCATGGATTTTGATCGTTGATATATCCTCTGTCTGTATAGAAACGATTTGTCTCTTTTTCCACTGTCCTTCCCATGTCTTTGATAGTGTTACCCTCTTGCCCTGTCCAGCACTGGATTGTGACTTTCTCCCTTGGTTCTGGAGGACACCACTGTTGTTTCACGCGCTGTCTCTTTCTTCCACCATGGATGAGTAGTTTAGTTCGCTGACAACCGCATTTATTCAGAAGGGAAAAGAAGTTCGATTCATCTTCTGACCTCATTTAGCAAATGAAGGATAAAAGCTCGACAACTCCTAGCCAACATTATATGATACAGACAGATAAATAAATAGACACATAGATACATAGATTGAGTGAAAGATAGATAGACAGATAGATAGAGTGATAGATTGAGTGATAGGTAGATTGAGGGCTAGATCGATAGACAAACAGATAGATAGATAGATAAACAGACACGTACATACATACAAAGACATAGATACATACATACATACATACATACATACATACATACATACATACATACATACATACATTTGTTCCTCAAATATTGTTGTGTCTTTTGACTTGCACTTTTTCTTTTCTTTTTCTTCATCTTTCCCACATTGACCATACATCTTTGGCCAGTCGTGTATAGAACTGGGTGCAAAAATGTTCCATGTGCATGAAAATATGGGTTCTAACAGCATGCTCGAAATAAACCCACAAGGGATGCACGTTATTAATTTACGTAATGGGAACCATACGAGCGTCGCATCACTTTGTGCTAATGAGATGAGGGGTGGGGGTAAGGTGGAGATGGGGGGGGGGAGGATGGATGATGGAGTAGGGAAGGGCTATAATTTTCATGGTGAAATTAACGCTTTATGTAAATTGATATTGAGTGGGTGGAATTGAGGAAGGAGGGTTGGGGGAAGGGGAAGGTAAGTTCATGTTGTTTGTAGCCCAGCCGACCGCAAAGGGCCATGGGGAGGTGCAGTAAGAGGGTGTAGGTTCGGTGGGGGTATTATTAGTTCGTGCTGCAAGAAAACATTCCGTTTTGCCGAATGAAGAGCCCTCCCCGAAGAGTAGTTGGAAGAAGGGGGTGAGGGGAGGAGGGTAGTGTTAGGAGGAGGTAAGGAGAGGGGGAGGGGGTGGGGGGGGGGAAGGAGATTGGGGTCGATATTGGCAGAACGGATTGTCGTTCTGCTAAGCGAGAACAACCATCAAAGGATTATCGAGTAGGGCGGGGGAAAGAGGTAGAGGTCAGGGCCTTCCGCACTTTGTCCGCAGTGTTTGCTAATGACGTGCCGATTGAAAGTGATGTCCCTTACGATTGTTGCCGCCGATATCACACACACACACACACACACACACACACCCCTCTCTCTCTCTCTCTCTCTCTCTCTCTCTCTCTCTCTCTCTCACACACACACACACACACACACACACACACACACACACACACGGGGGAGGGGAGGGGAAAAGATGAGACCCCGGACGCACAACAAACACCCCCCCCCCCCCCTGCCTCTTATATCCTACCCTCTGTCCTCTTCCTCGTTCTTAAGGTTCCCCTCGTCACAACCCCCCGCCCCCACCCCCACCCCCCCCCTACCGCCCTTGCTTCCATCCATTCATGATCTGCGCCTGCTTAAACCAACAGTATCATTAATTGTTATAATCATATAATGTTGATATTGTCTACAGTGCCGTCTTAATGTTCCAACCTTTGCGTTACACAGTTAGTATCACTTAGAATATCGTTAAATGTCATACCCGTATATAAACTTTGATTGAGAGTGCAAAACAAAACAAAAAATCATACTTCATTGGAATGTCAACATGTTTCGAGCTAGTCTTATCACTGCTGCGATGGCGGTTTTTCTTTTTTTTTTTCCCTGGGGCCAAACGCAAACCGTAGTTGCCCTGGCAACGCTACTGTCTAGACATCGTGAAAGGCAAAGGACAATGGTAGAGCCGTGTGCAAAAGGGTGCGAGGAAAAAAGTGTCGTCTGCCTCTACTCTCTGAACAAGATT
>CM065727.1:34668220-34683220 GCA_033310375.1 Conus canariensis | reverse complement strand
CTTTCATAGGGGGCTTTTGGTGTGAATTTCCAAGGTATCCTGAACTTGCACAGCTCATTACTGTGTTTAAGATTGCCTCCATTGTCAACATGAAGAGTACTGGGAAAATTGTACAGCCCTTTGCCACACCAGCTTCCAGACTGATCCATTTATTTGTGTATTCCTTTGTGAAGAATGTCACCGACAAGCGATGGAAATAATTCTTTAGCGTTTCTTGGATGCCATGTGGAACATGATACATCTCAAGAGCCAGTTGAATCGTCTTGTGTGAGACTAATTCTTACGCGTCAGCAAGATCGAACCTCACCACAGCAAGATCCCTTTTTCTGTGCTAGGCTTTCTTTCTTCTTATTATTATTGTTACTGCTTCCCAAATCATCGTTACACGCTGTACACAGCCATTTACTCCCTGTAGGCCTCCTTTCTGTGCTGTCATGTCCAAGTCGTTTTCTGTGAGGTATTTAGCCAACCCCGCTGTCATGGCAGAGAAGATTGTCCCCTCAACGCTCAGAAGTGATTTTGTTCCGTACTAGTCGAGTTCTGCTCTTTCGGAATGTACACGCTATTAGTTATTGCTCGTTGATGACTAATATTTTTAGTTGCAGCGTGAGGCGACTGCAGGCGGAAATCTAAACAAATCTTTAAAAGTTTAAGTACTAATTCTGCTAAACATGAACAAACGAATTACAAGACAAAACACGACGCGTTTGGACCTCTTAAGTCTTCTTCAGGCAAGATAAACAACACTCAGGACAACGAAAATGAAGAAGGAGCAATCACTTATCTCATCAAATTCAATGTCCATCTTGCGCCGAATTTGATGGGATAAGTGATTGCTCCTTCTTCATTTTCGTTGTCCTGAGTGTTGTTTATCTTGCCTGAAGAAGACTTAAGAGGTCCAAACGCGTCGTGTTTTGTCTTGTGATGTTTTTTTTTTTTTCATGTTTGGCGGATATAGTACTTAAACTTTTTATGATCATTTTTTTAGTTTCGCCATACTAATCTCAGCTTACAGAGCCACTCAGAGACACGTAACATTTATGTACAATAGTTAGGTTATTCTGTTGGGTCCAGACAATAATTTGGCTCTGTATTTCTGAGCGATTGTGGTTACTTCATCCAGTATCGGCGGCTCGTCATTGACTAGTTTTCTATGGCGCTGCAGGCCACGCCGAACCTGGATTTCAAGGGATGCCCCGCTCTGAGGATCAGACCATGTTTTCCTGAGACGTTATTTTTTTTTTGTCTTTTCCAGGTATGAGTGTCCCAGTGCTGGCTGTCTTAGTAGCTGTCTGGCACCTGTTGTAAGCTGGGAAAATTAACCCTTAGTAAGTTCCTTTTGTTCATCCTCGATCTTTTTTCAGCTCAGCTGCTTCTTCCATTGGCTGGCTGCTCTGGCTCTTGCCGTCCGCGATCCGAGAGCTGATTTATGAGATTGTAGGCAGATTCGGATCGGTTTCCAAAATAATCATGATTATCGTGGAAAAGATGTGGATTTTGATAATCATACACATTTTGTATTGATTTCTCTGACCCTGTATGTAGCTGACAGGAAACCAAAAAAGGAGGATGGAAATCAAGTCATGGCAGGGGAGAAGAGGAGGTAGGGACATGAAGGGGACGAACCGTTTACCCGTTCGTGGGTCTTGTGTTGCTTCTCCCAACACCCCCCCCTCCCATCCCTGCCTACCTCCATCCCCTTCCAACCTTGCCTGCTGTGTAACCCTCCACTGTCACAGGTGGAGCTTTGCTTGGACGGACTGTCAGTGACGAGCTTTAAGAATTCCCAATATACCCCTTCACGATCTCGGTCCATTATTTCTCTTTATGGCGTCGTTTTGTCCCGTGAATTGTGTCGATCTGTCCGTCGTTAGGTGAACAGAAGGCCTCGTGGTAGCATTTTCTGCGCCATTTCGTGATCGATATCCAACCAGATGGCGCACGTATCATTTTCCAAAGCGTACAGGTTCGAGGGTCGGGATCCACGTTTTCGGTCACAATGACCAGAAACGCGCACACCTCTCCATCCGCTGCCCTACCCCTCTCCACAAGTTTTAGAAATGGTTGGGGGAAGAATTGGGGATGGGGTTGGAGCAGAGGGAGAGTGGGATGGGACCATTTTGATTTGAGGGATGGGCGGGGGGGGGGGGTGGAACAAGTACGTGTGTAATGTCGAATTAAACACTGGCCGCAAGTAAACACACAAGAGCAAACACACTCGCATATCCACCCATACAGCACGTATGCACGCATTCACTGCCACGCAAACAATTACATATATGCACGTGCTGCGTGCGCGCGCGCGCGCACTCACACACACGCACACACACACACACACACACACACACACACACACACACAGACGCACGCACGCACGCACGCACGCACGCACGCACACACACACACACACACACACACACACACACACACACACGGAGTCAAGCACAGAAATAAGTGAGTGGAGTAAATATACCAACAGTGCCTCTCACGGTGTAGTTGTTTCTCTGTTCATCACATAAGGTATCTCCATCCCCCAATTAAAGGACTGATAGAAAGTGTCCTTGACAACGAAAGGTTCAGCGCCAGCCATAATTTATCGAAGGAAACGCTAATTTGGTAAGCATTGACGAATATTGTGTAAGTTTGTACTTTCATGTATTTGTATTAATGTGTGAAATATAGTGTCATACATGTAGTATTAACTCGCCAACATGTGAAGAAATGTGTTTTAATGCAAGGGAAAACATTTTGTTTTCTTAATTTGTATTTCAATAAATTGTTAAACCGTGAATAACGATAAGATATTTTACATAATACAGTTTTACGACTTATTCTAACAAGAAGACGTCCCATACGAAACTAATATCAAAAGCAATATCGATTTATAAGCAAGTACATTCCCCAGTCTAAGATATTCCAATCACGCGGGAAGTAAAGGTCAGAGCTAATGTGAAATTCCTATAAATTCAAATTTAAAAAAAAAATAACGGCCAGCATTATAACATCTTGCTTTCTAGCAGGAACCTCGCTTCCACGCTGTGCCGTTTCCGCTTCCTTTGGGCAGCGTGGAAGACGGAAGTCGCACGTCAGGATGGCGGTTTGTCTTTCTTAGCATTACAGTCTCTTGAACTTCTGATTTGGAAAAGTGTCATGAAAAACCCAGTCGTGTGGAAAAGATCTGCATCAAGTTTTCATTGAGACTCAAACTACGCCACGACAGTATACTCTCTAAATAGCTGTATAAATATGAGACTTGGCTTCGTCAGTCTAGGCGAGACAGTAAACCTGATCCATTTGACATCAAATACCTGCAAATAAATACCTCGCCAATCGTGACTTCGTGCCTATACGTCCATAATTTGCGAACGACGCTAGGAGAGGTTGGTCCAGCTTTCACGCTACTCAACGTCAGGACCTGTCAACAAGGTTGGACAATGGACCACAAACGGCCATAGAAAAAGAGGAGGGCCGAAGATGAACTGGCGACAGAACAGATAAGCTGGTCATCCCACGTGGGAACAGTGTGCTCAAACCCGTGGAAAACAAGACAATTCAACGCCATGACGCCATGACTGCCTCGCACATCAGAGGATCCGGGTACCACTAAGTCTCACTAAGTAACCTAACTCTGACCGAACAATGTCTTAGTGGGGGGGGGGGGGCCCACAAAGACAGGATGTCACGTTCTCCCCGGCCTCTTTAAGACCTTGCTAGCAGGGTGACATTCAGCAGCCAAGCCCCTACATGTGTTTTGCGGCTTACAGGATCACACAGCGACGTATCACAACGCCAGTAAGACCGATCTGCCGGACACGTCGGTCCTTTGATGCTGGCTCCGTTTCCTATTATTGTCTGGTTCGCAAGGTCATCCAAAGATTGCCGAAATTCCGTAGCCTGGGCGACAAGGCTGAGGATTACCATTGCTTGGGAAAGACTGGATAGCACTGCCTGGATACGAGACACCTTCACCGTGAGAAAATCCTGCCTGCAGAAGACAATGGCCAGTGTCTGCTTGAGCTAAGTACAATACCTAGGAACATGAAACGTTGGGCTCATGTCTTTTTTTCCCAGCGGAACGTGTGTCACACTAAGAAAAATGTGTTTCTTTCCTGCCCATATTTCTTTTACGCATGATCAAATTGATATTTTGATGTTGCAAATAGAATCCTTTTATATTTGTTTATGGTTCTGTTGTTCTCTGGAGCAAAAGACCCGCAAAATCTATACTTTTCCTTTAAGGATCAGAAACATGACAGTCGTGTTTTTTGTTCATTCATTCATTCATTCATTCATTCATTCATTCATCAGTTCTTTCTTTCTTTTTCTGGCTGCGGTATGGAAGAAGGGGAGTACGGGGAGAAAAGAGTGGAGAGTCCAGAAACCCAGGGAGACACCTACAAGGGACATTGCAGGAATGATTCCATCAGAACAGCTGGCTTTGAGCGTTCAGATGTACGGCCATATCTATTCCAACAGTGCAAGACAACAATCATGATTATTACCCATGCCTTTAGAACATCGATCATTACCACTGGGGGTTACCGTTATTCAATTCCACGATCATACCCTTCATTTTTCTTTCAGTTATGAGTTAATTTTCCCCATATACAATGTGCGCAAACAGTTATACTTCTATGATAAATAGCTGGCGAGAAATGTGTCTGAAATGTTTAAGTCACAGACCCACACTGCATTCCTGGCAGACTCCGTGAAAACCTTGTTCAGAGATGTCCACCTGATGTGATCTTTGAATTTCTGAAAGAGATCAACATTTTTCATCTGATCTGAGATTTCACAGAAGACAGATTTTTAACAAAATTTCCGGTATGTTTTAGAAAGTCTATGTTAAACAGTTGTGTGATATAGGGTGGGGTTTTTTAATGACGTGAGCTGACCAACACGGTGACAGCCCAGAAATCGCCCTTTGCGGTCGGCTGGGCTGTAAGCAACATTACCTTACCTTACTGCATTATCGCTTGCCACAATCGGTATTTTGTTCTGCCTGAATGAGGAATCGGGTCGATGCCCCACACTACGGTCTAACGGGGCTGGGGTGGGGGGGGGGGGTGAGGAAGCTGCCACGTTTTGGCCTGTTATCCTGAAATGATCACACCGGCCAGTGTAATGGTATCGCCGTGCAACCCACTGCTCCCCTGCCGAGAATGCCCCTGACTGGTCAACTACCCCAGCTTTGCAGTGAAGAATGCCTGTAGTGTGAGAAGAGAGAGCGCACTGAATAAAGCACATGTTCTAAACAGACAAGTATTCGGCGTGTATTATTCTGTTGACATGACTGGAATTCCAAGTTTGACGAATTCTTTGTCAGCGTTGTTTTGTTATGTTTAGAAAGGGAATTTCAATGCTGAGATCATTTTTTTTGTGTGTAAAAGTCATACACATTGAATCAGAAACAATGTTTCTATGACAATTTGAATGTTACGACCCTTGTCACGCAAACAGCAGTCTTCACGTTCATTTCTTTGCGACAGACTCGGGAGACAGGTCTGAGAGCTGACGGCAGCGGAAGATGATCAACGTGTTCGTCCTGAAAGAAAAGAGAAGAGAACCATTTCCGGCAGAGCTGTGTTCAAAGCGTGCCCTTGTTTCCTCCACGGATCCCTGCCAGCGCTCTCATTTCCGGAGATATCCGACATCATGTCCGAACACGGCTAAAAGCCGGTATGAGGGTGTCGAGTGTAACATGTGAGTAGAATCTGTTCGCCGATTGGACAGACAGCGCGTGTGGAAAGGCTACTAGTAAATCCGATCATATTGGTATTATGAGTAGTAGCAGGAGGCAGCTGAAGGGGTGTGGAGAAGTTAACCCAACGGAAGTCTCGTCGTAAATGAATAAAAAAAAATTTTTTTTAAATAACGGAGAGTGGAGAATTTCACATCCGGGCTCGGGGGGGGGGGGGGGGGGGGGGTGAAGTTCACAGCTATGGTCTGGTTGAAGGAGTGTGAAATTCATGGCTGAAGTCTTGTGAAGGAGTGTGGAAATTCATAGCTGGTCTTGTGAAGGAGTGTGAAGTTCATAGCTGCAGTCTTGTGAAGGAGTGTAAAGTTCATAGCTGCAGTCTTCTGAAGGAGTGTGAAGTTCATAGCTACAGTCTTGTGAAGGAGTGTAAAGTTCATAGCTGCAGTCTTGTGAAGGAGTGTGAAGTTCATAGCTGCAGTCTTGTGAAGGAGTGTGAAGTTCATAGCTGCAGTCTTGTGAAGGGGTGTAAAGTTCATAGCTGCAGTCTTGTGAAGGAGTGTAAAGTTCACAGGTGGAGTCTTCTGAAGGAGTGTAAAGTTCACAGGTGGAGTCTTCTGAAGGAGTGTAAAGTTCACAGGTGGAGTCTTCTGAAGGAGTGTGAAGTTCATAGCTGCAGTCTTTTGAAAGAGTGTGAAGTTCATAGCTGCAGTCTTTTGAAAGAGTGTGAAGTTCATAGCTGCACTCTTTTGAAAGAGTGTGAAGTTCATAGCTGCAGTCTTCTGAAGGAGTGTGAAGTTCATAGCTGCAGTCTTCCGAAGGAATGTGAAGTTCACAGGTGGAGTCTTTTGAAAGAGTGTGAAGTTCACAGGCGGAGTCTTCTGAAGGAGAGTAAAGAGGGTGGGCCGTCTTTTACGACACTAACGTCTAGACCTGTCAACAA
Source organism: Conus canariensis (assembly GCA_033310375.1). NCBI lineage: Eukaryota > Metazoa > Mollusca > Gastropoda > Neogastropoda > Conidae > Conus > Conus canariensis. The sequence goes on along the minus strand of CM065727.1, from coordinate 34,676,582 downwards.
GGTTGGACAATGGACTACAGCTGAGTTCAGGCGAAGGAAATGTGAAGTGCGCAGATGTGAAATTCACCCCTTGGGTCTCGTTAAGGAGTGTGGAGAAGTTCACAGCAGGGTCAGGGGGTAGCATCTTTAAGCTGTGGATGGATTCTCGGCTGAGGTGTGTACCTTAAGTGTGGTCTTGGCAGTACTCTTCTCAGTTGTTTCAGCAGCTCCCTATGGGTCAAGGCGATCCGGAGGAGCCAACCTGGCTAGTAATTTATCTAGCTGACGAGGTGGCCAAGATCAGCAGACGACATTCGTTTCCCTTCGAATATATTCACGTTGTGTCCATAGGAAAAGATACAACAGACGGCACTGCATCAGGCTTTTCTTTGCCTTTTGCCTGCTTCCCATGCGCATGTGGCACGAGAATAACACCCTTAATTGTCTTCTTCATTTCTTTGCGCGCCAATTGCTTATCCAGGCCGGCTTTCGTCCTTTTTTTCAGAAAACTTTGTTTTTTCATTCATAAGAGGCGCTCTCTGACTATTTTTCATTAGTACATGTGTGACGGTGTTGAGTAATCTGCGGAGTACAGCTTGATTTAGAACTTATTTTTTTCCTCGCATAACTTCAGTATTTCACTTTTTAGCTGTACCATCGCCTCTCTCACATTCTTTAGTTCCCTTTCGAGACCCCTGATAAGGGCTCTCACGGGAACAGTAAGTACGCGCGAGGTCAGGGTTCCAACTTCATTCATAGCTTGAGATTTTCTATGTCCTATGACAAACAGTGTTTGAGTTGGAGGTTAAGTCTCTGCTCGAAGCTTCATAGCCTCCCTGCAGGTCTCCTCCCTGGGAACATTTTATGTAGCAGCCTGCCGCGTTCTGGACATTCTGATTCCTTGGTTTCTGTAGGATAGAGTGCGCGGCTTTTTGCCCTACCATCAGCTATGATCGATTAGCAGCCGTTTTTTTTTTTTCTAATAAGTGGAGTGTAAGGCTTTTCATGCAGTTCCACCCCGAGATGACCATTTTGTTCCTGGGTTTTGTTGTCACAGTCAGCATAGCATAGGCGAGGGTTTAAAGCAAATAATGTTCTACTTTGTTGGTCAGCACCCGCCACTTTCAAGTCAACACTTGCCGGCGTGACCTTTTCATTATCTGTATGAAGTTAATCCAGTTTCAGTTTGTCTTGGCTTTTCATTTTGCCGTTGGTAAACTAAACACAGTTTCATTTCTCGTCAGGACCTGAGCGGTGTTGCTGACTGTTTGAATTCAGGGACCAACAAGATGTTTTGTAACTTATGACAAAATGTTTATGAAACAGACTAAAATAAGAAAACTCATTTATGCATAAACACATTACTACAAGCATTCGATCCAGCTGCAAACTGAGGCGGCTACAGGCGGAAATCTAAACACATTTTAGAAATTACTTGTTAGGCTCCGCCGAAAAGCGTAGACAAACGGATCGCAATAAAATTATTAAAAAAAAAAAAAAAAACGACGCGTTTCGACCTCTTAGACCTCTTAGGTCTTCTTCAGGCAAGATACACAATACTCAGGACAAGGAAAGTGAACGAGCGATCACTTCTCTTCATCCAATTTAGCGCAGAACGGGCGTTGAGTCTTGAGCCGACTTGGATGAAGATAAGTGATTGCTAGCTCAATTTCGTTGTCCTGAGTGTTATGTATCTTGTCTGAAGAAGACCTAAGAGGTCGAAACGCGTCGTATTTTGTCTTGTGATTCGTTTGTCTACGTTTTTCGGCGGAGCCTCATAAATAATTTTTAAAACAAGCATTCGAGTAAGTGTCAAGCTTGTTCTCGATTTAACTGGGATATGTTATCGGGACATTTACACCAGCTAATGAAAGGAAACGGATTTACCGACTTCGCTCTTTAGATCACAAAATATATTCTGATTGACGTAAAAACCCTTCACCCTGACTACCTTTCGCTCTTTGTAAAAACAGTAAGGGTGAATATTCTTTGCTGATTGATCTGGAGTCAACAGTTAAGGACCAGTATGTATCGGAGCTTGTATCTCTCCTTTCGGGTAATCAGTTGCTGCTTGTAGTCAGATACGTATTCGGCCTTGATGGCACAAAGACCATGCATTAGGCCGGGCGTTAAGCCCTACTCATACTGAGACTTCATGCATTAGCGCGGGTATTAGGCCCTAATGGTACTCAGACCTCATGCCCGAGCATTGGACTGTAATGGTAGCGAGGCCTCGTCCATTATCCCGGGTAAATGTTCCAGCGACACATCCTGGGTACTTCGTGAGCGAGTTCCAACTTCCTCTGTACGTACTCCCAAGACAGTAGTGATTTAATGGGGACATGAATGGAACGCTGTCACGAGGTATATTCAGGGGGGGGGGGGGGGGGGGGGGGGGGGGGGGTACACGAGATAATTTCAGTCATTACAGAGCTACTGGAACAGAGCTTTCAAACAAAACTTTCGTTGATTCTTTCCTGTTCAGATGAAAAAGTAAAATCGCATGTTATCAGGTACCCAGTTAAATTTCATTGTAGATTATGAAATAATAATGGATTCTATTACCTCATTAAATGTTTTCATAATTTTTGTATTGTTTCACGGACACAACAATCATAGGACGGGCATGGAATCACCCTTGTGTTGTAATGAAGTTCAAAACGTTCGTCAGAAACGAGCGCAACCAAGCAATGGGGAGACGTGTTCGTATGAGCCGTTGATCCTTTGAACAGGTGAGAGAAAGGTCCATCAGCTCCTCAGACATTCATCTATTCAACATGGGATGTTTTCACGAGCAGATTGTATTTTGACTTTGCTATTGACGTTTTGTTTGTTTGTTTGTTTAATTCAACAAAGCTTTATAGACGGACAGACAGACAGATAGATAGATAGGCAGGCAGGTAGGCAGGCAAACATGCAGGCAGGCAGGCAGATAGGTAGACAGATAGACAGACAGACAGATAGGCAGGCAGACATGCAGACAGATAGATAGGTAGATGTGTGTGTATGTGCGTGTGCGTGCGTGTGTGTGTGTGTGTGTGTGTGTGTGTGTGTGTGTGTGTGTAGTGTAGTGTAGTGTTTCGATGCTGTATCTCCGGTATATCTGATCGTATTACCTCAATGCTCGATATATTCCAGTATTTCAGGGATTCGAATGACAGGTTCCGAGACGCTGACAGTGATGTGGGTGTGTTCCTGAGTTACTGCGATTACGAAGAATCGGTCGTAGAGGAGCTTTGTCCCTAAGTTTTCCTTGAAATGATATTATCATCTGGCGTGAGATAGCGTCGGGATGGCTTATGAGCAGATGTGGTATTTGTTCGTTTACTGTTTGACTTACAAGCATGAGTTACACACTATACAGCGACGCACAGTAGTTGTGTGCGGGTTGTCCTGTTAGGACCAGCATCATTAAGCCCCAGTATCAACAGGCCCCACAACCGTTTCATGCTCTCCGTTTTCTCCGTGAGGCTGATTACTGCTTGTAGGTAGATAGATATTGGACCGTAACGAAATGACGCTTTTCCCATGTTGTGGCATTTCTGCAGAAGATCAGACCAAATATAAGTAAGTGGATGTCATCGGGTTCAACTCAGTCTCCCCTCTTTAGAAAGTAGTCAGTAACAGTCAAAAGTTTGGATGTTGACCAGTCTGTTGAATTTTTACAGAGAGGAAAAAGTCTTGTTTCTCAGTGATAAGATGTCAAGTGATATATTACCTCGATAAATACAGATATATGACGCATTTGCAGAAGTCGCTTTTATGTCGACTTGATTTTGAGGGAACACCAGACGTGACGTGTGAAAATGAATCATATTTTCACCGGGAACTAACGCTCTTTGATAATGCTATTGTCTGCTTAGGGTTTTTGTTTGTTTGTCTTGCTGTTGTTGTTCGTCTGTCTTGATCCGTTCAACATTTTTCAAAGATTTTTAAGCTCTGTCTTGACGTGAAAAGTACGCGGTTGTTTGTGGTGTTGGAGGGTTTGTTTTTTTTCTTAATCACAGATTTCCTCTGATGTCTGCTGTCTTTAGGCGTTGACTGTGATCAGTCAGCTCTATGGGATGAGTGTTCTTCAAAAAGTGAAAAATGAACTCTCAAATCGCCTTCAATCCCGCAAAATCAATGCACTAAAATGGGCGCTTTCGCCTGTAATCTAGCCAAAGGGAAGTAACCAACAAAATCTTAACATTGCTGAACTGCTCTTGAATACGTCGACAGAGTTGACTGCTCATGCGAGTCCGATCAGTTCACCCTGTATAGCTCTCTACTCGATTATGCAGCAATCAATCTGATTGTTAAATGCACACTTGGACAGTGGAAACCTCGGTACCGTATCCTATCATTACGAGACCGACGCTTCTGAGCTAACGAAGAGATTTAGACTGACACGAAGATGCTTCCGGTTAAAGTTGTCTTCTCACTCTTCTTGTCACACTGATATTAGGTAGCATATCCAACGTGACTCAGATGTGTCAACTGTTCATGCCTTCTCCCTTTCGTTCAGTAACATGACTTGTATTTCCGACAATACCAGACACAAGGAAAGCGCTTAAAGTCTAACTTAATTTCCCCAGATTTAGTTACCTTCTGTCACTTCTTACATTGTATACACTAGATGACACATCGAACAGCGATCATATGCATACATTTTTTTTCCGATGTTACTAGAATTATTAACAGTGATTCAAGTGACTTATCAGAGATCATAACATTGGCCAAGAAACAAGAAATGTATTGTAAAAATGAACATGATTTACCGAGTGTTTACCTAAGTGAATGATTAATAATCAACAGAAGATCTCTCTCTCTCTCTCTCTCTCTCTCTCTCTCTCTCTCTCTCTCTCTCTCTCTCTCTCTCTCTTTAAAACATCACTACCACGAACGTGGTAATGATATTATAGATTTGAAAATGCCATTGCACACTTTTTCTCCTATACATACTAGCTTGTGGAATTAAGCAACTGTTACAAAGTGCTATTGAAAGAAAAGGGTTTTCACAACAGAATGTCAGCACCAACACATTGCACATTTGACATTAAAGGACGTAAAAAAAATAGCGAATACATAATGATAAATAATAATTTTTAAAAATCCCTTACAACCATCCAGTCATATCCAATTCCACATATCAACACATCTTTACAAAAGAAGAAAAGACTAGTCCTCTACAAGACTACTCGACATAGGTACAAAGCGCGAGCGTGCGCACATATGTGTGCACACACGCAAGCACACAAGCGCGCGTGCTCACACGTATACACACACATGCACGCACACACGCGCCTACTCGCCCGCGTGCGCGCGCGCACACACACACACACACACACACACACACACACACACACACACACACGCAATACGGTAATGTCACCCACTCAAATCATATAATAACACGTATGTTATAAGCTGAATCATCAGAAACGGCAACAAAGAGTAACAGCGTTTTACATTGAAAAATGACCACATTACTACATTGCACCCACATATAATCTGACATGCCCGTCAACACGCATATACACAGGCGCGCGCCCACGCGCTTCATTATCATGAACATATGCAAATGCTGGTTCACAACCGCAGTTTAGGTAGCAAACATGGAAACAGCTAAGTACTTCCTTCGAAGATCTTAAGTCAGGCTGGTACGTTTTACACTAACTGTACCTAATTTTCTATAGATTTCTACATCTATTAGAAACTTGTTCAGAGCATCGTGTTTGCCAATGTGCTGTTGCACTTGCATATAGTTCAGTAAGAGCCTTTGTTTTGTCTTTTAACTCAATCAAGTCATAGCCAAAATGGACCAGTTTGTCCCTCAGATCACACGATTTTTTGTAATTTTTAAAAAATCATTAAAAAAAATCAACCACTTCACCTAGGAGCATGAAACATACACCATTGGATAGAAAAACAATATGTTTATCAAAAATGCTTACCTTAAGTGAGGAATCCACACAGTTCACATGATGTAAGTAATCAAAAATGATCCACATTTGCAGAAAAACAAAAACTTTTTGTGCACACTGTAATCCAGTTCTTCATGCTCTTTATCCTCCCACACAAGTTCAGTTACACTTCTGAGCATTTGGTATGACCTACAGAGAATAGTATATTTATGACAACTGCATAAAACACAAGAATTTGACCAAAAAATGCTTGATCCACTCAAAATCGTGTGATCGTGTTCAAAATCGTGTGATCGCGGGAACTGAGAGTAGGACAACTCAAATCCGTATAAAACTACCACAGAATACACGAAGAACGGTCTAAGGGAAGCAACTGCAAAAAACCCTAAGGTGTTCCTTAAACAAGATTTATTGCCCTTTAATAAAAGGCTGTATGATTTTTTATTGTCAAACTCTGTCGGAAGTATGCGTCCGACACGCCTTCAAGCGGTGTGAACAGTGTCGGAAACCCGGTTCCGACAAGACTCGTTAACCGCACGGATTATCGCAGCTTTTCTTGCTTTGGCATCGTGTCGTTGTGTTGACTAGGATGTAGGCAGGCGGGTTTTGAGAAGAAAGTGAAAGTGGTTTTCGTCTAAAAAATGTTGATGACAAAATATTGGGAAAGTAACCCTCATAATGTAGTCACACGGCATGCAGACCTCTGTGCGCGCGCGCGCGCGCGCGTTTGTGTGTGTGTGTGTGTGTGTGTACGTGCGTGCGTGCGTGCGTGCGTGCGTGTGTGTGTGTGTGTGTGTGCGTGCGTGTGTGTGTGTGTGTGTGTGGCGGGGGGGGGGGTGGGGGGGGGGGTGTGCATGGTTGCATATGTGTGTGTGTGTGTGTGTGTGTGTGTGTGTGTTCTCGAGCGTGTACGCTCGCAAAATACTTTTTTTTTAAACAAAACCGAATATCCAAAAATTATGAACTCTTACTTTTTTGCGTCAAGTTAAGCAGTAGAGATAATCTATACTTCAATTTTGGAAGACTTGACGCAGTCTGGTAAAGATTAAGAGAGGCATTTTACTATTTCGACTCACGTGCCATGAAGGGGGTTGAAGTAATGGGATGAAAAGAGAAAAGAAGGAAACGGGGAGACAAAAGAAGAGGGAGAGAAGTTGACACTGGAGAAAATATAGGGGGGGGGGGAGGGGGGGTTGCTATATATAGACAGCGGTTTTTTTTTTTTTTTTACAAGTATCTCTGATGAGTGAAAAGAGCATTTTGCACTGCGACGAGATTGTATCAACGTACTTCAGTGGAAAGCAGGTACCCGTCTCCTTGACAAATCTGCCTTTCATTATGTCCGAGATTTAGTCCAGACCGGTGCCAAATATTTGTTGGAATCATGTGTTGACGTTGTAGGTTATTTCTCCACAGCTGTTCTAGTCTATCTGTACATCAAGCCTTTCCACCTTAGGTTCACACCTTCCTAGTTTCCTGACATCCTCCTCCCGTCCCTATTGCTGTCCCCCTCCCCAGATTACTCAGCGGACCTCTGCAGCAAGAAGAGAGCGAATCTAAACCATTCTTGTCAAATCTTCATTTCGCCTGTCTTTTTCTTCCTCCCCTTTCCAGTGACCTAGTTTCGGCAAGATCAGTTCATTCTTTGACTGCCATCTTGTTTTCCCAGCGCTGATATATTTCCAGTGAGAAGCAATGGCAAACTGATATATAACGTCCAATTTGGACCTGACGTATATGACGTCTTATATTTGATGCATCCATTTCTCAATTTCCAGAGTTTGTGCCCCCGCTTTCGATCAATTTTGCAGCAATTTGAAATGGACGACGCTACTGTTAAAACATGTAGGGTTGTTTTTTGTTTGCTGTTTTTACTCGGCTTCATTTGCTTGATTAAAAGAAAAAGACTCACATGGTCAGAAGTCTTGCTCAGCTATATTTGGCAGGAGGTATCTATGCGCTGGCTATTTTGATGTATATTCTATTATAGCCACATCAATATGCTGGCTGTTATAATTTATATTTTGTTATACATTTATTTATATTTGCTATGTATTTGATAGAAAAAACACATCAAATGCTCTAATCTTTGTAAGATGTAACTTGATATAATATTTTTACAATATTGGCGAAAAATAGTATTCTATAGATGTCTTATCAGTGTTTGAAGCAATAACTGTGACTGATCAAAACTTCCACAAAAATGTCAGTCATGTTATAGTAAATACATGGTTAAAAGCTTTAGTTTCAGATTTAGGTGTTGTGTTGTTGTTGTTTTTAACTTTGGTTGTGATAGCGTTTACAATTACCGAGAAAACGTCAGCTTTAAAGTTTCTCTCTCTCTCTCTCTCTCTCTCTCTCTCTCTCTCACACACACACACACACACACACACACACACAGAGGAGAGAGAGAGGATTACTTTTCAATGCAGAAAAAAGTCTAGTAATTATATTGTCTCATACCGATCCAGAAATAC
>CM065727.1:34653220-34658220 GCA_033310375.1 Conus canariensis | reverse complement strand
TGCCCTGTAGGTCAGTTCATCAGTTCATGTGTGTTTGTCCCGGCAGAAGTATTAGTAGCTACGGACTGAAGGAGTTACTTTCCGTGTAATAGGACATGCAAAATGCATCATGTTAATGTTTGCTTGACTGGAATTTTTTTTTTCATGATAATCTATGAACATGTATTACATCATAGATGGTTATCAGTGCATACCAGCAACTTAGCAGCGTTCATGTTCAATGGAAGATCTGTAATGATTTTATCAGTGACATAAACCGGTCCTGGATCCACAGTTTGATCCAAATTCTCTCAACAAATCCGCACCATCAGTTGACGACATTGCCCTCAGAATGTATTCCATCTGTCCACTGAATTTCATTAACGTTGCGCTTGTAGTTTCTGCGTTAAAAATTGTAATAATTCTGCTGAACTGTCGTGGATCCATCTCTGCATCTAGATCCGCACTACAAATCCGTGCCAAAGTATAATGGGTCCTTGCTTGTGCCGCATTCCATCCTATGCCAGAGTTTCCTCGAAATAGGAACTATGGTTCTGGCATGACGCTGCTGACAAACAGACAAACAAACCAACGGACGCGTGTGAAAGCATAACTTCGTAAGTGGGGGCAACCAGCCACAGGCAAACAAAAGCAGGAAGCCCTGAGCGGGGAAAGGGAGGGGTGTGTTTGTGTGTGGAATAGTTTGGGAGAATAAATTGATTTCTTGGATCAATCAGAGCAGAAGAAAAGAACATAAATGAGCTCGGTTTTGATGAACTCTCCTGCGTCGAGGGTAAACAAGGTCAGTCCATTATTATGTTGTCTCAGTGTCTGTGCTATTCATTCTCTGCCCACTCATCGACCCACCCACCGATCTCCCCCCCCCCCCTCTCTCTCTCTCTCTCTCTCTCTTTGTCTCTCTCTCTCTCTCTCTCTCTCTCTCTCTCTCTCTCTCTCTCTCTCTCTCTCTCTCTCTCTCTCTCTCTCTCTCAGCCTGACTCGACGACCATTTCTTTCTATCAAACTTGACGATGATTATTTTTCGGAGACACGTAAAGAAAATTTGGGGAGAGAAACAACCACGGACAGTGAATAGACAGACACAGAGAGAGAGAGACACTTTGACACTTTGATATTTTATTGTCATTACCAAAGAGGTCTTTTGACAAGGGAGGAGAGGTAACAGAACAAAAACATTTCCCTCTTCCTTTCCTGCAAACAAATAGTACACTTTCATTCCTAGTGTGTATCAAATCCAAAGTTAACAAAAACAAATAAATTCGTAACATTTCGTTATGTTCTCACCTCACGCACAGGAGTAATGCAGTAAGGTTAAAAAAAAAAAAAACAACTTAAGACTGACTCGACCATCCACTCAATCAAATGATGACATTGTATTTTACTGATCTCTTCAACATGCGATGAATGATAATATTTATTCAGATATCTCTTATAATGTATTATCTTAAATTTCACTATCCTTCATCTGTCTAATTTTCAATGCTTCCGCGATGAATTTCGCAACTGATTTAATTACAAGTTCATCACCTGATGATAACACGCCAGCGACATTTTGTCTTTTCGCTATATCTAACTGGAAAAATGAACAATTTGTCCGCACTTCATTATAAGCAGTACAGTGGAAGAGAAAGTGTTTCGTCATCAATAATATGTCTACATGCAGGACAAGGAGATTCTGTGGATGTTTCACATTCAAACCATCTTTTGTTTGCATTAAAACCTAAAGTTCTCAACCTAAATCTTGCGTAATTTATTCTGTGCCATTTATCTGTTATGACATTGAGAAACTTTTCAGAATGAAACACATTCTTAAATGAGAAAAACCATCGATATTTTTCTTTACTTTCCCTATCTGACTGCCAGTTCTGTTTAAAAGAACAAATAAGCCTGTCTTTAAATTCCACAATGAACTGTTGCTCATTTCCTACTTCCTGGGTCATCCACACTATTCCAAAACCCTGTTCTGAGAGAGAGAGAGAGAGAGAGAGAGAGAGAGAGAGAGAGAGAGAGAGTAATGAACAGAAAATCGTGGACACAGAACTAAGGAAAACATTTATACAGATTATATGTTCACAACTACTGATCATGTAACGGATAAGCCTCACCAACAGAACGTTTAGGGTTCTGTTCGAAATGTCATTTATGCTGCCCCCTACCCCCTGAAAGGGAGTCTGACGTTCTCCATCTTTACTGTTTCGGTCAGTCTGATGGCGCCAGTGCACCTGTTGTTGTTCCCCGTTCTTCGCACGCTGTTTTCCTCCTAGCCTTCCGTCCCCCGCTTCCTGTTGTGATCCGGACATCACAAAATAGCGGCCGAACAATACCCACCTCCCACTTCCTCCACCACCCCTCTTGCCGCTCCACAACAATCCACTCCCGCCCTCAGCTCTCCCACCGCATCTTCCATCCACCATTCCGCCCACACATTGGCACCATCAGAATTGAATGCGTTAGTTTTGTTTTTGTTTCTTTATCTTTTTTAAGTAGTTTTGTTTGGCTGGGTTTGACCACAGTCTTCTCTCTATTACGACTCCAGTGATTCTGATGTAACCCCGTGCAACCCTTCCTTTTTTTTACCCACAGTGAGTCATGCTTTTGTTTATTTGAAAGCAACAATGAAGGAAAGTGGTATCTGATATGGTCATCAGCCGAGCGGCGTGTCACCTATCCCTAGGAGCAAATCATATTAGGATTGATCCCTGACACAAATTTAGAAAAAGAGCTCAAATTTGCGTCAGTGACAAACGCACACAAATAACCTGAAAAGCAGTCATTAGCAAAGAAAAGAATTTGGACCGTGTCACTAAGCCTCGCACCCTTTAAATGTCCCCCACCGTCTTCCACCGCCCCCCCCCCCCCCCCCCCCCACCACCACACACACACACATGTCCAGCCTCCTCCATCTCCTATGGCAGAATTCCGTTACACCAATTTTTTTTTCCTGTTAAAAGATTTAGAGGCCAGAATCTTGCTATTAACCAGCGTATTTTATCTGTTGGAAAATACAACAAACATGATCACATGTTTAACGTAAAGAAAGGACATCAACATGAGAATCGTTGTCACTCCGAAGTAAGCTTATCAAACGGACACATGCGTGAATCATAATTCATTTGTTTTCCATTAAGCGTCTTTTCACTGCCACGAGCTATGAATCATTCAGATACATGCATGAGTCACAGTTGGTTTGTTGTTTATTCATCGTCTTTTTAATGCTACGAGCCATGAATTATTGATTCAGTCCTGTCGAGAAATTCGGTTTACATGTATAACTTTCCTTTCAGATCCTCTCTCTCTCTCTCTCTCTCTCTCTCTCTCTCTCTCTCTCTCTCTCTCTCTCTCTCTCTCTCTCTCTCTCTCTCTCTGTGCTTGTTCAGCTTTTGAATCTATCAAAACGCCATAGACATGGAAGGAGCGAAATAAGCCAATTGATTAATTGATTCTTGTCCGCCAAGTCCTCCCAAATCGAAACACATTTTAAACCCACCTGTCAGCTCAAAGCAGACTTAAAACCCTGCAACTCGGGGAGGGGGGGTAAAAAGTCCCTAGCAACAACTTTCCGGACATTTCTTAACGCATGATAAGTACAATTTTAAATATCTTCGCCTTTTCAGCTGTTGTAGAATGAGAGGTGTAGGTGATGGTGATGATGGTGGGCCTTGGCTACAGCAGCAGTAGTAATAAGAGTAGAAATATGGTATTTGTTCGACTTGATAATTTCAGGATCAATCCGCATTGTTTCCTCTGTGTGTTTGTTTCACAGCGCTTTAATGTGATGATTAAGAACGATAAGAGTTAACTGAGTCTCTCTTGCCTTTGGCACGTTTGAAGAGGACCGTTTCCAGCGTCACCATTGTTGTTCTCTTGTTGTTCTTGTTGTTATGGGGATTATGTTGGTGGTGGTTCTGGTGGGTTTGCATATCTGATGTTGTTGTTGATGATGCCACTTGGCTGTGTGTGTGTGTGTGTGTGTGTGTGTGTGTGTGTGTGTGTGTGTGTGTGTGTGTGTGTGTGTGTGTGTGTGAACTCCACCTGATCTCTGCATTGCACAACACAATCATATTTCATGGTCTTTTCGTTGGACTCGGTTTAACTTGTGTTTGGGTAACAGTCAAGAAAAAAAAACAAACTCGTCATCATTGTTACCATCCTCATTACCATCATCATCACTATTGTCATCTGCCCCAAAAGGAGTAGCTTTAGCAGTGACAGAAGCAGCAGCACAAAACAACGACACAAAAGTAGGCAGTTGTGCTACTAAGTCATCCTCAAGGTGGTGGTGGTGGTTGTTTGTTGATCGACTCTGCTGCAGTCCCATCGCCTTGAAAAGTGGGAGCTGGGAGGACAGGGGTGGGTGGGAAGGGGTGGGGTTGAGGTGGATGGAGGGTGAGTATATAACACCCCAGCTGTAGGATTGAAACCAGTCAATAACTTCCCAGCGGCTGATCTGTGCCGCCATCGCCACAGCTCTGATTGTCATACAGAAGGATCGGTGGTGGTGGTGGTGGTGGTGGTGGCGGTGGTGGTGGTGGTGGCGGCGTAGCGGTGGTGCTGTAGCGGGGGAAGGAAGCAGAAGGGAGACTGGTGGGAGAGGTGAGGTACAGGAAGAGTCATGAGGGGAAGGAGGGACGAGCAATACTCCTTCCACCCACCCCCCTTCCCAACCCCTTCCACCACCCACCACCTCCTCCCATCAGCAGTCACGTGGGGCGAGAGAAGAGTGGCGACGCCAACAGTTGTGTGTGTGTGTATGTGTGTGATCAGTTCGGTGGATGGATGGGCCCGGGGTTTCTTCCTATTCCTCGCTGGCCTTCTCAGTGGGGGCCTCCTTTGGCTGGGCTCGCTTGGCTACGTGGTTTACTGAGCTCTTCTTCTTCACTGTATAGTGACTTGTTTTGTTTTTTTTAATTAGTGCTGATCGTGTGCATGTGTTTCTGTGCGTTCTGTGGAGAAAACTCAAAACATTGTGAAGGGCAACAGACTTTGCTGACGTCAGTGCT
>CM065727.1:34648220-34650720 GCA_033310375.1 Conus canariensis | reverse complement strand
ACACACACACACACACACACGCACACAATCAATCAATCAGTCAGTCAATTTCAATACAATGAGAAACTAACTTTCGACTGCATACGTTGAACGGAGTCAATGTGGCATAGAATAGTTAGAAATTGCGATGGTATTTTACTGGAAAAAAAGGACAGACACAACAAACACAACAACAAGAAGTAGACCTTTTTTATATTTTGCCAATTGCTTATAAAGCATCACAAAGAGGCTGATTTTCTCAACCTGTAGCGTCCTAGATTGAAATGTGACGAAAGGGCCGTTAAGATCCATGTCAATATGTGGTAAGAAAATATTAATATAGAAGGTTACATCGCACAACTTCAGAAGAATAAATCAATGACTGGTCGATACACATTCCTTTTCTGTCCAAGGTCAGTTTGGAGTCATAGAACTGGCTTGCAACAGCATAAACTGTGTTCGTTATATACCTGGTTACAGTATTTAATCGATATTATGCTGAAAGCTGTTTAATCCCTGCAGAATGTATGATAAGCATTTTTGAAAGTGGTTAGTCATCTCCGCTGAGCGAATATGCTTCTCCTTGGTGTACATGAATTTGAATTCGCTTACAACCCACATACATGTGAACGTGCGGGTTGATTTCATAGCCGTTGGAGATACTCGCATGTGTATTGTTCTGGTCAAATAATGCCATGTTCGTTAATTCATGCTATGTTAGTATGTTGTGTGACGCTACGTTGCTGTGCCGTGTCATGCAGTGTCATATCGTTCTACCTTGTTCGTGTCGTATCATGCTTTGCTTTACCTGGTGATACCGTTTCCAAACAGAACAACATCATACAATCCTACCCATGCCATTCTATGCTTTTAACACGCCGTAATCACTGCAGTCAAAAATAGCCACGTAGGAATTTTGCTTAACCTCTATGTTTTTGCTAGGCTGTGAGATATACCTACATTCCCTGCCATGCCAAACTACAGGATTCTATACTAGTCCATATGGTACTGTGCTACCATACCATGGTATACTTAGTACATACTAAGTTTAGTTATGCTTTTTTCGGTGTACCGCTCTGCACTATATAATGTCATAATACAAAGTTATATCGTACTGTGTTCTGTTACGCCATATCCATTCTGTACTCTACTCTCCGCTACTCTTCTCAGCCTGTATCGTACTGTGTTCTGTTACGCCATATCCATTCCATTGTGTACTCTGCTCTCCGCTATCCTTCTCAACTCTGCTCTGCTTTGCTCTTGCCTGCCCAGCCTTCCCCTGCCCTGCCCTCCTCTGCTCTGCTCTTCCCTAATTTACTCTGTTCAACACTACTCTACTCTACTCTGCTCTGCTCTGCTCCACTCCACTCCGCTGTGTGTGTGTGTGTGTGTGTGTGTGTGTGTGTGTGTGTGTGTGTGTGTTGTGTGTGTGTGTGTGTGTGTGTGTGTGTGTGTGTGTGTGTGTGTGTGTGTGTGTGTTTGTGTGTGTGTACAACTTGTCAGTACAACCTTGAGTTAATCTGACAATAAATTGGTTTCAGTCAGTCAGTCAGTGTATACAACAATTTTTGGAGTACAGGTTTATTGTTATAATCTTAAAGAAAAAAAACATGTATCTCTGGATGCACAAAAAAGTCAGGTGTCATCTGTCATAGAAGACGCCATATACTTGTCAAATGGATGAAGGCAATAATGCGGTAGTCGCCGTGCGGCCTTGGAAAACACATGGGCTTGTGGGAAATAACGGTGAATACACAGAGTCCTTTCATAGTCCCTGGAGTCACATAAGAACAAGATTGTATGAATGTACAGATTTGCATAGGAATGAGATGGTACGACAGCGCAGATTTGCATAAGAACTTGATGACAGAATAGCACAGATTCGCGTAAGAACGAGATGGTACACAGTGCAGATTCACTGAAGAACTTAAGAACGTGATATATGATAGTGCAGATTCACGCAAGAACAAGATGGTATAATAGCACAGATACACACACATAAGAACAAAATGGTATAATAGCACAGATGCATGTAAGAACGAAATGGTACACAGTGCAGATTCACATAGGAATGTAATTATATGATAGTACAAATTCACGTAAGAACGTGCTGGTATGATAGTGCAGATTCGCATGAGAACGTGATGATATAGTAGTACAGATTCACATAAGAACGAAATGGTATGATAGTACAGATTCACATAAGAACATGATGGTGTGATGTTGTACATTCACATAAGAATGTGGTAGCATGATTGTACAGATTAACATGAGAACGTGATGGTATAGTACTACAGATTCACATAAGAACGAGATGGTTTAATGGTAAAAATTCACATAAGAACGAAATGGTATAATAGTACAGTATTATATAACGATATGGTATAATAGTACAGATTCACATAAGAACAAAATGGTATGATAAAGCAAATTTACGTAAACACAAAATGGTATAACAATGCAGATTCACATAAGAACAAAATGGCATTGATGCAACAGTGCAGATTCTCACAAAACCGAG
>CM065727.1:34628220-34643220 GCA_033310375.1 Conus canariensis | reverse complement strand
TAGTTACAGACCTATTTCATTAACTTCTCATGTCTGTAAACTTTATGAAACAATTGTTTTAAATAGACTGAACTACTTTTGTGAAAAGAACAACGTTATCCCAACAAACCAAGCAGGTTTTCGAAAGGGTAGAAGTGCTATTGAACATTTGGTCAAACTTACCACTCAAATTAAACATCAGTTTTCCAGGAGAAAATGTTCACTAGCAACCTTTTTTGATATCACTAAAGCTTATGATCAAGTATGGCACTCTCGTTTGCTTTATAAACTTAAAGAGATCGGATTATCAGGAAACATTTATGATTTTCTTAAAGACTTCTTAGAAAATAGATATATTAGAACAAAGGTAGGGAACTCTTACTCTACAAGAAGAAAATTACACATGGGCATTCCTCAGGGGTCTGTTATTGCCCCTGTACTTTTTAATATTCTGATGTACGATTTACCCACAAAAATTACTAAGAACATAGAACTAGTCCAATATGCAGATGACATATGCATATGGATGAAAGTGACATTAAAAAAATGTACACCTGTCAGATCACAAAACTATATCAAAAAGTTATATCAAAAAGAATTAAATACCCTTTCTGCTTACATGACTGAAAATGGTTTGCAAATATCAACTGAAAAAACACACATGATGTTATTTAATACTGGATCTGATCCAGTTAATATGCCTTTATTTCAAGTCAACGGCATACCCATTAAATATACAAAAATGGTGAAATTCCTTGGAGTAAATTTAACATCAAAGTTGTCATGGAATTTTCATATAGAGCATATTCTAACAAAAGCACGAAAAACTTTAAATCTATTAAAGATTGTTAGCAAGCATGCTTGGGCTCAGGACACAATTACTCTTTTGCACCTTTCTACCGCACTGGTTAGATCAAAATTAACGTATGCACAAGAGGTGTTCTTCAGTGCACCCAAATACTTACTGAAAAAACTTCAAAGTATTGATTCCAAAGCATATAAGTTAGCCATGGGACTACCAGCCCATGCCTCTTGTACAAAAGCATACAGTGCTGCTGGGATATTACCACTGGAAGAATATAGGAATCTTGCATGCACCAAATTTGTTATAAGAAGTTCTTCTATAGACAATAATTTAGGCCCTGAAATAAATATTAAATCGGACACTGATTTTCCCAAAAGAGCTAAAAACATATCATCTCAAACGACTCTTAGAACATATACTTCCTCGATTTTAGAATCCTCAGATATCAAACTAACATCTATTGCAAACAGATCTATTGTGTCTCCTGTCCCTCCCTGGAAACTAATACGAGCACATTTTGATATTGACCATACAGATTTAACAAAGGCTGAAAATACTAATTTATTGTCATCCAATATCAAAATGCATTTACATGATCACTATTCCAACCATTTGAAGATATACACTGATGGATCATTAATCAATGAACATGCAGGTGCAGCATACATTATCCCAGGCCTTAACAAAGAAAAGTCTTATTATCTCGGAAAAAACAAATCTATATTCACGGCTGAGTTATTTGCTATAATTATGGCTTTAAAGTTTGTTGTTGATTACCCTCAAAATTTATTTAAAGTTGTTTTATGTGTAGATTCCAAGTCAGTTCTTACTGCAATGAAGAATTTTAAATTAAAAGTTCGACCTGAGATGATCACTGAAATAAATAACTTAGTCCATTTCCTCTCAGTCAGAGACACCGAAATAACATTTCTTTGGGTGCCCTCCCACTGTGGATTATATTATAATGAAAAGGTTGATGTTCTAGCAAAGAAAGGAGCAAAACGATCATCAGATTCGCATTTTTTTAACTTCTCTATGTCAGTGCAAGAGTGCTATACTTTGGCAGAAAAAGTACAATTTTCTCATTTTCATTTGATAGAAAGAGAAAGTGGGTGTTTTGGTTTACACGATGAAATGAAAAATATGCATGAAAAGTTAAGTAAGTACGATCAAAACATTTATCGTAGACGTCAGATAAGTTCCTTGATCTGTAGATGGAAATTGGATTGTTTAAAAACAAAGTATGTAAAAAAATATACATTGTGTATGTGGTCATAGCATTTCAATTGATCACATTCTTGTGTGTAACTTAATGAAAAAAATTCATTCCAAATACGTCTGTACAGCCTATTCAAAATGTTTTCCTGTTAGCAAGTGAAACATATCTTTTCTTTTTGCACTTAGCTAAAAGTCCAATTGGCAAATACTTATAATCGATAACAGTCAGTGGTGAGACAGAACAGAAGAGTTATACGTTTGATTTTTCTTTTTGTTTGTTTGTTAGTTTGTTTGTTTATATCTTTGATTAAGTGGATATTCTATTTTTGTGTTATAGTTGTAGATAAGTTAATTCTTTTGACTCGTTGTGTTAACCTTTTTTCCAAGCCTCAATTATGTTGGGTTTTTTTTTTTTTTCGTCTAATATCACGTAACGTGGAAAGACGTAAAACAAAAACAACAACAACACACACACACACACGCGCGCGCGCACGCCGCACGCACGCACGCACGCACGCACGCACACTCAAAAATAGTGGGGTGACGCTGAAGAACAAAAGTAACCTGAATCGTGCACAGAAAAAAGCTGTGGTGACGTTACACTGATTAGGTGTAACGTAATGTAGTAATGCGACATAGCACATTAAAACACACTGTGATTTAATACTGTAGCGTAGTACACTATGATCTGACATTACATGCAACGATAAAATGTAGTGTAATATCATATGATATCATATGATGTACATAGATCCCATTCTGTCTGTCTGTCTTCTTGCTTTCTACACAAATGTGCCGTGTTAACACACTAGCATACTAGGCAAATGAACAACGAATGCATTAATCACATTTTTTTAATACAACAATATTGTGAAGCGAAGTGACGTCAGGATTCAAAGTGGAAGTAAGTGTGATCAGAGAGAGAAGGGAGGGGTAGGGGTCGGGGAGGACAGAGATAGTTGTTTGGGATAGAGAGAGAAGGGAGGGGTAGGGGTCGGGCAGGACAGAGATAGTTGTTTGGGATAGAGAGAGAAGGGAGGGGTAGGGGTCGGGCAGGACAGAGATAGTTGTTTGGGATAGAGAGAGAAAGGGGAGTCGGAGACGGAGAGTGGGTAAAACAGATGGTAGAATTAAGAGGTGTGTGTGTGTGTGTGTGTGTGTGTGTGTGTGCGTGTGTGTGTGTGTGTGTGTGCGTGTGTGTGTGTGTGTGCTAGCTATATGCCCTCAAGGCGCCCATGGTAGAATTAAAAATAGAGAAAGTACTATTACTTGAAAAAATAAAAAGTTTCTTGACACTTAAAAAAAGGAGAGAGAGAGAGAGAGAGAGAGAGAGAGAGAGAGAGAGAGAGAGAGAAAGACGAAGGGGAAGGTAGGAAAGAAGGTTCGACAGGTGGAGGACAAAGACAATTGTCGGTTGGAGAGATTGGTGGAAAGGGGATAAGAGGAGGGGGGTGGGGAGGATACATGGACAGCCTGTATGAAATCATTTGAAGTTGTATGATATGATATGAAACGACATAACATAGTGTAACATATTATGATATAGCATAATAGAATAGAACAGAATGTGATATAATATAATATGATACAATATAATATCCCATTATTTAATATAAAACGATATAATGTAAATTAATAACATGAGGTTTAAAAGATTAACCCTTATGGCTCTGGAAGGGGCATTCGACTATCACAACTTCAGCGTGTCCAGGGCAAGGCATTATGAAATACAGAACTCATCCCACTCCACCCGCCACCGCCTTCACCCTCCCTGAGCTGAATCAGGTACCCGTTTACTGCTGGGTGGACAGAGAGGGTTTAAGCCAAAAACACTGGGTCTATGAGTGGTTCCAACTCACATCCGTCTGCTCCACAGTCACTTTGATCATCCGACTGTGGTGCCTGAATGCAATATAACATAACGTAAATGATATAGTTTTATACAATACATATGATGTAATATGATATAATGTGATGGTGTGAGGTAACATGTTTGAAAATGCATAAGAACATGCACAAGCGCTTCCCCTCTTTGAAGAAGCATCGGAATATTCTAAATCGAGTGACGACAGCTGAGGCATACAGGCACGTAAACGTGATAGTGCGGAGTTGTTCGATGTTAGTGAGTATACACGTGTATTTAAATGTGATGTGCATAGTACTTCTTAAGTCTCTTATGACATGGCAGGCATGTTATGTTTTTATATAAATGTATGTGGTATTGTACAGTACAGTAGAAACGACATCCTGCTGGCTTTTCTTTTCTTTTTTTTTTTCGTGTTCGGAATTGACTGAGTGCTCTTTTTTTGTAATTACACACATATAATGTGGCAACAGCCCTTATGTGCCCCCATGCGGTCGAATGAGCTATAAATAACAAGAAATGAAAGTGACGTTTATTTTCTGTCTATGTATCTGTCTGTCTGTCTGTCTGTCTGTCTCTCTCTCTCTCTCTCTCTCTCTCTCTCTCTCTCTCTCTCTCTCTCTCGCCTCCTCTCTCTCTATGTCTATGTCTCTGTCTCTCTGTCTCTCTCTATGTCTCTGTCTCTCTCTCTCTGTCTCTCTCTCTCTCTCTCTCTGTCTCTGTTCTCTCTCTCTCTCTCTCTCTCTCTCTCTCTCTCTCTCTCTCTCTCTCTCTCTCTCTTCGCGCGCAGTACAAGAGGCTTACGTTATATGTCCTGAAGGCGCCCATGAAAGTACAAGTGTGGCAGTATGGATTGTGTGACGGCCAGTGGCAGCGCTGACGGTTGTGGAAGTGATAGTAGAGTAACTGGAGACACAAAGACATGCAGCTCAGACAGTTCATATATATTTGATAGACCGCTAACACACATGTAGCCTTTTGTTTTGTCCTACCCGGCCGTTTTGTCCAACCTCGGACAAACCCGGCTGTTTTGTCCGACTTTCAATCTTTTGTCGGACAAAACAGCCTGGTTGGACAAAACGGCCGGCTCTAAGTAAGCGGCCGTTTTGTCCGATATTTCACTGGCAAAGAAGTTAAATTCGTCGCGTTCTGTTTGTTTGTTGTTTTTTTTTTTCTCTTTTTTTTTGTTTGATTTTTTTTTTTTCTGTCTGTCTATCCCCAAGTAAAGAAATCACGTGGAAAAACCCCATTCGGTCGTCATGCCCCCAGGTGGCCAATTTGGCGTCTTAAGCTGACCATTGGCCGTCAGGGGCCATGACTATCGAGTGGGTCTTATTCTCGTGATTTCTTTACTTGGCTGTAGGAGAGAGAGAGAGAGAGAGAGAGAGAGAGAGAGAGAGAGAGAGAGAGAGACAGACAGACAGACAGACAGACAGACAGAGAGAGACAGACACAGAGAGAGACAGGTGGCACATCACGATACGAAATTTGAGGTGACTGTGTCAAACCGTTGGGGTCTTGGGACAAACAATTGACGCACCCCCAAACTGGGCAAAGAACAATTAGAGAATATATCGGACAAAACGGCCGGCTACAACACATCATCCAACATAATTTAGGAAACAGATGTGCGATAATGCTCAGTTCAGCTGCTAAACTTCTTTACTGAAGACAAGTAAAAGCATAGATTTAAATGTGGAATTGTTGGATAGGCGTTGTGTACGTGCTGCAACACAGAGGAAGATGTGACAGTATTTGAAATGATGTGATAGCTATATAAATGTAAACGTGGTGGCATTCGGGATCTATATCTTGCAATGTAGCTCCCTGTGTGTGTGTGTGTGTGTGTGTGTGTGTGTGTGTGTGTGTGTGTGTGTGTGAGGGAATATGGTCTGAAAAAGAAAGCTATTAAGTGTAAATATTAAGTCCTCCACTTAAAACATACGAGAACCATGTAGATTCTGTATTGTGAATAGAACTGTTTGTTCATGCCCGTGTAAAGTCGACTTTCGACTTCTGAATGAGATTCTTCAGTGGATCATGGCCGGTTGAGGGCGTTGCAGCCTATTCATGGTAACTCCCGTAGAACACCAAGACGGGGAGAAAATCACAGTCCAAGAGACTCCCCACGAGGCCAGTGAAATTCAGAACGTGACATGGAGGAAGTAATTCGATGAAGTGAGTGACAGAAATGTAAGTCACGAACAAAGTATTTACACCTGTAACCGAGGATCCCGAAAGTATGAAGGGGGAGTTATGTTGGATGCACAAAGCAAGTTTGTTGTCACCACCACGGGAGAAAATCACAATTCAGCGGACTCACAAAGAAGCCAGAGAAGGACAGAAGAGGAAAATGGAAGAATACGATACATAGAGGAATGTGACCAAAATATGACCAATGAATAATCAAATTAAACGAAAGTGTTTTTAGCCTATGCTCGAGGCTCCTAAATGAATGACAGGAAAATTATCTGGCTACTTTGAACACAATAGAGGCAACACAATAGGAGGTAACTAGTCTGTTTGAACGGACAGTCTATTTCAAAGTATAATGATTGCAAGCGGAGGTTAAAACATGAAAATAAATGTTGAGATGCTTACACGTCAAATGAACGGAATAAACACTAAGTAACGAGAATCTAGTCATTGGTCTTTTTAATATAGAACTGAACAAACAAAAAACCACACACACACACGCACGCACGCACGCACGCACGCACGCACGCACGCACGCACACACACACACACACACACACACACACACACACAGAAACGCAAAAACTAACAATAAATAGAAATCGGTAGGGGAAGACCAAGAGCATACTAACAAATCTTCAGTCACTCAAAAAAGATTTAACAAGGATTTCCCTAGGAGTGTTTATTTGTTTGTGTCTATGGGAATGGAGGTGAGTAGGAGGAGAAGTTGCATGGAAAAAGAAGTGACAAAGTAAATATTAAGTCCTTCACTGACAACATACAAGTACCGTTGAATCTTATAGTATGAACTTAAGTCTTTAATTCGTTCTTTTGTGGGCCAAATATCTTCATTTTTGTAAATGCTTTGATCTGATCTGCAGTCAATATTCTTCAAAACTCACAAAATATTTGATAGTTCAGACACATCTCACACACACAAACACACACACACACACACACACACACA
Organism: Conus canariensis; assembly: GCA_033310375.1. Lineage (NCBI taxonomy): Eukaryota > Metazoa > Mollusca > Gastropoda > Neogastropoda > Conidae > Conus > Conus canariensis. Next base: position 34,636,191 of record CM065727.1, on the reverse strand, counting down.
CACACACACACACACACACACACACGCACGCACGCACGCACGCACGCACGCACGCACGCACACACACACACACACACACACACACACACACACCCCACACACACACACACACACGACTTGTGCGCGCGCATGCGCGCGTTCGTATGTGTGTGTGCGCGCGCGCGCGCGCGCGCGTGTGTGTGTGTGTGTGTGTGTGTGTGTGTGTGTGTGTGCACGCTTGCGGGTACGTGCATACATGAGAGGGCGGGGCCCAACATAAGTCACTGAACACGCAGGCATGAAATATGATAGTGCGGATACTAGTCATGTTCTGCCCGTAAAAAAGTAACTCCCAGAGGTCATCCCTTCCCTCCTACCCTTCCTTTACACCCCATCCCCATCCCCCCCCCCATCTCCCCGCCCCTCCTTCCACCCACCCAACATGTACTGGATATATATATATATATATATATATATATATATATATACAAGATAGCCGAAAATATTGACCGTGATACGGACGACTCTTTCACGTTTCGACACACAACTTTAAGGCACACTGTCTCCTAAGAATGCGGGATGATCGATAATGCAGGGTATCCGAGTGCGGCGTGGAATACAAAGCCTGGTGAAAATCGATCCCTTGGTGACGAGTCACCATCAAGGCGACGTCCTGGGAACCGCCGACCGTCGTGTGAAATTGTCTGTCAGGGGGAGAGAACACTGACCACTTCGTCCGTCAATAAGAGGATGTCGCTGTAACTAGTGCGGAGGGGAGGTTCGGGAGTGGGGGGGGGGGGGGAGAGATAATAGCGAAACATGATAAGATACTATTTTCTTCTTCACATCCAGCCCTTGGAGACAGTCTGTAATGTTTGTATCGAAAAATGAAGTGAACATGTTATACTAAAATCTAAATTTGAGGCTGGGTCGTTCAAAGCTCGCCTTTCTTTTTCACCTCTGTTTCTTTTAATTTTTATTTAAGTGTACTGATGCACATACCTCTGGATGCTACTACCTGAGCCGCTGAATTCTGTAAACGTCTTACGATAGCTACTTGGTGGAACCGTAATTCACCTGTTGGTCACATCGCTGGCAAAATCTACACCGTTGATCAGGATGTCATCGCCTGGATTTTTTTTTTTTTTTTTTTTTTTTTTTTTTTGTATTTGTGTTGTTGTTTGTTTGTTTTGTCTGTTTTGTCTCCTATGCCCCCTCAGTGGTATAACTCCCCTGCCCCCCCCCCCCCCCCCCCCCCCCCCCCCTTGGCTCCCCCACACATAGCTCCACCCAAATCTGTCCTTTCGCAGCCCCAGTACTGGAGCCACAGAGAACAATGAATACAAAGCCGGTATGAGGCAACCCATGAGGGGTGGCACTGCACTGTTTCCGAGATGCTTCCGTTGTGTTCAGTGGCGCATGTTCTGATCGATGATACGTAAAATTCCCCTTCCTGGAGACCTTTGTAGACTTACGCTTACATCGCATTGCGGCTCACGTGTTCGCTTTATCTCGTTTTCTTTTGCGATTATTTTTAGGCGCAGCGGGATGTGTGGGGACGGTGCGTAGGACGGGTAGGAGTTGGTTTTGTTTTGTTGTTTTTTTCCTCCCATCTCTGAAACTTATCATTTTTGTTGCTGCTGTCATTGTTATAAAGTCACTGCGTCGGACTCGGGTGGTTTTTGGTTGGTTGGTTGGGGTCCGTGGGAAAGGGGGAGATTTCCGCGTGTTCATGTGGCTAGGGTTTGCGTGTTGGACGATCTGTGAACAATTGATGAATGTTTCTAGGATAGGGACGGGTTGAGATGTGAGTGCCGGGCCACGTGGGTGTCTCTCTGTCTGTCTGTCTGTCTGTATCTCTCTCTCTCTCTCTCTCTCTCTCTCTCTCTCTCTCTCTCTCTCTCTCTTGGAAATTGTTTTCGAAGTTCATTTTTCATTATGACAACAGTTGCTGCTTGATGAAGTACAGGTGTTGCTGCTTCAGTAGGGGCTATTGCCTTACCTGAATGAATTTGTCGTATTCGTATTCCTTCCCATCCCCCACCCCTACGCCATCCCCCATCTCCCCCAACACACACACACACACACACACACACACACACACACACACACACACACACACACACACACACACACACACACAAGAATGCGTCCGCATTACACATCTGCTATAAAATTATTATTCATATCTATAGATTAACATTTAGCAACCTAAAAGCTCTCTCTCTTTCACTTTCTCTCTCTCTCTGTCTCTCTGTCTCTCTCTCTCTCTCTCTCTCTCTCTCTCTCTCTCTCTGTCTCTGTCTGTCTGTCTGTCTGTCTCTCTCTCTCTCTCTCTCTCTCTCTCTCTCTGTTTTCCATCAGCCTGTTTGTTTAGGTTCTTTTTTGTTTGCTTATTAACTTTAATGTTGATGACAATAAATGTTTTGTTTTTCTTTTACGTTAGAACTCAGTCATTGTCAATGTCTATGGAATGACAAGACTGACGAGTGAATTGTCCGACCATAACGTCTGCAGCGATAATAGAATTTCGGCAAAACTTTCTCTGGAAGTTTTGAATCAGTGGCTGTGCATTTGTCAATTCTGAGTAGTGTGGATATTTGGTAAACAAGAGCAATTAATCCTTAAATGATTTTTTTTTTTTTTGCAAATTCCTGTCCACTGAACACAGTACAATGTTAATACAATAGAGATGAGAAAAAAGTGCTCGTAATGAGTACTTTTATTATCAGTTTATGACCCTAATGAAATACTTACCAAAGAGAATCTAAATCGAATGAAATTTAAAACACGTTATTGAAAGGCATGATACATGGAGAGAGATCTGTGTCTTGTGGATATTAAGCTTCATATTTCAGGCTGGAAGGATGGGAAAAAGGTGTAATTTTGGAAGCCGCAAAGCGATGGGTAGGATGAGCGGAGGGGGGGGGGGGGAGGTAAAGGAGGGGAAAGAGGAAGAGGGAGGAGGAAGCGTTGCCATGGTAATCAGAACGGAGAAAGGAACTGGGGACAGACGTCACAAGGCGGGAGGCTGACAAGTAAAGAGGTCAAGCCATGCGATGTTCTTCGTTTAGATGCACCATACTGAAGTCAGGTAGTCACACAATGCACATGGCTGAAGTCATGCAGTCACACTATGCACATGGCTGAAGTCAGGCAGTCACACTATGCACTATACTGAAGTCAGATAGCCACACAATGCACTATGCTGAAGTCAGGTAGTCACACAATGCACAAGACTGAAGGTGTTACACTATGCACAACGCTGAAGTTAGGGAGTCACACAATGTACAATACTGAAGTCAGGTTGTCATAATGTGCACTATGTTGAAGTCAGGTAGTGACTCAATGCACAATGCTCAAGTCAGGTAGTCACACAATGCACAATACTGAAGTCAGGTAGCCACACTACTGTCTATGCTGAAGTCAGGTTGTGACACAATGCACAATACTGAAGTCAGGAAGTCACTATGCACAACGCTGAAGTCAGGTGGTCACACAATGCACGATGCTGAAGTCAGGTAGTCACACTGTGCACTATACTGAAGTCAGGTAGTCACACTATGCACAACGCTGAAGTCAGCTAATCATAATATCATTGAAAAAGACTCTTGCATTTCTTTGTAGGGTTTCGGTGTAGATTAAATAGCAATAATGGTCTTGCCCTGATTTTCTTTGGCAGCAAAACCAAGATAAACAACAGCGAACTGATGGTAAGAATAGTAATCAAGGCACTGGTGATGATGATGATGGTGATGATGATCATGATGATGATGACGACGACAACGACGACGAGAAGAAGAAGAAAGGGGAAAGAAGGTTATTATCCAATAACTTCTAAGAGATGAACGAAGGGGTTTTCGATTCGTCGCAACTTATTTCCCATCATGATATATTCACTGATTGTGCAACGATCGTTGGCTTAATCATTTTGACCTTCTCTAACTTCCCCGCTGACTCCAATGCTTTCTTATCGACTGCCACCTTTTCGGTGAAGAGCAGAAAGTTTAAGTTTTGCGCGCATTCGAGCGTGCACATTCATGTGCCCTCCCCCGCCTCACACACACACACACACACACACACACACACACACACACACACACACACACACACACGCACACACACACGCACACACGCGCGCGCACACACACACACACACACACACACACACACGTGAGGTGTGCACACACACACACACACACACACACACACACACACACACACACACACACACACACACACACACACAGATAGATAGATAGATAGATAGGTAGTGGGAAAAATTGGAGGTTGTTTTTTTTTTATCCAAACTCTCAAAAAGTTCTTGGCTCTCGTATTAAGTGTGCTGTGTCTTTGTGCTCTGTGTGTGTGTGTGTGTGTGTGTGTGTGTGTGTGTGTGTGTGTGTGTGTGTGTGTGTGTGTGTCCGTGCGCGCACGTACGTGTGCATGTACCTATGTGTGGTCAGCCTCGTTTTGATGGATGAAAATAGCAGTGTTTGCCGTTGCCGTTGCCATGAATGAATGGCAGTGAGGGCGAAAACAGCCTACTGTTTATTTCTGGTGATGTGCGTGCGTGCGTGTGTGCGTGCGTGCGTGTGTGTGTGCGTGAGCGTGTGTGTGTGTGTGTGTGTGTGTGTGTGTGTGTGTGTGTGTGTTTAAGGGGAAGGGAGGGGTTGCTGGGGACGGCGTTTTTTTCCCCATTGAATAACAGAAACCAGAAGTGTGATTGAAGTTCAAAAACAAACGAAAGTAACAAAGGAGACGTGGAAGGGGGGGAGGGGGGGGGGCTAGGATAGACAGGATTGGAGTGATAATGATACAGCAGAGAAGATGGCAACCAGAGAGGTATCGATGCCCGCGCACGCACAGATAGAGAGGAAGGAGTAGCTTCTGGACGTGAAAGTGAGAACAGGAGAGAGGTGAAGAGAGACTTAGAGAGACACGACATCGTTGAAAGTCTTGGGTCTGCTGCTTATTGTTTGTTTGTTTATTTATTCATTTATTTATTTGTTTGTTGCCGTTTGTAATTTATCTTCAAAGCAAATGACGCTGTTATTGCCTAGTCAGTCACAGAAGCCAACTCGGGCATCAAGACGGGCGAGGACCACGCAACATCAATACAGAGGCGGTTTTTAAGTTTAAGCGTAGACATGCCACTCCTACCTAGGGCTTAGCTAGAGTTGGGCTAAAACCCATACAAACAAACGCATGCACATATTATTCAAAGTCAACAGACAGAATAAAACTACCCCCCCCCTCTCTCTCTCTCTCTCTCTCTCTCTCTCTCTCTCTCTCTCTCTCTCTCTCAAGCGCACATACACGATGTGTGAGACACACAAGCTGTTAAAGCACACGAACTCTCACAATCTCTTGCAAAGACAGACACGCATACGAACTGATGAAGAACAGACAGACTGATGGTAGAAAATGGATGGAAATGCCCACCCGGTAATGACTACAGCTTGTGTGACCAGTAAGTAAAGAGTTACAGAGTGCAAAGATCTCTCCCACAGACGACAGAGTCTTACGAGGACATTGAAGAGAGCTATTTCTGTCGTGAACGTGCTCTTCTTTTCCTTTCTTTTTTTTTTTCCACTGCGTGAAAGGAGTGGGTAGAGATGTGGGTCTCCAGACATGTCCCTTACTTCAGGATTTTGCTGGACTTCGTCTCGTCTTTCCTGTCTTTCTCCATCCTCATGGTAAGCGCACATTACCCTTTTTACCACAGATGTGTCAGATAACGCCGTGCAAGGCTCGTTCTTGATTCTGCATTCTGCTCCAGGTCAACCAAGGTCACTGTAGGACTGATATCTCTTTGTAGTGGGGAACAACGCAAACTATTTCGTCGATTTTAAACTACCGTTATTTTGCCTATTTTGGCACAATGGAACGGAAAATGATAGTTCCAGAAATGATTGGGGTCACATGCGATGAAATAAATTGACTATGAAATCAGCTGTTGCTGGGAAATCCCAGGATTCTACAACAGCTGATGTCGAAACTGTTAAGGGTGTTTTTTTATGTAACCATAGCGTTAATTGTCATGTCCCTTTGTCATCTGTTTCTCCTGTTGTACCTCATTTCCCTTATTCTGCATTTCCATTAACTCCAATAAAGGCTTTTTGTAGATTTTCTTGTCTTTTTTAGTTTAGTCCTGAATCATTGTTTTCAAATCAAATCAAATCAGATCTGCCACTCTGTGCATGTTTGTCTCTTGCACGCACGTACACTGTACGTAAGCACACAGATTCCCATAACCTTGCGAAAAGACAAGCACGCATATGAACTGATGATATACAGACAAACTGACAGTGGAGAATTGGGGAAAATACCCAACCAGTAATGATTACGGCTGGTGTGACTGCTGAGTAAAGAGTTACAGAGTGGAAAGATGTCCTCCGCAGACGACAGAGTCGTATGAGGGCAGTGAAGAGAGCTATTTCTGGCGTGAACGTGCTCTTCTTTTCTTACTTTTTTTCACTGGGTGAAAGGGGTGGATAGGGGTGAGGGTCTCCAGATATGTCCCTTACTTCAGGATTTTGCTAATCTTTGTCTAGTCTTTCCTGTGTGTCTTTCCCTGTCCTCTAGGTAAGCGCACTTTACCCTTTTTAACGCACATATGTCAGATAACGCGGGCAAAGCTTGGCGTTGATGCTGCATCCTGCACCAACTTAACCAAGGCCACTGTAAGGCTGGTATGTCTTCATTGTGAGGAATAAGACAAAATACTTCGTCCGTTTTAATCTACAATTATTTTGCCTGTTTTCACACAAAGGGGCGACAAAATTGGTCCAGAATTGATAGGGGTCACAAACGATGAAAGAAAGTGACCATGAAATCAGCTGTTGCTGGGAAATCCCAGAATTCTATAACAGCTGGTGTCGAAAAAATTTTTTGTTTTTTGTTTAATTTTACGTAAACTTAGTGTTAAAGCGTCCTGTGTCTGTCTTCTGTTGCTCTTGTTCTCCCTTTTGACTGAAATGCTCGTTTTTAAACACTATTTACAGGTTTTCCCTTGCTTTTAATTTTAGTCGTGAATGATTATTTTCATATAGAATTGAATCAGATCTCTGTCTGTAGCCGGGAAATCACTGGCTTCTACTACAGCTGGTGTCGGAAATGTTAAGGATGGGGTTTTTTTATGTAACTTGTGTGTTGGGCATCCTGTCTCAGTGTCATCTGTTTCTTCTGATGTCCCTCATTTCCCTTATTCAAATGTTCATTTTCAACGCTTTTTTGCAGGTTTTTTCTTCTTTTTGATTTTAGTCCTGAATCATGATTTTCATATCAAAGCAAAACAAATCTGACTCTATGCATGTGTTTCTGTCGCAAGCACTTACACTGTATGTGGCACACACAAAGACGTGAAGCACACAGATTCACGTAACCCCCTGCAAAGGCAAACGCGAATATGAACTGATGATGAACAGACAAACTGACAGTGGAGAATTGGGGAAAATACCCAACCAGTAATGATTACGGCTGGTGTGACTGCTGAGTAAAGAGTTACAGAGTGGAAAGATGTCCGCCGCAGACGACAGAGTCGTATGAGGGCAGTGAAGAGAGCTATTTCTGGCGTGAACGTGCTCTTCTTTTCTTACTTTCTTTTTTTTTCCCACTGGGTGAAAGGGGTGGATAGGGGTGAGGGTCTCCAGACATGTCCATTACTTCAGGACTTTGCTGGTCTTCGTCTCGTCTTTCTTGTGTGTCTTTCCCTTTCCCCTTGGTAAGCACACATTACCCTTTTTAGCGCACATGTTTCCGATAACGTCAGGCAAGGGTCGCTGTTGATGCTTGCGGTCTGCTCCAATTTAACCGAGGCCACTGTGTAACACTGATATCTCTTTATTGTTGGGAGAACACAAAGTACTTTGTCGGTTTTAGACTACAATTATTTTGCCTATTTGTACACAAAGAATTAACAAAATTGTTCCAGAAATGATGGAGGTCACAAGCGATGAAAGAAATTAACTATGACATCAGCTGTTGCAG
>CM065727.1:34618220-34620720 GCA_033310375.1 Conus canariensis | reverse complement strand
AATTATACCACCAGCTCTCTGCCCTTCCAGGGTGCTGTCACCGCCATCTCCGATATGGCCATGAGTGTGTGTGGTGTTTGTGTGTGTGTGTGCGTGCGCGCGCACACACACACACACACACACACACACACACACACACACACACACACTACACACAAAGAGAATGAGAGAGACAGACAGACAGACAGAGCATTCTCGACGATTACGTTCACACTCATGCAGATACCATGCAGATGAGAGACTGGGAGAGAAAGGAGAGAGAAATGGGGGGGGGGGGGGGGAGGGCGGGGGTTGCAGGGGAGGAGGGGTACTAAAACCCGGACACAGAGAGACAGAAGCCAAGATAGGTTAGAAAAAAAAAAGGAAGACAGAGAGCACTGTCCTGACACAGGAAGCTCGCGAAGTCCCTTTTTTTTTTCCTAAGCGAAAAGCGCCAGCCGCAGTAACAGAGAGATGCACAGAGGAAATGCAAATGACAAGTCGGGCACCCGTTCAGGACGCAGAACATTTTACTGCGTGTGTCTTTCGGTCAGCGATACTTTTTTTTTTTTTTTACCACGGGTGTCGTTCAACCGCCACTACCTTCTGACTACTAGCGTAGTTTCATTTCACCAGCGCTTCCCGTTTTCCTGCTTTTTACTACTTGTGACGTACCACTCACTGCAAAGCATGTTCGTATGGAGTGTTTGGGCATACATGACGTCAGACAAAATACCTTGCACCAGACTCCATGAAAACCTTGTTCAGAGATGTTCAGTCAGGTGTTGTTTTTGTGTTTCTGGATGTCATAGATATTTTTCGTCTGACCCAGGATTTTGCGAAAGATGATTATTATGCGTAACGTTTACGTGTTTTTTTGTTTTTTTTTAATCCGGTTTATTCTTGTAGTTGTTTGTTTGTTCGTTGTTTGTTTGTTTGTTTGTTATTTGTTTGGTTTCAACAGTTCTGTGAAGAAACGACGTTGAGGAGGTGACGGCCCTGGTATAGCACCTCGCGGTCGGCTGAGTTATGAATATTATGATCGAACTTTATCTTTACTACTTTGAGTCATTCACCCACTACAACTTCTTTGGTTAGTTTTTGCTATTTGTGTTTCTCGGCCAGCTATTTTGTTGTTGTTTTTGTTTTGTTGTTGTTTTACAAATATTGACTGTTTGTGCCCTTCCTCCTGCATTATTTTAACTGCCTTGTACTATAGGTGTTGTTCATGTAACACTGCTCTTATTATTTGTGTTGTTAAGCCAGCCGTACTTTTTCTAAAGACTTTTGGCTATTTGTGTGGCTCAGCCAGCATGTTTACTTAAAACCTTTTGTGTCATTTATGTGCATAAGTGCATAACATACGTCACTGCTCCCTGGTACACCTTTTCAGCGGAGAATTAGTCTTCAGTAGGCTTCACGACAAAATGGCGGACAAGCCAAATGAGTTTGGTTTTTTTTCTCAGAAACATTTGCTATTTCTATAGCATGGAGAGCAGCAGACGTATACAAAAACAAAAAATCGGGAAATCGGGAAACGTCGGAAACACACAAAATTACAAGTGTAAAAACACACATTGAAATCGTTTTTTCTTGTTTACATGATGTAGCAACTCTCTTTCTACGATAATAACATATAATGAAACAATTCAAGAATGACGAAACGGATCGATACACTAATAACCTTGAGTGATCCAGTTCCAGGTACACGTCACCGTCGTGACGTCATCAGAGTGAGTGGAACACAAAAGGCGTAACCTGGTATGTACTCTCAGAGAGTGAAGCGGGAAATATTTATGAACTAGTGATTTCCTGGATTAAGGCTGAATGACCTGGATCTAAAAGTCGATCTAATGGTCTTGTTTACAAAGTTTAGACCAGTGTCTGTTTCATCGGTTGCTACTTCTAGAAAAACAAGATGCAAAGCATATAAACGTACTCCCAGTTTATCACAATCAAACATGCGTCTTGATGTATTTCGTCACTTCGGCTTATGACGCAAAGAAACATTAACGTCATTTTGTTTGTGTTATCACTTTCTAGATATTCCATAAAGGAGAAAAACCGTTTGGGGCCGTTATAGCCGTTAGTGACGGCTATTCAGGTAAAATAAAACATCGGGCATCATCCGTGACCCATAATGAACATACCTACAAATTTTCGGAAAGATCGGCCTAGAAGTTTTGTCTGCAGCGAGTGGAACACATTTTGACCACGGACGGACAGACAGACACACAGACTGACAGACAGCATTTCTTCGTTCCCATTGTAAAGTACTCCCTGATCTATAAGAACTGGGAGTACAAAAAGGAGGGAAAGGAAAAGAAAGAAAGAAAGAAGGAGAGGGAGGGCGATTGCGGGTCAGCAAACTGTGATGTTATAAACATCAACAGAAACCTTGCTACATATGAATAAATCGTTCCGGATATGGTGTGTGCTTTCAACGTCAATATATAGAAAAGCGTTCCCTAGAATGTTGATAAGACTGTGCATTGGGCAGTCAAGTTAATAAATGGAAACC
>CM065727.1:34603220-34608220 GCA_033310375.1 Conus canariensis | reverse complement strand
GGAGGGGTAGACAAGGAATAAGAGAGAAATGTATGGAGTATTGATAAATGGGCAGAACAGCATTCGAAAGAGAAGGGAGAGAGATATTTATGAACCAGAAATGAGAGAGAGACAGACTTATAAAGAGAGAGAGAGAGAGAGAGAGAGAGAGAGAGAGAGAGAGAGAGAGAGAGAGAATAACAGAAATCGAAAATGGGAAATAGTTGTTGATAAACCCGAGGGTAAGGAATGCCAGCACGATACCATGCATCAACGCTTATCCATTAAAAATAGATTTTATGGCTGGATTAATCCAATATGAAATGTCTTCCATAGGGAGATTTGATATGTGCAAAAATTCTTTTCGGTTGTGTTATCGTGGACACTTACATCAAGAGTGAAAACGAAAACAAAAGTTAAATTTTTTAAAAAGTATTCATCTGTTCAAAATTTTTATAAATTCGATTTTTACAGCAGGATGTACTTAACAAGATTTATTTCTTTATGGAGAGAGTAGCGTTTTTTTTATTTCAACTTCCTTCGCCCAGCTTTTGTTTTGCTTTTTTCACGAATGTAGCTGACATAAACGTTAAATGAAAGATTCATTCATTCTTCAAAATTCAGACCGTGCCGTTGTGGGTTGAGTTAAAGTTCTTCGAGAAATTTCTCGGCCAGATTATCATCTTATCGTCGGGTGCCTATGTGGAGGAAGCACGAAGGCTGAAGACATAGGTCTGGCAGACAAGGCACACGAGAAAAGTGATCAATGCAGTGTCAAAATTGTGTTTGTGCCGGGGGGGGGGGGAGAGGGGGAGGGGAGAAGGAAGGGAGGGGGTGGGGTCGACAAGCTATTTTGCACACACACACACACACACACACACACACACACACACACACACACACACACACACACACACACACACACACACTTCCTTTCTTTCGATTTCAGTGGGAAAAGAAATTTTAAAAAATGGGGGGAAAAGGACAGAAGAGAGAAAGGGAAAATAGGTCAAGAAAGAAAGAAAAACAACAAAAAAAAACCTTAAAGCAGAGTGGAATGAGGAAGGGGGTGTCTGAGTATATTGGGTTCCCAAAACAAAATAGATATGTCACTGTCAGCGACAGTTTCCTCGCTGTTCATGGATGGCATTCCACCGATTCATCTCCCAGACGGCCTAAGTGGCAAACTCCGGTTACTCTGGTTCCAAGGAGTGGGATATTCGAAGGAGGATGGTGACCATCTGGAGGAGGAAAATGGTAGAAATTTGAAGGAGAACGGTAGAAATTTGAAGGAGAACGATGGAAATTTGAAGGAGAAAGGTAGACATCCGAAAGGTGTTGGAAAAGCAATGAAAAATGCTTGATTGGAAAATGTGCATATTTGAAGGAGAATGGACGATGCCCGAAGGAGAACTGTAGATACTTAAAGAAGAATAGAGGTGTTTGAAGGAGAATGGCATATGTTATAATAGAAGAGCGTCACGCGTTTATACAGGAAACAGTAGATATCTGAAGGAGAACAGTTGATGTTTGAGTCAGAGAAAAGGTGATGTTAGGCGTTTAAAGAAGAATGTGTTTTTGAAGGAAAGTAAGATCTTTGAAGGACTGACGTAGACATTTGAAGAAGGTTATAGTTTGTAGGACACCAGTAAACGTTTAAAGAAGAAGCCGATATTTTGAAGAGAATGGCTAGATGTTTGAAGGAAGACGGTAGACGTTTGAAAGAGAACGGTAGATGTTTGTAAGGGAATTGTTAATATTTGAAGAAGAATTGCCCTTGTTTGAAGGGGAGGGGTTAGATGTTTAAAGAACGCTGGAGAAAAATGGTACGTGCTTGGGGGAGAGTGGTAAATGCTAGAAGTAGAACAGTACATACCTGAAGGAGGGTAGTTAAATATTTAAAGGAAAGCGTTAGACGTTTGAAGGAGAAAAATAGTTGTTTATTAGATAATAGTAAACGAATGAAAACGGTATGTCTTCGAGGGAGTGTGGTAAGATGATTGAAATGTAACGGTATGCTTATGAAGGAGGACGGTAGATACCTGTTAATGAAATAGTAAACGATAGAAGTGTGAAGGAGAACGATAGAAGTGTGAAGAAGAACGGTAGGTATGTGGAGGAGAACGGTATATGTGTGGAGGATGAAGCTGGATGTTTTGAGGAGAACAGTACATGTGTGAAGGAGAGTGGCAGAAGTTTGAAGATTGTGCAGCAGCATGGAATCAGATCCTGCAGTCTGTGCAACAGCACGGAATCAGATCCTGCAGTCTGTGCAGCAGCATGGAATCAGATCCTGCAGTCTGTGCAGCAGCACGGAATCAGATCCTGCAGTCTGTGCAACAGCACGGAATCAGATCCTGCAGTCTGTGCAACAGCATGGAATCAGATCCTGCAGTCTGTGCAGCAGCATGGAATCAGATCCTGCAGTCTGTGCAGCAGCATGGAATCAGATCCTGCAGTCTGTGCAGCAGCACGGAATCAAATCCTGCGGTCACATATTCACCCTCTTGCAGATTATCCTTTGCTTTAAACCTAAATCTTACACGTTTCCCTGCAGTAACGGTGTGCCTCTCTTTCTCTCTCTCTCTCTCTCTCTCTCTCTCTCTCTCTCTCTCTCTCTCTCTCTCTCTCTCTCTCTCGATTTTTTTTTTAGATAGAGAGAGAGACAGAGACAAAAAGAGAGAAGTTTACCCCGTGGGGAGAGGGGAGGCGGGAAGAAAGAAAGAGAGGGTTAAGAAGTCCAAAAGATGGTTGTTGTTGTTGCTGTTGCTGTTATGTAACAGATATGCGACACGTGTGAATGGGACATTTAAGCACGCTGTTTAAAGATACTTTTTCCAGGGCCATGATTAACAAAAAGTTGATGCGAAAAAAAAAACCCTGATCAGTGTGATGGATTCAGGAATATATCAGGCATCTGTTAAACCTTGTCCATCAGACCATCTTCCCAACTTTTTTTTTCGTTTGTTTATCTATCTAGCTGCAGACACTGAGCACTGTGCTGTCTCTGTCTTAGCAGATGTGGTGTAATGTATATGGACCAGTCTGTACGATGTGACGCATCATAAGTGATAAAGAAACCCTAACTGACAATAATGGGGGAAAAAAGATAATGTTTGTTGTTAAACTCCAATCTCACTTCGAATGGGTAACGTTTGTTGTTGCCTCAAAAGAAATGCCATCTTGGAGCGATAATGCTCTGCGAAGACTAATCACCATTCTCACTTCGAATGGGTAACGTTTGTCGTGCCTCAAAAGAAATGCCATCTTGGTGCAATAATGCTCTGCGAAGACTAATCACCATTCTCACCGGTTGTGCTCTCCATTTTCCAGCCCCGGCTTTAAGTTAAAGATGAAGAAATGAAAACAGTTGTTCGTGAACTTTTGACTTTTGAAAGTTCAAAATCCACTGTTCGATTTTCTGCTGCACTTCTAATTTTTTAGCAGCCGGCTCAAGAAAAGAAAACAGTTGGTTGCGAAGTTAGCCTTTAAAGTTCGAAAGTCCTATTTTTTTTTCTCTTCCATCCCACTTCTTATCCTGTCCTCTTGCTGACAGTCCGGGATGACGTTGACAGCTGATGAAGATTATGTGTCGGACTGAACAGAAGGGATGTATTATAAAACGTTGTATATGTACCAGATCCAATCATCCAAGGTCCAATACGACCCAGGTCTAATCTGTCCTGGGTTCTGTACGTCCCAGATTCGATATGTCCCAGGTCCAGTAAGTCCCAGGTTCTACAAGACCCAGGTTCAATGCACCGCAGGTATTGTACGCCTCAGATTCTATACGTCCCGGGTCCAGTACGTCCCAGGTTCTATACGTCTCAGGTCCAGTACGTCCCAGGTTCTATACGTCTCAGGTCCAGTACGTCCCAGGTTCTATACGTCTCAGGTCCAGTACGCCCCAGGTTCTAAATGTCCCAGGTCCAGTACGTTCTCGGTTCTATACCTCCCAGGCCCAGTACGTTCTCGGTTCTATACGTTCCAGGTCCAGTACGTCCCAGGTTCTAAATGTCCCAGGTCCAGTACGTCCTAGGTTCTATACGTCCCAGGTCTAGTATGTTCTCTGTTTTATCCGTTCCAGGTCCAGTATGCCCCAGGTTCTATACATCCCAGGTACGGTGCGTCCTAGATTCTGTACGTCCCAGGTCCAGTACGTCCCAGGTTGTATTCTTCCCAGATTCAATACGTGCCAGGTTCTGTATATCCAGGTTCAGTACATTACAGATATTCTATACGTGCCACGTCCAGTACGTCCCATTTCTACATGTCCCAATTTCAATACGTCCACGATGTGATACGTCCAAGGCTCTATACATCGCAGGTTCTGTACATGCCAGGTTCTGTACGTCCCAGGTCCAATGAATCCAATATGTAAACTGATTGAAACAAAATTTATTTGTGGTATAAAACTAGAAATAAATGAAATAATTCTAAACTAACATATCAGGATCAAGAGATATTGCAAGTTTAAAACACAGCTTTAAAAAACATCAGCAAAATATTTTACGATATTGAAAGTGACCTACCTCCACTCCAGAATATACCCATAATGCATTTTCCGTCTGATTGTTCATATTCAGTAGCAAAATACATGCGACATGCATTTTCTGTTTGATCATGTATTCCTTTGATAGTGTTCATATAAATGCTATTTCGTTCGTGGAGGACAGTCTTTACGGCAAATTAATAGACGGGCATGCTGTTGAACCCCACTCAATTGTTTTTTCAATTGTCCTTGTTGGATCCATAAAAATAACAGTTTTCATTGCTCACCGCTTCTCCCAACCCCGTTCCTTCCTGTTATTGTTACTTTTATTGTCTAGTTATTGTTTCTGCTAATTTATTTGACTCTCTCTCTCTCTCTCTCTCTCTCTCTCTCTCTCTCTCTCTCCCCTCCCCCCCCCCCCCCCCCCCCCTCTCTCTCTCTCTCTCCAGCGTTTTGCGGTCCGTTGTACACTGAATATGCTGAATACTTGTACCTTTTCTTGATTGAGTGATATTCTGTCATTGTGCCT
>CM065727.1:34588220-34593220 GCA_033310375.1 Conus canariensis | reverse complement strand
TATCCCAGCTTCCTCCCCCACCCCCTCCCCCATCCCCTGTACTATTGCCTATGATCTGATCTTCTAGAGCGACTTTGCCTCTGTTGAAAAGGGTCTGCCAGAGGAGAGAAGTTTACCGTTTCCCATGCTACACGTGGAGTAGGTCTTGACATGCGACCAACACCCTTGTTGCTGAAACTCTTTAGGTGATGCAGGTGTTGAAATCTGCCTACAGTCCCGTTCTTCTTTGCTTCTGTGTCAACCTCCCGGAAACCACGATCTGACATACCCCATTGCTTCAAGATCTTTACTAAGCATTGTGCCCTTTCCCATGCAGGGCAACGAACACACACACACACACACACACACACACACACACACACACACACACACACACACACACAGAGTATTTGCATTTCTTTCTTAACAGTGTCCTCGCTGCGTATTCTGCTTTGGGCAGCAGACTATGCTATTCAAGAGGATACTTGCGCTCTCTTTTTCTTCCCTGCTGAAAAAATCTCCACAATTTTGATAGTTTGAATGAATGACGGGCAAGTCAAATCCCACACACAGGGTTGGCGTCCCATTACGATGACGGGCAAATCAAATCCCACACACAGGTTTGGCGTCCCATTACGATGACGGGCAAATCAAATCCCACACACAGGTTTGTCATCCCATTACGATGAAGGGCAAGTCAAATCCCACACACAGGTTTGTCATCCCATTACGATGAAGGGCAAATCAAATCCCACACACAGGTTTGTCATCCCATTACGATGAAGGGCAAATCAAATCCCACACACAGGTTTGTCATCCCATTACGATGAAGGGCAAGTCAAATCCCACACACAGGTTTGTCATCCCATTACGATGACGGGCAAATCAAATCCTGCACGCAGGTTTGGCGTCCCATAACAATGACGGGCAAATGAAATCTCACACACTGGTTTGGCGTCCCATTACAATGACGGGCAAATCAAATCCCACACACAGGTTTGGCGTCCCATTACGATGACGGGCAAATCAAATCCCACACACAGTTTGGCGTCCCATAACAATGACGGGCAAATCAAATCCCACACACAGGTTTGTCATCCCATTACGATGAAGGGCAAGTCAAATCCCACACACAGGTTTGTCATCCCATTACGATGACGGGCAAATCAAATCCTGCACGCAGGTTTGGCGTCCCATAACAATGACGGGCAAATGAAATCTCACACACTGGTTTGGCGTCCCATTACAATGACGGGCAAATCAAATCCCGCACACTGGTTTGGCGTCCCATGACAATGACGGGCAAATCAAATCCCTCACACTGGTTTGGCGTCCCATGACAATGACGGGCAAATCAAATCCCACACACAGGTTTGGCGTCCCATTACGATGACGGCCGGGCAAATCAAAACGAAGACAGGCAGATCAAATCCCGCACATTGGTTTGGTGTCCCATTACGATGACGGGCAAATCAAATCCCACACACTGGTTTGGCGTCCCACCACGGTGATAGGCAGATCAGATCCCACACACGTTTGGTATCCCATTGCGGTGAAAGGCAAGTGAAATCCCTCATAGGTTTGGCATCCCGTTTCGGTGTAAGCAAGTAAAATTCCACAGAGGCTTGGCATCTCACTGCAGTGACCGAAACAATAAAGTCGCACACAGGTTTGGCATCTCGTGGCGGTGATAGGCAAACAAGATCTCTCCGTGAAACTGTCTGCTTGATCACCCGAAGAGGTTCAAATCCTCACAAGTGATTTGTTCAAAAGAGACCGAAATTGCAGTTAATCAAATGAAAGAGCCAACGATGAATGTACCCAAACTGGACTAAAACTGACACTCTTTTGGTTCAGGGCTCCCATATTGAAAAGAAACTCACTACGTAGGCTCCTTTTTAAAGTAAGTTTCTTTTAAACAAATATAAAAGACAGAAATAGCTGAAATACGTCATTTATGCAGAACGTTTCGGTTGCTTTCCACTCAAATTCACTTCGCTCTTTGATTGAAAGAAAACCTGAAACGAAGAGAGTCGATGGTGAGCAAGTCTGGAAAGGAGGGGAACCCTGAAGTCTTGGTTAACAAAACAAACAAATAGGAACAAAAGCAAAACCTTTTCTTCATATGTTAACGTAGTATGTAAAAGGAATTCACCACCTAAAAGCTATAAAGCCAAATGGCGTTGGTCGTTCTTGCCCTTGTGTGTGTGTGAGAGAGAGAGAGAGAGAGAGAGAGCGTTAGTGTGTGCATGCGTACGTGCATGCTTGCTGGCGGGCGTGTGTGTGTATGTATGTGTGCGCGGGCACGCGTGTTTGTTGGTGAAATACTCCTTCTGACGCTGGAAGGGCGCCATACGCTTCCCCTCCTGCTGACTTGCGAAACGCCACAAAGTGTACAAAGAATTCCTGCCAGACTCCCCGAAGCTGCTGTAGGCTTTGTACTGTGCGCGGAAACCCACTAATGGAGATGAACATTAATGACTCGGACGTGGGAGAGACACTCGGCAGCCATTGTGGGCTGCTGTGGCCGCACACTCGATCTAATGTCCAACTTCAGAGGTCCTGATGGCCAGGAAGGAAGCCAGACTTCTTGGCGCCCATCTTCCTAGAGTGCTTGGTCAGAAAGGTCCAGCCAGCTAGATTCCTTGTTTAGGTGATGGTGTTTTTGAAAACTTAAACTTCGAAGAAATTGGTTTTCAGTCATATTCGTTGAATTTGCTGTGTCACTGCCTCTGTCGCTGGGTCTCTCTGTCTCTGACTCTCTTTCCCCCCCCCCCTCTCTCTCTCTCTCTCGCACACACACATATATATATATATATATATAGTTATAAACAAAGCTTGCGCTTATGTCTTAGATTGAAGAAATAGGGGGAGATCAGTATTCATATCTGCAGTGGTAGATAATTCTGCCTAATTAACAGTATGTGCTTGAGTGGGTGAATGGGGAAAAATAAAATACAATAAATGCTTCTCAAAATGAGCCTTCAGCAAGCTTATAGTCTCCAAGGGGGAGACAATCCCCAATCGGGAGAAAACTAACTAACGTATAACTCCTGATCAGATATCGATATTTCGAAACCTGATTGTTTCTCCTCAGTGACCGCGAAAAGTGGTAATTTGATTCCTCTGCCTTTTCGGTTTTAAGAAGAATGCTATCCCAGAAAAAGCTGGTGTGCAATACCGTAGTATGTTTGTTGAGTTTTCAAAAAACCAACCAAAGGTGCCACCTAAGAAGCAAAAGAAAATCATGAAAGAGCAAAAACAAGCTACATTTTCTTTTGAAAAGTAGAAAATATAAAAAAGATAACCTCTTAAGACACAAGCGCTGAGGGCCAGTTCTTGGAATGAATCCTCAAGGGACTAAATTACAATAAACTAATGAATTCCAAGGATAAGTACCGAGCACCATTCCAGCAACTTACAGAGCAGCTTGGTGTTGCAATGACTACAACACCACACACACACACACACACACACACACACACACACACACACATATATATATATATATATATATATATATATATGTGTGTGTGTGTGTGTGTGTATGTATGTGTGTGTGTACACACACACACACACACACACACACACACACACACACACACACACACACACACACACACACACGAACGCTAACAACCACCGTTTCGTTGTTTAGATTTCCATTTTCTTACCCATGGTTATACTGACTGCTGTACATTTTCTTAGTATAAGCTCTCTCTCTCTCTCTCTCTCTCTCTGTTGTGTGTGTGTGTGTGTGTGTGTGTGTGTGTGTGTGTGTGTGTGTGTGTGTGTGTGTGTGTGTGTGCGCGAGCAAAAGAAAGGAATACGAAAGGAAAAGCAAAACAAAGAGAGATCCGCACGAAGAAGAAAAAAATATATATATAAAAAGAAGCCCTGTGGAGGGCAATACATTGTAGTATAAGGTCAATAATGACATTCGACACCGGGAGAATGACATCGCCTTCCCTGCTCTCGGGCGATGGTTTATGAAACACCTACTTTGCCAACGTCAGCGTTTTCAGAGCTGCTGTCGCACGGATCAACCTGACAGTGAGGAAGGAGAGACGCACACACAGAAAGAGAGACAATGACGGTGATAATGATCTTTTAGTGCCTCCAGCTAATTGAAAAGCCATAAAGGCAAGAGGGTTATACACAGTAATTTCATACATGGCATTATTATTTTTCAGAAGAAAACAGTATGGGTGTAGACCAAATCGAGACTATCAAGTCTGCAGACATTACAAACGATGAAAAAGTACCTGACACCACCCATTCTCGGAAATATCCCTGCCTACCGCTTACCTCCCCTCGCAAAATCAATAAACTCATCCGACCCTCCCCCCCCCCCCCCCCCTTCCCCACGCTCATCTTCCCTCCTTCTCCCAGCGGCGTCTTTATTTCTTCCCATTTACCCATCCTTCCTGTCATTACGCATGTATTAACTTGCATACGAAAATGTGCGTGCGGACAGTGCACTCACCCCTTTCCACAACGAGAGGGAGAGAGAAGGAGGGAGGAGAAAAATGACTCATAAACAGACAGCAGCCAAACAGAAATGCCAACAGATATTCAGTCATTCAGTAGATCATCAAAATTTGAAAAATGATATGTCATTATCTACGAGTAACTGAACATTTAAGTCTTTAGACACAAAATGGACGGACTGCAGGACAAAGTGTACGACGCTTAGATATGTCTTCAGTAAACGCAGAGAAGAGCAATAGTGCGCAGAGCGTCTGCGTAACCGCTTTCCCATGCTGTTTTCATTCTTAATTGCGAAAGGAATATGAGGGTTTGTTTGTGCATTTGTTTTAAAGTTATTTTGAATTCGCGTGCCCGTGTGCACACATAGACGCGCGAGCGCGCGCGCACACACACGCACGCACTGTAGACATAAAAGCACAAAAAGAGAGGAGAGAGAGAGAGAGAGAGAGAGAGAGAGAGAGAGAGAGAGGGAGAGAGAGAGAGAGAACGCATGAACGCTCACACATACACAAACAAGTGCGCCTTTATGC
>CM065727.1:34555720-34583220 GCA_033310375.1 Conus canariensis | reverse complement strand
GGACAACTGATTAATGGTTGATGATATTAATTCATCAAAGTTTGGCAAGATACGTTTATTTGAGATTTGTTTGGCAAGATACGTTTAAACACGGGGCACTCAAGAAGTGGATTTATGAATCCTGAGTGAATCCACAACAATATTTAACGTATTGAATTTCTCTGTTCGTTCTTCCGTTAGAGGCGTGAAAAAGCGCACCTAAAGCCAACACATATAACTTTCAATCAACATTTTGTAGTTGTGACAAATGATACTGTGGAGCACTGAAATGCACTTCTTGACCATAAGATAAATCATTTGGCACAAGGGATGTTACTAAATATTTAAAAGTGTCCTCACTCCAGCGCTGCATACTAATTACTTTCAAAAGATGAAAACTTTCACCGGTTTTGTTAAGGTCATACTCAGTATGGTGCATCCAGTGTGACATTTGTGACAGGAAAACACCCCAAACTTTAACCAGATCAGTATAATCAATCTGAATACTGTCAACAGACAAGGCCCTGTTACTTAAATAGCATCATGTAAGTTTTTTTCTTTTTTCTCATATGATTACGCAAGTAAAGACATTTTTGCAATATGGCATTTTCATAATGAAAGTTCGGACCGACAAACAAAAACGAGAAACATTGTCACATTGGGTGGGGGGGGGGGGGGGGGGGGGGGGGTCGGTTTTTGTTGTTTTTTTTCTTTCTTTTTTTGTTTTGGTTTGGTTTTTGTTTGTTTGTTGTTGTTTTTTTAATTTACCTCTGACCAAAGAAACACTCAGACCCACGCCTTTCTTAACTCGTTTGCTTGACAGCCTTAATTTTGTAAGGTTAAAAAAAATGTATCAATAAAGACTCGCTCACTGACACTCTGGCCTCACGAGTTATGTCGTAGAGGAGCAAGCCGTGGAATATTTTCATTGCAAAGTCCTTGCACAGATCTCTATCCTCGATTATTCGCAGCAGGGCAGAGAAATGGTATCCAGTATAATCGTTGTGCACTTAAGGTTTTCAGTCTGTGTGCCTCTGTCACATCTGTCATCGACTTTTCGCTGCAGGATGATGCCGATTTGGACCGACAGCCACGGCGAAGTTTATGTTTAGATACATACGAGTGGGATCAATTGTTTTGGGGTTTAAGAGTTAGTTTGTTTTGTTTCCTGTGAATACAGATGTGTTGAAATAATCTTTTAAACAATAGCATTAGAGGAGCGGGACGCAAACGTTGCCCGCTTTGCCTCCATTCTCCGCACAAGTGAAGATAAGAATATAATGTTCCTTTCAGGGTTTTGTCGGTGGTATATCTTAAGGCTTCATTATTTATTCCCATGACCCACGTTGTGAAATTGGATAAGATTTTCATTCAACACACACACACACACACACACACACACACACACACACACACACACACACACACACACACACCGTGCGCGCGCGAAGAGAGATAGAGACGGTCTCTCCACCCACCCACTCTCTCTCTCTCTCTCTCTCTCTCTCTCTCTCTCTCTCTCTCTCTCCTTTTTGGTCGAAAGTCTAAAAGTGATATTCCCTGTTCCCTTTTTACCATACCTAATGGATGTTATCTCTTTAAGAAGTAGTGACGAGAAAAGAGGGTGGGACTTCACACGCAGACATACACACACGTGCGCACGTACACATACGCGCGCGCGCACACACACACACACACACACACACACACACACACACACACACAGGAGACCGAAATCCGTACACATCAACCAACCCCACAGGCAACACTCACTCGTGCAGAATCCTAATGAAGACCTAACCCATACTCTAACCTCAAACCTGCACACTCTCATCCTCCCCCCCCCCCCCCCCCCACTCCCCACTCCCAACTACCACCCACCCAATCTCCGACACATTCCCTTAGCTCCAATCCCACTTACAAAAAACGAAACAAACAAAAAAAAAAGAAAAAGAAGAAGAAGATGATGGTGATGATGATGGTGATGAAGAGCAAAAACAACAACAATGTCAACAACAACAACAACTGCTAACCACAACCTTTTCCATTCCCTCCTCACGGGGGCCCACCAGCTCAAGACCTGCCTCCCCCGGACACCATCGGTGCCTTCAGCGATCCCTACGCGCGCATCGCGCTGGTGCCCGGCGTGGACGAGCGCGTGCGGCAGTCGTCGATCAAGCGGCGCACCACCAACCCGTACTTCAACGAGTACTTCAAGTTCCCTGTGGCCTTCGAGCAGCTCCGCGAGCGGCTGCTGGTGTTCCACCTGTACGACTACGACAAGTTCTCCCGGCACAGCGGCATCGGGGAGGTGGAGATCGATCTCAGCACGGTGGACGTCAGCAGCAGCGTGGAGATGTGGTGCGACATCCAGAGGCAGAGGAAGGTGAGGAAGGGGGGAAAGTAGGGGGCGAGGGAAGAGGGGGCTTGAGGGTGGGGGAATGATTTAGGATACACACATGTACACCTAACATAAAAATGTATATGTATGTATTATGTACGCACCCGCGCGCGTGCGCACACACAAAGCATGGGATCAGTACACACGAACACTCACATTTGTTCATTCTTTTATGGCACAATTGAGGAGAGTAAAAACTGGGATTGACTGGGTTGGAATTGCGTATCACAATCTTTTCAGGAGATTTTACTTCAATGTTGGGTGTGATGATGTACTCTTCTGCGCTGTCTAAGATCTTGGCGAAAGTATATGTTACTTAAATAATCCAAGGTCAGTATTTTGCCTCATTTAGATGTAGAAGGGAAAGAATCACTATATCGCCTCGCTTTCTCTATAACCGAAGATGTAGAAGGGAGAGAATAAGTATTTCGCCTGGCTTTCTCAGTAACCGGAGATTTGGAGGGGAGAAAATGAGTATCTCATCTCGTGTTAACAGTTACCAAAGATGTTGAAGGGAGAGACTAAGTATCTGGCCCCGTTTTCTCAACATTCACCTTTTTTCGGAGTCCCAGTCGCTCGCAGGAGTCCGTAACCACTTCTGGGCGCCACAGTCCCCGCGCGCCACGAGAGAACTGAACCCTGTTCAGCTGGGTGGACGGCCGCCACAAGTAACCACGTATGCCAGTATGTTGATGTCTGCTGTCCAGCGAGGTTGCCCCTCTGTTTGCACATGTGGTCCAAGCTTGCGCTTGAACCACCGTGTGTGTCTTTCAGACGTGATAGCTGGACATTCGGCAGCGAAGTGTGACGAACAAACAGCCAACCGGTCCACAGGAGGCGGGAGGAAAGCCATTCAATCAAAAGGAAGCGGTTGAAATGCATTCAATATGCACAGTATAACTCCAAATTGCGAAATGCGGAGATGCTTTTTCGCCCGCTCTCCACCAAACTCTGTCTACGTCAAAACAATAACCAAGCAGTCTTTATTTGGATCTTACGCTGATGGACATTAACATGTAAACCACAGCAAAAGAAAACGGGGGAAAGACAGCTGGAGGGATGGAATATTAAAACAAGATCCCTCTCAGTTCGGCTCCCTCCTTTCTCCCTTACCCCTAGTTTTTCTCTTTACGTTAAGTTATATTCATGTTTCATTCCTAAACCCACCAAAGGCCACATGACAGCCGGGAATGACCATCCGGAAACTTGAAGGGGAGAGGACCAATCTGACATGACACTACCAGAACGAAACTAACCATTTTTTATGTTGGGCCCCCAGCAAGATGCGAATTTGGGGTCAGACTGTAAACTCGATGGTATACCACTGAGCTCACCAAAGATCCAGTCACCTCATGTACAACCGATACAATATAAGGACTGTTACAAGGGAAGAGAGAAGAAGGAGGAGGGGGCATCGTGAGGTGGGATAGCGAGAAAAAGGACAAGCGATAAGGACAATGACAATGATTGACGATGGTGATTTGTGCGCTTCCACTGGTCCACTGGCGAAGATGAGTGAGTGGGGTCAGTAAGTAACGGATGGTGTGTTCTATAACGTGGGTTTTATGGAACGAGATTGAGCTGTCGCAGACAAAGCTTAACTGGAACAAAGTAGACTTGTGGACATCGTCTTACTGCTGCGCTTCCACTGGTCCACTGGCGAAGATGAGTGAGTAGGGTCAGTAAGTAACGGATGGTGTGTTCTATAACATGGGTTTTATGACACGTGGGTGGAAGTGCCAGTGACATGTTTTATCTACCGTCTGTAAACCTTCTACCTTCTGTCACTGTCATGGTCAAATACGACAGGCAAACATTTCCTTCAAACACAAAATATTGAGTATATAAATGAATGTTTGCGATAAAATATAACTCATCGGAGATCTCAACACACACGTAATTTTACATAATATCACGGTTGAGACGGAAGACATCCACAATCACTCAGCCACAATAACAGTTGGTGTTTATAGTTACATGCTTATTTTTAGTAGATTTTTTTTCTTTGTATCAAACAATTTGCAGAACTTAATGTGTTGCGATTTGTTTGTTAAGAGCAAGGGATCATGGTATTTCTTGAATCATTGAAGAACATTTATTTCAAAACGTTGCGAAATTTATTTCCCAGCGTCGACAAATTAAACAGCGGACAAAATCGTTCCTTTATTGGTATATCACAAAATCGGCCTCTTTGAATCGGTAATCTATTATTCAACTTCCTGAAATGCAGAAATGTCAACAGTGACTGTTGTGGTAATGCAAAGAGGTTTCTATTACAGAAGACATTCTTACAGAGTCGATAACTATGTAATAGTTTATTTGTATAAATGTCAGCCACGTATTTTTGGATATATGGTGGTCAGTCGAACAGCGCGATATCTTTATTTTGAAATAGTGTTTTTTAAGCCACACCAAGCTTATTATGTCAAAACCCTGAAAGCAGATTTTCTGTCGTACACTAATAGATCGACGTAATTTCTTTTACGATTTGTCATATCCGAATCGGTATATAATAATGGGTTGTTCATGAACATCTTTTTAATTTACTAATAAATTCAATGAAAGCATTCTATCTTTAGCATATACTTTTAATGAAAACTGGCCCAACTCACCGTAAACCCTGTTCGTTGATGTTGACTTATTTGATTTCAAAATCACTTTATGGAAATGGAGCTGGAGCTTAGCGGCTGGGCTCGTCATATTGCGACACCATATTTTACCACAATGACATCAATGTCCTAATGACACACACATGGTGGCAATGACGCTTAATACTGCTTTTACTTTTGACAATGGATTGATAAACTGCTATGATTAATAAACTGCTATTGAATTTACCTAAGACTCCGAATTAGAACAGTGGCTGATGATGACTTTACTGGTGCTCATGACGGTGACGACGATCATGATTATGACGAAAAGGACGACAACTCTGGGTGTCTCCCTCAGGTGGCTGGGGAGTCCGGAGAGGTGCTGGTGTCTCTGAGTTACCTGCCCGCTGCCGAACGCCTGACTGTCGTGTTGATGAAAGCCAAAGACCTCAAGATGTCCACCACCACTCCATCTGCAGGTCTCTTTGTCTGTCTGTCTGTCTGTCTGTGTCTATTTGTATGGATGTCTGTTTATCTGCGTAGGTACTTGACAAAAAAAAAGTAGTTTCTAAAAGCAAAATCAAATATGTATCACTTTCTGGAGCGAAAATGTGGCAATCCATTGATCTTGAAATGTACCAGATCGGTTTAATATGATCGTAGTAACTTTTTATTTAAGTTAGAGCAAAAATAAGTGGTAACAAGAAGAGAAGTTGTAAGGGATTTGGCACGTGTTCCGTAACCGTATTACAAAATTTCAGTTTATTGACCAGCTTTCTCAGACATGACAGCAGTTGTCGACAGAACACTGAGTATGTTACTGAATTAAGAAAGGTACGTGCTGTTAATAGAATTTGCGTGAAACTTTGCAGACAGTCTGAAAAAGCGCATGTTCCAGCTTTAAACAAAATTACAGGAATGCAACACTTGTCGTTATATTCTAACTGGTTACTGGCTTGAATACAAAGTCTGGAACGAAACTGAGCTGTCGCAGACAAAGCTTAACTGGAACAAAGTAGACTTGTGGACATCGTCTTACTGCTGCGCTTGCACTGGTCATGGACGACATCCGCGAGGTTGTCACGTTCCTAGTCTGTGTGACTGTCTGTCTTTAGATGTTTCATTGTCTGTGAGTCCGGCTGTCTGTCTGATGTCTATGTCTGGATGTCTGTTGGTCTGTGTCTGCTGGTATTTTTCCATGCTGATGTCTGTTATTGTCGATCTATACATCAAATCCACGATGAAAAAAAAATTGTCCTCTGTCACTTGCTCTTCTGGCCTCTCTATTTCCCCGTCTCTCTCCCTGAATGTTGTGTGCCAGTCTGTCTGACTGACTGACTGTCAGTTTTACTGACTGTAAATCATTTGCCTCCCAATCTCCGTGACCCAGACAAAGGCATTCTAAGAGCAGCTGGAACAAAACAAAAAAAACCCTTTTTTTCAATTAAAAACTGTCCCTTTTCAGGCGTACGGTGACTGCACTTTACAGCCGTACAATAAGCCACTTTCGGTTGCCCTATTTTTAGTGTTTGTAAATGTCAGCTCTGAAATTTTATTTTTTTTGCAATTCCAATAGATCTTTAAAGGAATTAGCCTGGGGGAGAGGCATCATCAAGAAAATGTTAAAGGTGGCAAAGCTGCTCTGTCCTGCTTCGACAGAATGTTGTTTTAATGGTATAAATCACGATTCTGAAATAAACCTCCTACTTCACCTCATACACACACCCTGCCCCCCGAACACACACAAAATCACCACAACGCTACAATTCTGTCTGCACCCCCAGACCCCGCTCAGTGTTTTCTCCTTATCTCAAGCCTGTCGTTCACTCATTTGTCATTTGTTGCGTCATTGGGTACTTTTGGACCGCCAATGACCTTTCGCGCATGTGTGTGTGTGTGTGTGTGTGTGTGTGTGTGTGTGTGTGTGTGTGTGTGTGTGTGTCTGTCTGTCTGTCTGTCTGTCTGTCTGTGTCTGTGTCATTGATAAGGGAGGATGGGGAGGGGGGAGGATGTTGTTTATGTGCAGCAGACTGCTTCGAGCACTTCATGATTGAGTTGCTTTCACGACCGCTCGCCAATAAAGGTGGCGTGGTTGGTCTGATTTCGCACTCTTTCCAGAGTTTTGTTGTTGTTATTGTTGTTGTTGTTGGGGGGGGGGGGGGGGTCTTTTGCCTGTTGGGAAAAGGTGATTTACATTGCTTTGCTATGTTTGGTTTTGTTTTCTTTTTATTTGTTTTTGCTGTTGATGATGATGCGTGTTATAGTTGTTATTGCTGCTGCTGATGATGATATGTCGCTCCTTCTGCTGCTGCAGAGGTCGGGAAAGATCAAAGGCAAATGAGATATTTTTGTGTGTGCTAGGCTGATTTGTGTGCTTTTTTTTTAACTTCATATGGTGTTCAAACATTGCATTACTAACTTTTATACAACGACTCGCTGTTTAGCAGGTCTTTGTTTTCAGACCTTCAGACCTTGGTTTTTGTAACTATCTGAATTACCACTCACTGTTTCCCGTTTCTTGTAATTGATGCGGTCCGTATTTTGTTCCTTGTGTTTTTGGACTCACAATAGTTTGGATTAGGCCTAGCTTCCACTTTCCAATATGTCAAGAATAATGGGGAAAAACAGGAAAGGACGCAATGATCATTTTGCATTTCTATGTTTCCAAAATTTTGCTCTAAACTGTTTGTGCTCACCTTTCACGCATGCAAACCACTGCGTAGCAGGGTGTGTGTTTTTTTCAGTCCATGTTGTTTTATTTGTCTACATGTTTGTCTGTCATCAAGATTAATTCAAATCTGTCTTGTGTAGGTCCTTCAACTTTCGCAGGGTTGTTTTGTAATGCAAGTATCTGCATGGGGTTCAGTTGAAAGGTCGCTAAACTGTCAATTCCGCGAGATGCCGAGGTGAAACCATCCTACTCGAAAATGTTTTAGTGAGCGCAGGGAATGGCGCAAAGGAGCGCAGGGTTTGCGTCTTGCTCTGGGATGATCGAATTTTTGTTTTATTTCGATATTTTTTTTGTGTGTGTGTTTTTCTCGTTCCCTCGTAATGTGATGTTGTCTGTCCGTATTTTTTGTTGTTGTTTTTCAGACTGCAATGCTACGATGATTCCTGTCCCAATTTCTGTCACATTAATTGTCTCTCTACTACTTCCAGAACACACAGAGATCTCATAATGTTCGGTTTAAAATAGGTGCAAATTACATTTGAAACCATTTCATAGTTTAAAGCGTTTGTACGCAATTTTGTTTAAAGAAACTGTTTCAGATCGACAATAACATTCACCTATCTCATCAACACAGTAGTCGTAATCATGTTACCCCCTTTCAGACTTATTTATACTGATATGATGCTGAATTGACAGAGAAGAAAACTGAGAAAGGGAGACAGAAACGAGGACGAGAGATTTCGGCGGGGTGGGAGCGAGGCGTAGTGATGGGGAAGTGGAGGGGATGGTGGGGGCGGGGGAGGGGCACGAGACACTTCCAGCATCACGCGGGTACATTTCCTCCCAGCCGCCGCAGCATAGCGGTTCCCTAACGAAGGAGTCCAACCCACTGAAGACGGAGATTGGTTCCCTGCATGAGAAGCGACCAAATACGGCCAAAGGCATAGAGTGATACACGCAATCCTTGCACCTGAGGAAATGTACTCGATGGCTTGCATTCGTTTGTGGCGGTGCAGGCTTCTGGGTGACCTCCCCTACACTGTGGTTGCAGCTGACCTTTGGAAACTAAAGATGGGAGGGTGGGAATGGGGTTTTTCGTATAACTGTTTAAGGGGTCAGGGGAACGGAGGCACCCATCTGAGTTTAGTGATCAGTATCCTGTAGTCTGAAGACTGCGATGACCCATACTGGAGGTGACTTTAAGAGTTTTTCCTCCCGTTTCAATGCACGACCACTGCGGGTGCATGCATATCTTGCACGTGCTTAAAGGTCGTGTGGCGCTATGTCTCTCATCTTGTCGCATCCACAGAGGTACGTTCTTTGTTGTTGTTTTTTAAAGCCTTAATGGCTGTTTGACATGCGCCAGTATTAAACCAGGAGTTCTGCACGGGGGTTTTGTGGATTAACTTGAACTCCTTCTTCGCTCCCTCCCTCTCTGCCTCCTCTTCGTCTATCCCGCTCTACCCCTCCTCCGCGTTCCACCTCTTGCGACCTCGTTTTGACCACCTAACTCCCACTGGATTCTGTCAACACACACACACATACACGAACTCTCTCTCTCTTTCTCTCTCTCTCTCCCTCTCTCTCTCTCTCTCTCTCTCTCTCTCTCTCTCTCTTATACACACAGCGTGTGCGCTCTGTCTGTCTGGCTCTCTCTCTCTCTCTCCTCTCTCTCTCTCTCTCTCTCTCTCTCTCTCTCTCTCTCTCTCTCTCTCACACACACACACACACACACACACACACACACACACACCTGCGCTCACGCATGAAAGGTCGCGCTCGGGAAAGAGAGGTCTTTTATATTGCCCGAGAATAAAGAAGTCTGCCGAGTCCTCCTCTTTCTCATTAGTCCCCTGTCTACAATAGTACAGTATCGAATGACTTTCTGACTGATGATGCTTTGTAGTTGGTTTCATAAAAAGAAAAGAAAAAGAAAGAAAAAAAAAAGGAACAAAAAAGATAGAAAAAAGAAAAAAAAAAGGAACAAAGTCACGTGGCAACATCCGCGAGGCACTTATTGATCCATCTTCTGATGATGGTTCTTGCCCATCCGCTGGTCCACGTGAGAGGCTTCTTTGAATGCTTTTTTTTTTTTTTTAATTTAAAGTCGGTTATTTCCCCTGTCAGGTTTGCTGACAACGGCAAAGTCAACACCTTAGATGCAGTAGGGATGAAGTCAGCGAAAAGGTCAAGGCCCAGACCTGGGATGCGATCCGAGAGTGGGGCTCAGCTTTGCTGGCGGGCTGAACACGCTGTTGAACTCTGCGTTCGCGATGTAACGTCTGTCAAGCATGTCGCGAATGAGCTGTGTTGGTTTGCAACTCAGTGTTTTAACGTATTTCAAAGTTCTGGGTACTGCGCCTGTCTCTCCTCCTCCTCCACCCGCAATGACATAATCACCCTCTCCCATCACTGTCTCCCCGCACCCACCTGCAGTTCTTCATCCCCGCCCTTTCCCCCTCTTCTCCTTCATCCTGTTTCCTCGCTTCATCGTGTTTTTTCCAACTCGAAGTCCAACCTCAGTTGTGTTTCTGTTAGGAATATGAATACGACATTTTGCGTATAACCAGACATAAATGACTAATCAGGGTTCTCACACACACACACACACACACACCATACACACACACACACACACACACACAAGCGCGCGCACGCAAACAACACACACACACACACACACACACACACACACATACACACACACACACACACACACACACACACACACACACACACACACACATGACAAACACAGACACCTACAATCAAACATACATACAAACATACATTCTCTGCACGCATACACACATCCATCCACTCTGCACATCCGTACCACACACCCACACCCCCAGCACCTAACACTCTGTTCTTCTCTGTTCTTCTCCCCCTAGATCCCTTCGTGCGCGTGTCCCTACTGGTGGAAGGGAAAAAGGTGAAGAGGAAGAAGACCTCCGTGCGCCGGGCCTCCATTAACCCCGTGTGGAACGAGGCCCTGGCCTTCAACGTGCCCGCCGAGGTCCTACCCAAAGTCACCCTGGAGATCGGCGTCCTTGACCATGACCTCATAGGTCACGGGGACGTGCTGGGCACGTGCGTGCTGGGCGCCGGCTGCAGCGGAGAGGGTCTGAGCCACTGGAACGAGATGATGCACAACCAGAGAAAGTCCATCGCGCGCTGGCACACCCTGAAGAAATAGGGAAGGTTGGGGGAAGGTGGTGGTGGAGGGCAGCGATGGGAAGGGATGGGTTGTGGAGGTGGGGAGGATTCCCGTTATTATTTTTTTTTTTTTTTTTTTTTTTTGCTGACACTTTGGTGAGTAACTGTGTGACAATAAATTTGTATCGGTTATGTGAAGGTCGACGCCCTGGTACCAGCAGATATAGTTCTCTACATCTGCCACTAGCAGGCTTTTTACCCCCATTGGTACATTCTGAGAGAATGTTGCATGTGCTTATGTGCCAAGTGCTCTTTACAGAGGCAACAACAACAACAATACTAATGATAAAGAAAACGATAATAGTAATCCTGATAATAATATAAATTGTAAGGTAACAATAATAACTTAGATAGGTGGGCCTTTATTAGTTGAAACATGTTTATAACACCCGTGACATAGACAACGGATGTATGTGAGGGCATCCCATGGTAATGAGAAATACATGACCACAGGCCGTAAGCAGTCCTTGAGAAAACAAAGACTAAACACTGATAAAATATTGAAACAGAAACCCTATGCCTTTACCCATGGCACGCCTGAAACAAATAACGACATGGACAAGCCCATCCTTGCCAGATGAGCTTGTAAATGTGGATTTCAGGAAGATAGTTATTTGATGATATCACATGCATACTTTTTGTTTGGCAGATTTTTCTTTTGTCTTATATTAAATCGCATTTAGAGGACAGTAACATTTTTGAGGGGCTAAAAACCGACAATAGTCACTGGAAGAAAAACACCGAAAAAAAAATACACACACAACCCGACGAAATGGATTAATGTTTTTAACAAATGCCACCAACGAGCGCCAATGGCGTTGAAAAAGCGCTGGTAAATAAACAAGCGCATTTTTCTAATCGTTTGGCGTTCCACCCATAGAGAGACCGCACTTGCGTGTTAAGTTCCTAAATGCTTTGGCAATGACTGTCAGATGTCGGTTAAAGAAATATGATTTAAATCTCAGTTGTCAATCTGCAAATGCAAACGCTGGTATCAAAACAAGCAAGATATTCACAGACCTTTAGATATTTTTTCGTGGGATGACACCACATTGAAAAGTACGAAGTCGGTCATTGATGTCTTTGTGATCTAATACGACATGTGACTTGATGATAGTCCATGTATTGTCAGGTAAACCTTTCCTTGTGTACTTTGTGTACATTCTCAAATATTAAAGACAGAAACCGAGTGTCTTTAGGTTGAATCTAGCACCTGGCTCTTTACAAAAAAGTCTGTCGGCGTCATAATAGTGATCGGGTAATATTAACACACAAATCCTGCAATCCCCCCCCCCCCCCCCCCCCCCCCCCTTCTTTTCCCCTCATTACTTTGACATGTCTCCAAAGCTCTGTCATGAATTTATCCTCGTTTCATGTTTTGAGCAACTCCATCAGTCGTTTGCGTGTGAGGTCTCTGATCCCCAGTCCCTCGCTGTTAAGTTCTTCCTTAATAACACTTTTTCTTCGCTCCTCCATCCTTTACTGTTAACCACTGTACTTCTCCCTTTGTTCCTAGGTCCCAAAGTACGTTGGGAAATGTGCAAGGGGGGTAATCTGTGTTAGATCTCACGTTCAGCGAGAGTAAGCCTGTCTTTTTCATAGAAAAATGGCACTGGTGGGCCTGCCCAAAGCAATTTAGCGCCATGAGTGAGCTCAATACTTCCAGCAGAGGGAAAATGCCAAAACATGGGTGTGAAGCAGTGTGCCTGTAATGCAGAGACTGTTACCAACAGGTCGACTTCACGTATCATTTACTGTCATCGATTGATCCAGATGTGCATGCCATGGGTTTAAAGTGACACTTATTCACCAAAATAACACACGCACAATCTGGATAATGGGCTTGACACGTAAAATAAGAAAAGATAACACTGTTTGGAAAGATGTCGTCTTCCGCTATTTTTTTTTTCCCCGGAATAGGTCTGTTCCTTCCTGACAACCACGCCACTGTTTCCGTTATTTTTACGGCCAGTCGTTCCATTTACTCCCGTTCCTCTAGGGTCACTGCTTCCTCACTGTCAACCACTGTACTGATTCCGTAAGTTCTAGGTCCTCCATCCCTCGCCGTCAGTCGTTCAGTCATTAGTGTTGTTCTTTGGTGACTACTTTCTCACTGTTAACCATTTCACTACTCCCATTATTTTCAAGTCATTGCTTTCTCATTGTCAATCGCTACGCTACATCCGTGGTTCTTTGGTATTCAGTCCAGGTGAAGGGGGAGAGAGGGGCTGTCTGTTGGTAGTCTGCACTGGTCGAGTTACGTATCTGCATGAGCCGACTATTATTTTGGGAATTTCAATGTCTTTCGACTTACTTGCCTGTCAGGGCCTGTCACAGAAAAATCAGCGCACCAGGACTGTCTGATGATTGGTGTGTGTGTGTGTGTGTGTGTGTGCCCTACATTCAGACACCACTTACAATCACCTTCTCCCTCTCCCACTGCCCCACCCACCCCCTCATGCGCGCGTGCATAGAAGACAGAGAGAGAGAGAGAGAGAGAGAGAGAGAGAGAGAGAGAGAGAGAGATTTGGCTTTGTATTTCTTCTACTAGCACAACACATGTTGTGTGGAGTTAAATGAAGATTTGTGATGGGTTGGGGAATGGCGGCGACAGGCTGGGGGCTTGTGAAGGAGGAGGGGGTATGACGGAAAAGAGAGGAATGAATCGTCACCGGAAAATATGAAACTTAAGAACCATTCGTTTGAAATGTAAAAAAAAAAAAAAAAAAAAAAAAAAAAGAAAAAAAGTACATACGAAAATATAAGATTTCATAGGAATTCGTTTTAGATGTAAAGTTTTGCAGGAAATGTCAAATTTTTTAAGCATTCGTTTCAAATATGAAACTTCAACGGAAGGTGTAAATCTTCGTGGCCATCCATTTGAATAATAATAATAACATTTCTTTGTCAGATTGTTTAAGTGTATACACATCTTCAGAAAAATAAAAGTTCATAACCGTTGATTTAAAATGCAAAACTACGCAAGAATTTTTTTATTTTCAGATGCGTTCGTTTGAATTGTCAAATTTTACAGGAAAAAAGAAAATTTCATAGCCTTCAGCTGAATGTGTAAGACTTCATTGCCATCCGTTTTAAATGTAAAATTTGGTAATCATCTGTTTAAAGTGTAAAGCGTCTTATTCGTTGCTTTAAAACGTAAAACTTCATAGGAAGGTGTAAAGCCTCCGAAGGAAAATAGAAGGCTTCATTGTCTTTCGTTTAAAACATAAGACGTGAGTGGAAAATGTAAGATTCTGTAAGTATTCGTTTAAAGTGTAAAGCTTCATTGAAAATCTAAAACTTCACAATGACTTGGTGAAAGTTTAAAACTTACAGATATGTGTTAAAAGTGTCAAGCTGCATGAGCCAGGCATTCGTGTAAAACATGAAGCTTCATAGGCATTTGTTTAATGTAAGAAAAAAAAACATTCGTTTAAAATACAGAGATTCGCATACTCGTATTAAAAGTAAAACTCCATAGACATTCGTTTGAAAAGTAAAACTTCATAGGCATTCGTTTGAAAAGTAAAACTTCATAGACATTCGTTTAAACGTGGGCTTCTCAAACGTTTGTTTTAAATGTAAAATTTCGTAGGCATTTATTTACAGGGTTAATCTTCATAGACATTCGTTTAAGTGTAAGGCTTTGTAGGCCGGTATTCGTTTTAGATGTAAAGCTTCGTGGGCATTCGTTTTAGATGTACAGCTTCGTTGCCATTCGCTTCAACGAAAAGATTTGTAGGCATTCGTTTCAATGAAAAGCTTAACAGCATTCGTGTAAACTTGAAACTTTATAAACATTCGTTTAACATATAAATCATATATATTCGTTTAGACTGTATAACTTCATTGGAAATTGAAAAACTCCATAGACGTTCGTTTAAACGGTAAAATTTTGTTAACATTATTAATGTTTGACAAATTGACAAATTTTGTTTGATGTCAAACTTCATAGATATTCGTTTAAATGTAAAATTTCACAAACATTTCTTTAGAATTCAAAGCTTCGTAGACAACCGTTAAGAAGTAAATCTTCATAGACATTTTTTAATGTAAAGCTTTTTAAACGTTTGTTTCAATTTTAAAACTTCTTAGACGTTTGTTTGAAAGTAAAAATTTTGTTACCTTCGTTTGAATTCAAAGCTTCATAGAAATGCATATAGATGTAAATCTTTATAGGCACTTGTTTACACTGTAAACTTTTAGATACATTTTTTAACAAAATTCATAGGCATTCTTTCAGACTGTCCGATTTTGGGGGCATTTGTTTAGCCTGTGAAACTTCTAAGGCATTCATTTTAGAAACATGTTAAATTTATTAGGATCTATTCAAAGTTTAGCATTTCGTGGCCAATCGTTTTCAATGTAAAAGGCCATATGTTTAGCTTCAAAATCAAACCATGTGAAACATTCGTCGGAAAAAAAAAAAACAAAGGGTAACAGAAATTGATAACTTATTATTAATTCTTGCTCTCTTCAGAGTAGAAAACTCTGTACCATGAGTATCTTGCGCGCAGGCAGAAAAATGGGAGGCAGGGTCTCGCTTTTGATCCCATTGTTCTGTATTGTCTCGTGGCAAGTGGAAAAGATGAAGCAGATCATCATCATTTTTTTTTTACATTTGTATTTGTATTGTCAGTATCGGCATGTGATTTAATGCCGAGGTCTGTTGCTGTAACTCTTTTCGCGGGCAGAGCGAAAATCATGAGGTTGAATATACATAATGCTTTGAACTGATGTGCCGAGTGTGCATATAAATGTAAATATGTTGCGTGCACCCAGAAAGCGCTGGTACGTGTTTCGAACATTTCAACAAGTTTATTTTGTTATTATGATAACTCGATGTGTATAAAGTTGTTCGCTTTGACTTGAACACGTATCGATTTGAATTTGAATCTGAAGAATGTCTTTGTTTCGCTGGTCGTTTTTTGTTTGTTTGTTTGTTTTCACGTATTAAGTAATGTGACAAATACTCGAGATCCTTGTGACTTCACAGGAACAAAAATGTGGAATGTAATTATTCTTTCACATGTGTACCTCGAGAGATTAAAAAAAACTGGCTGGGCCTTTTTTTCCTGCCTTTTTTTTTTCAAACGGGAATCCGTTTTAGCCCTTTTTTTTTAACCCATTATTGCGGCGCGATGAACGAAGCAGAAGGTAGGACGCCTCCATAAGAGTGTAGTTTATGTGTTATGAGAGTTATAGAATGCCTTAGCGCTGTGCTGTGTGATACGGAGACGGGCATGGCATAGCAAAGTGTGATGCAGTGCTCGTCATGGATACTGTAACATGTGACACAGAGACGAACATGAATGTAGGCAATCGTGCTGCGAACATGAACATTTATACTGTGAAGACTGATTCGGGAATGGACATGAATATTGTGAAATATGAAACGGAGAAAGACATGAAAAGTGTAAAGGGTGATACGGAAGTGGACATGAACGCTGTGAAGCGTGATGTGGAAATGGACATTAAAGTTTGATTCAAGAGATGGACATGAATACTGTATAATGTGAGATGGGAGTTGAATGCAAACTATAGATAGTGATGTGGAAATCTTGATAATGTAAAGTTTAATACAAAGCTGAACATGGAAGTTGCTTAATTTGACACAGAGGCGGGCAGTAGTACTGTAATGTGTGGCACAGAGATGGGCGCGTGCACTGTAAAGTGTGACACGGAGACGGGCATGGATACTGTAAAGTGTTACACAGAGATGAACATGAATGTTGTGAGGTATGACATTGAAATGGACATTGATATTGCAAAGTGTGACACAAAGATGACGTGAATGCTGCAAGTACGACACAAAGATAGAATGGATATGAACGCGGTAGGCCTAAAGTTGATTCAGGTATGAACGTGAACACTGCAAGGTGTGACACAGATATGGACATGAATGCTGAAAAGTATGTCACATAGATGGACATGAATGCAGTAAGATGGATACGAATGCCGTAAATTGTGACGTAGAGATGGACATAAATGACGTAAAGTTTGACACAGAAATAGACATGAACGGTGTAAGTGTGACACAAAGATGGACATGAATGATGTAAAGTATGACACAGAGGTGGACACGAATTTTGTGAATATGACACAGATGTAATGAACGTAGAGAAGTACAACATAGAGATGGACGTGAATATTGTAAACTGTGATACAGTGATGGACGTGATTGGTGTCAAGTGCAACATACAGATGGACATAAATATTGAAAAATGTGACGCAGAAGTGGACATTTTGTTTGATCTTCAG
Organism: Conus canariensis; assembly: GCA_033310375.1. Taxonomy (NCBI): domain Eukaryota; kingdom Metazoa; phylum Mollusca; class Gastropoda; order Neogastropoda; family Conidae; genus Conus; species Conus canariensis. The sequence goes on along the minus strand of CM065727.1, from coordinate 34,566,098 downwards.
TTAGTTGTTGTGACGAAGTTTCCGTTTGGTGTTGACTACAGCTGCACGGGCCTGCGTTTAGTCTGAAAGTCATATAAAGTGGAGATCTGCGTACGTCGCCCTCGTTTCTCAACCTGTTTGTTTTTTGTTTGTTTGTTTGTTTTTTTCATACCACAAACTGATCTATCATGCCTGACAGAACTGACGCCCAGTGGCTTCACTTCTCTGCGGAATTTGACAATGTAAGTTAGAAACAGTCACACACGCAAGAGCGCGCGCGCGCGCCACACACACACACACACACACACACACACACACACACACAAAACGCGCGCGCACACGCACGCACATACGAATATACACACATGCGCGCGCGCGCGCGCACCTGCACACACACACACACACACACACACACACACACACACACACACACACACACACACACCTTGCCCGTGTGGATAATTGTTCATTGTCCTGACAACGTCATCAAGGGCAGGCTGACATGCATGACTGACCTAAAGCTGACAATCTAGAAAGACGTCAAATTTCCGTTTACAACAGGTATTGGCGGAGTGAGAATGCCGACTGATTCGTCTACCAATCAGAAGCTGTCACTGTTTTTTTTTGTTTGTTTTGTTTTGTTTTTACATGCATAAGCAGAAGGAATTTCCTTTCTGATACCTTCCTCGAAAAGACATTATGCGGATTTGTATGGAAGACGAAGCTAAATCAGTGATCAGGTGGCTTAAACCTCGTCTACATTTTGTTATTTGTTTGTATTTATCTCTGTTTATTTAGATATATATATATATATATATATATATATATTCAATTATAAACAAAGCTTGCTCTTATGTCTTAGATCAAAGAAATAGGGGGAGATAAGCATTCATATCTGCAGTGGAAGATAATTCTGCCTAACTAACAGTATGTGCTTGAGTATACACACACACACACACACACACACACACACACACACACACACACACACATATATATATATATATATATGTATATATATATATATATTGGGTGCTTCGATTCGGTGAATTCTTTAAAATTCATTTTGACTGGCGGCAGATAAGACCGTTATTTACCTGCTGGTAATTCTACGTTTTCTCGTATCAGTCGCGCGAAAGTTGACAGAATTTGCCAAATCGCGTAACTGGACAAAGACAAAGAGAGAGAAGGGAGGATGAGAGAGGGGTCGGGGCAGAAAATTTTAAAAAAAAAACAAACAAAAAAACAAAAACAAAAAAACAGTTTCTGACTCAACTTCTTTACAATCGAAATCCACTTCATCTTCGGTGCAAATGACTATGATGTTGTCTTTAATTGAAAGGCTTGAAATCAGATTTTTTTTTTTTTCATTTACCGCTCTTGTGCTGTTCCCCATGCACCAGCACACATAGTAACGTGTAGTGATTTGTGCACGAAACGGTCGGCATTCTTGTTGTGTTTAACATGACTGCTCTTAGGGCCCCGCCAAGATAGCTGGAAAAGATGTTGCCTGACGGGGGGAAAAATGTGAAAGAAAGAGCACACACAAAAAAAAGCGTAATCACCTTTGAAAACTGATGAACTGACTTCTTAATTAAAAGACGGCTGTTGCTGCAGAATCTGACCGCATGATTATGCGTTAAATCTCAGAGATTCTGCAAAGACAGTGACTGTTGTGAGAGGTTTCACAATAACGGCCTGGAGACCTTATGCTTCTGCTCCCGATCCAAGTAATCTTTATGAAGATGTCAGGTTACTGGCTTCCAGGGGTCGCTTTGTTGGTTGTAGGACCCCGGAATTTCAAGAATGTGATCGCGGCGCCCGTGTTGCAAGGGAAGAAACTTTGCTGTATTGATTGTTTTTAAGTATAGGTGACTGACAGCAGTTATTTCCCTTGTACTCTCTCTCTCTCTCTCTCTCTCTCTCTCTCTCTCTCTCTCTCTCTCTCTCTCTCTCTCATTTGTTAGAGAACGATTAAATGGAGTGATCTTTTCACGTTCATATAGTACATTTGCACTGATTTTCGTCTTCTTTGTGGTTACTATGGAGGAATCATATCAAGTTTTATGGATACGTTATTAATAATCATTCAGATTTTCTTTATGCAAGTGTTTCCTTGTATACAGGTCAGAGGTAAAACAGGTGATCGATTTTCTGATGCTAAATCGATCCGACAAAACTGCTCCGCAATATACGAAGTTGTAGCGTCGCATGTGGGGAAAAAAACAGACGGAAATAACACAGCTATGTGGCATGGTCTTAAACTAAGCTGTGTTTCTCCTTCGAATCTCAATATCTGGTGGAAAAGAAAATTACACACGGCAACGGTGCGCACTTTATTGCAACAGAAGTGCGACAACGCTGAACAATTATCTCATTTACGACGTTTAAGTCACGCACGACATGTCACGTATCTAGGATTGTCCATATTGCATCGTCAAAAGTCCTTGGTTCGTGGAATAGAAGTTTATTAAAGTTAAGAATGGCCTTAACAGCTTCACGTTAACGAGGTTGTCATCTCACCATCTGTTCAGCGGACTTCACACGGCGGTTTGCTAGTACCTTGCCCCAAACAGTCTCAGGTCAGTAGAATTTACATGTCACCATCTATTGGTTCTGTTTTGGATCCCGTCTTCATACTACTGTTCGTCGGGCGTCCCCATTTTTTCTTTTCATAACCAAGACTGGAGACTAGCTAACACCGTCACGGCGGTCAGGGGAGAGACGCCAAGGTTAATCAGTCGCCTAGTCAACAGTCGAGGGTATAACAAGGCCATTTGGTGTCTTTGTTGTTCTCAAAAGTGCAATAACATTGCGTAACTGTTGTGTCTGGTTGTGAATCGATTCATTTGCTTCCTATGTGTTCGCTGTGTGCCCGTGACTCTGTACATAAACCTACCTTGGTGTACGCAGTAATTGCATGGATTCAGTGTGACGTTATGGAAATGCTATGGACACATATAATTACGTGTTGTTCAATGTGGCATTGGCCTAATCATACGCCTCAAAGTTTGCTGTGGATATGATGTGGGGGGAAAAACTGTGAACTCAGGAAACTCTCACAAAGGGGGGTGTTTACAGGCAAGTACATGTTGCACAGAATGCCTCAGTCAAACAATGTATCCTACTGTAAAAAAAAATGTGCGCAGTTACACTTTCCTTTCTCTTTATAGATTTTTATTATTTGTATATATTCCTACTTGTTTTGTAAACCTGCAAAAAAGATATCCTTAGCGAATTTTGAAAAGCATAGTTTGCTACAAGAGTCAGTGATAAAAAAGCGGCTTTGAAAATTCAGTGTATGTCGTGAAAATGCTGGTAAACTGTATTGATCAATAGATAATTGTGCATTCTGAACAAACGTGTATGGGAGACAAACTTTGCGGATTCAAGTGTTGTGTTGTAAAATTTTTGTACATGAAAAGATTATTTCTAATATAGATTTCACCGCGTGTAGTTGTCTTATTAGAGAACTCTCTCTCTCTCTCTCTCTCTCTCTCTCTCTCTCTCTCTCTCTCTCTCTCTCTCTCTCTCTCTCTCTCTCTCTTAATAATGTTGGTCCCCCCCCCACTTGTGTTGTTAATTGCGGTTTTTGTTGTTGTTGTTGTTCACTTCATGAGAAGCCATGGCCTATTAATGGAGGACCCTCCCTCCCTATCTCTCTCTCTCTCTCTCTCTCTCTCTCTCTCTCTCTCCTCTCTCTCTGTAAAATGAATCAATAATATTATACGAGTCTGTCCTTTTTTTTCTTTTGTTTATCCCCAGGACAGCGAAATAAAAAAAAAAATAGTAAAGCGATACCCAATTTTTTTTTTCTTGAAGGAATGGAGGTCTGGCTAAGCTATTTTCGTTTTTCGTAGTACCTTAAACCCCCGCTCTCCGCATCCCCATCGCCCCCCACCCCCCCCCCCCCCCCCCACCCCCCTCCCCTCCCTGTCTTACCGCCCAACTCCCAATACCATACCGAAAAATGTAAAAGACGTGAACCTAAATTAGTATGATCTGACATCACAGTGACAGTAAGTCTAATATGAAAAAATGAGAACTGCAAAGAAATGGAATAATCGAGGAGGGAAACACCGAAATGATCTGATATTATTGAAAAGACGTCATCAATTTTGACTGTTCGAATTGATTTTCCCTCTTGCAACATACTCTTTTTCGTTCGGGGTTAGTTGTTTTTTTTTTTTTCTTTTAACTGATCGTTGTTCAGTGTTTTTGTCTCCAAGAGATTTGAACATCACGGTGTTCACAATGACAGGTTCGGTGATTGGGTATCTGTACAAAGGATTGACAGCTTTCCTTATTGGAGAAAATTATTCGTCATAGCAATTGAAAATGTGTGTTGCTTAATGCTCTTTGGTGTTTGGTGTTTGCCCTCAATTTACCACGACTGAACATGTTTTATGACAAATAAATACAGTAGCATTACTTCCATAATGCATCAAAGGCACACAACTCCCAACTCAAGCAGCATTTGTTTGGAGTGATATGCCTTTGTTTTCATTCTGTGAGCAAATGTTACTCTGCTTGTTTAATACTTGATATACAATGCTCGATTTTCGCTTTCTTTTTTCATACATTAAAATCCTGGGTGGTTTTGTTCGTTGTTTTTGTTTTGTTTTGTTTTGTTTTGTCCTTAATTGCGGATACTGGAATAACAACAGCAGACTGGAAAAGCCAACAACCTTTACACTATTCTTTACGCTTTATTCACCTGTTTCTCTCTTTTATTCTTTTTTCCCTTTTCCTTTCGATTCTTTGTTTTCTAGGTTAATTCTATCATTCATTTTTTTGTTTGTAATTATTTTCTTTTTCATGGCTTTGTTACTGTTGTTTTTGTTTTAGTCCTGTTCTGTTGTTGTTGTTGTTGGGTTTTTTGTTTGTTTGTTTGTTTGTTTGTTTTGTTGTTCTTGATGATGTTTTCATCATGTTTTTTCCCATGATAATTATGTACTTTCGACAGGTGTTATTGACCTATTTTTGATTTCTTGTGTGGTGGCTCCACTTGCGACTTTATTTTGTTTCAGTAAGATAACTAATTCCCATTATTAGGATGAAAGGCACCTCCATGACCTTTTTGTAGATCTACATTGTACGTTTTCTACTTGGAGACCAATCTGCATGGAAAACTGATTCGCATTCCATTATCTGGATTGCAATCGTCTTGTACAATATTGATCTGTACGGTTTTTACTATATTGTGTTGTATCACAAATTGTACAGATGACCGGCAAAAGCAAAACCGGAGGGGGTAGGAGGGAGCGGGAGGGGTGATGCAGAACAGATTGTTTTATTCAGTCAAGATTTTGCAGTCAGTGATATGGAGGGAAATTTCTGTCAGCTGTGGTGTTTTGTTAATAGATTAACGACAACAAGAAGGACACTGTTAGTAATACCGCCTAGACGGGTATTGTCAATAGTCACTAGAAGGATACCATCGACAATAATTAGAATGGAACCGGGCGGAGCGCAGACCTCTGCCAAGGTCGAACAGATCCATGATCTGCCATTTGATCCGGATCTGTACCACGGATATCCACAAAAATGCACTGACTGCGTCTTTGGTCCGCATTTCATCTTTCCTTCCAGTTTTGTCAAACATGTTTTTTTGTACCTTGAGGGAAATCTCGCTGACAGACACGCCAATCAACACAGGCGGGATGAGAAGATAATAATCTCACGGGGAATACCATTCTGTTACAATCCTAGTGGTTGCCAATAATTTCTTTGGTCTGTATGTTGTTGTTGTTTTTTACATGAAGGTCTGTTTGTATTGAATACGTTTTTTGCTGATGAGTAAATTTGATTAGATCCGACTTGTTACATGTGCTGTATGCTGTTAAAACTCTGTGTGTGTGTGTGTGTGTGTGTGTGTGTGTGTGTGTGCTGGGCTAACTCAAAAAGTGGGGTTCCTAACTGATTAGAAACCCCCTTTTTTCGTAGATCCACTTTCTTTTCCCTAACCCCATTATTCGCATACATCCCGGCATATATTTACTGTTAGAAATATTGTACGTTTATTTATAACATAAAAATCATGTTTCCCAAGCGGATTTTCTGAACACTTAACGGTTATAATGTCCAAAAAGTTCCAAAAGATGTTGTAGAACACTCTAGTTTCAGTCAAAGGTAGGACGTAAGTGTTAAAATATATAAACTTTGCATTCTTTCCGTAAATTCTGACGTTTTTGAAAATGCATATGCCTACCTGTGTTATGTCCCCATTCCTTAGTGTTTTTGTGACTGTTTGTGCGGAGGTAACCCAGCGGATAATTCACCTGTCTAATATCCGGCGGAATAAACTCAACCTTTGGGAGAAAACGAGATTTGGGGAGTTTCGGGGTGTTTTTCTTTTTCTTTTTTTTCTTTTTTTCCCAACGTCTTGGGAGAACACAAGAGTTTGTTTTGTTTATTTTACTATATGAATTCTACCTCTGGGAAAACACGAGGTTTGGGGAGGGTTTTTTTTTTATTATTTGTTTGTTTGGTTGGTTGGTTGGTTTTTGTTTTGTTTTGTTTTAAGGGGGAGGGTGTCAAACTTCCGGGGAGAAAGTTGATTGGATTTATTTTACTATATCGGGGGGAAAAACGAGTTTCCCCGACTCCTGTGTAAAGATGGGGTTTGGGCCGAAGACGAATCCGTAAATCATTATCCGTAAATGAAAAATTTGGTACCGATCCGGATTGGACCGTAGATCCAAGATCCTTTCATAAAGATTATCAAGAACTCTACTGAATATGAATAGAGTGAGGTGACTGTTACGAATTGACTCTCTGTGAAGCAGTATCTTGTTATTGACAGTGTGAAAAAGCACATGGGAATTAACTCTTTCAGAACATGCCTACTATTACTTCCCCTCAAGGTAAATCAAAGGGTCGATTCAGTTCTGTGTTCTGCTAGTTTCTACGTAGAATGATCAACATACCTGACGTCTGTTTATCTTGTGGTCGTTGGGGTAATATTAATGAAAACATTTTTTTGATACGGAAAGGTGTGCGCGAGCGCGCGCGCGCACGCGCGCGCGTGTGTGTATGTGTGTGTGTGTGTGTGTGTGTGTGTGTGTGTGTGTGTGTGTGTGTGTGTGTGTTGGAGTCAGTCAAATATGCCTCCTTCTCAAACGTTTCCCAATGTTTCCGAGATATGTCCTCATCTCTCTGAGTGTCCCCGCTTCTAAGTGTACCCGTCTCTTTGCGTTCCAGTTGTATGTTCGCCGTCTCTGTGTGTCCTGATTCCATGCGTCCCATCTATACGTGTCCCTGTTCTGGGTGTCCCTATTCCTGTCTGTCCCAGTTGAATGTCTACGACCGTCTTTGTGGCCCCATTTCTATGTGTCCCCTCTCTGTGTGTTCCTGACAGCGTGTCTGTGTGTCCCTATCTCTATAGGTCCACGTCTCTGTGTGACCCTGTCTGTATGTGGCCCTGTCTAAATGTCCCGGTCTCTGTGTGGCCCTGTCTATGTGACCCGGTCTCTGTGTGACCCGGTCTCTGTGTGGCCCTGTCTATGTGACCCGGTCTCTGTGTGGCCCTATCTATGTGTCCTGGTCTCTATGTGGACCTGTCTAAGTGACCCAGTCTCTGTGTGGCCGTGTCTATGTGACCCGGTCTCTGTGTGGCCCTGTGTAAGTGACCCGGTCTCTGTGTGGCCCTGTCTATGTGACCTGGTGTCAATGTGGCCCTGTCTATGTGACCCGGTCTCTGTGTGGCCCTGTCTATGTGACCTGGTCTCTATGTGGCCCTGTCTATGTGACCCGGTCTCTGTGTGGCCCTGTCTATGTGATCCGGTCTCTGTGTGGCCCTATCTATGTGATCGTCTCTGTATGGCCCTGTCTATGTGACCTGGTCTCTGTGTGGCCCTGTCTATGTGACTCGATCTCTATGTGGCCCTGTCTATGTGACCTGGTCTCTGTGTGGCGCTGTCTATGTGATCCGGTCTCTGTGTGGCCCTATCTATGTGACCCGGTCTCTGTGTGGCCCTATCTATGTGACCCGGTCTCTGTGTGGCCCTGTCTATGTGACCCGGTCTCTGTGTGGCCCTGTCTATGTGATCCGGTCTCTGTGTGGCCCTATCTATGTGACCCGGTCTCTGTGTGGCCCTGTCTATGTGATCTGGTCTCTGTGTGGCCCTGTCTATGTGACCCGGTCTCTGTGTGGCCCTGTCTATGTGACCCGGTCTCTGTGTGGCCCTGTCTATGTGACCCGGTCTCTGTGTGGCCCTGTCTATGTGACTCGATCTCTATGTGGCCCTGTCTATGTGACCTGGTCTCTGTGTGGCGCTGTCTATGTGATCCGGTCTCTGTGTGGCCCTATCTATGTGACCCGGTCTCTGTGTGGCCCTATCTATGTGACCCGGTCTCTGTGTGGCCCTGTCTATGTGACCCGGTCTCTGTGTGGCCCTGTCTATGTGATCCGGTCTCTGTGTGGCCCTATCTATGTGACCCGGTCTCTGTGTGGCCCTGTCTATGTGATCTGGTCTCTGTGTGGCCCTGTCTATGTGACCCGGTCTCTGTGTGGCCCTGTCTATGTGACCCGGTCTCTGTGTGGCCCTGTCTATGTGACCCGGTCTCTGTGTGGCCCTGTCTATGTGACCCGGTCTCTGTGTGGCCCTGTCTATGTGACCCGGTCTCTGTGTGGCCCTGTTTATGTGACCCAGTCTCTGTGTGGCCCTGTTTATGTGACCCAGTCTCTATGTGGCCCTGTTTATGTCCCTGTGTCCCTGTCTCTATGTGGCCCTGTTTATATGATCCAGTCTCAATGTGGCCCTGTCTGTGTCACCTGGTCTCTACGTGGCCATGTATATGTGACCCGGTCTTTTTGTCTCTGTGTGCCCCTGCATGGATATGCCCTTATATTACCCTGTTTCTATGTGTGACCTTGTTTACGTGACCCTGTCTGTGTTCTCGTTTCTATGTGTCTGTCTCTGTGAGACTGTTCATGTGACACTGTCTTTGTGTCCCCGTCTCTATGCAAACCCGTCCCTAAGTGTTCCTGTCTGTGTCCCTGTCTGTTTGTGTCCCTGTCTCTGTGTCTTCGTTTCAGTGTGTCTATGCGTGTCTCTATGCGTTTCTTTTCTATGCGTTTCTCTCTAACTCTCTGTACCTATCTCTCTGTGTCCCTGTTTCTGTGTGTCCCTATGCGTCACAGTCTGCGTGTGTCCTGTCTCACTCTCTGTCCGTCTCCTTATCTCTCCTCTGTATGTTCCTATCTCTATGTCTCCCCGTTCTCTGCGTCCAGTCTATGTGTTTCTGTCTCTGTGCATCCGATCTCGATGTGTCTCAGTCTCAAGGCGTCATTGTCTTCTTTCCCTGTCTCAGTCCTAATTGATATGCATTCCATCTGTCCCTGTATGTGTCCCTGATTCTATCTGTCTCTAGCCACATGTTTCCTGTCTATCTGCTCTCATCTCTATCCGCCCCTGTCTCTAAGTGTCCCTGTCTTTGTTGTCCCCATCTCTGTATGTTCCGTTCTCAATACCTTCTAACTTTCTTCGTTTCTGTTGTTCCTTGTCTTTAGGTGTTACCCGTCCTAATGTGTCCCTACATCAACGTGTTCCCGACTCCGCGGCGTCTAGGTGTTCCCGTCTTTCTGTGGCACACTGTTTATTGTTTTCGTCTGTAGATGTTCCTGATTGTGTGTGCCACCGTGTTTGTTGTTGCCGTCTCTTTGTGTTCTCTTCTCTGTGTGCCACTGTGTTTATTGTTCCCGTCTGTGTTTCCGTCTCTACGTGTCACTCTCTTGATTGTTCCCGTCTGTTTTCTCGTCTCTAAGGGATACTGTGTTTATTGTCTCAGCCTCGAAGTATTCCCGACTGTGTATGTGTTCCAAACTATGCGTGCTTTTGTTCTGGTGTGTCCCGGTCCCTAGTTGTGGGGGGAAAACAGAAAGGGGTGGTTTCAGACTCTTTCTGTCGGTCCTACCTTTTCATTGATGAAGGAAAGCATGTGTTCGGTTGTGACCGAGCTTTTGTAAACCTTTTTTTTTATTTTTTTTATTAAACTCTGACTTTTATGTCGGCTGTGTTGGCTATACAATTATACATGAACTTCTCTGGTACTTTTTTTTTTTTTTTAATTTTGCAATCGAGGACACAGAGAGACGGGCAGACAGAGATAGCCTATATTCTTCCCCCATTCTATTGATTTCGGTACCGACGTGGGAAATACTGGTGTAAACCTATACATCTGCGGTGAGGGCAAGGTTTCTTTCAGGGTTAATTTCTATCCAAGCTGATCAATAGCTCTTGTCAGCCGACGCCAGTGGGTTGGGTTTTTTTTTTCTCGTTGTCGCGTCAGTATTGATTTGCTTTCTTTACTTGTTTTAACGTATTTTCATTTGTGAAAAAATAGTGTTTTCAGGCACATCTTACAATCGTTTGATGTTGTCAGTTGTGTGAAAGAC
>CM065727.1:34548220-34550720 GCA_033310375.1 Conus canariensis | reverse complement strand
TCTTCCCAGGACAAGTGCCTTTTTTTGTCACTTTGGCAACAATGTCAAATTCATAATGTATCCCAATCGTTTTTGTAACGGTCCTTTATTGCTGAAACAAAAAAGCTTCTTTTATTTGCTGCTTTAATGCCGCTTAAATTGTTTGACACACTCTCATGACAAATCCATACATCCTCACGTTGTTATGTTGGCAAGATTATTGTGGTCCATCTTCATTTCACATTTAGGAATGCACTTATCAATATCTGTACCTCTGCTTGACACAAATTGTATTTAATGGTCTGATGTTAATAATTGTAAGGACGGACACATGAAGGAAAATATGTGATGACGTAAGTTCACTTTGTTTACATATGTGAGTCATAAAAGCTCTGTGTGTGTGTGTGTGTGTGTGTGTGTGTGTGTGTGTGTGTGTGTGTGTGTATTTCATGAACACCTTGTTGAGAAATGTTCCATCAGTTGAGGGTTTTTTTAACTTTCCAACAAAGGTAAATCTTTTTCACATCATGTCAGATTTTGTGACAAAAATAGCTACGTTTTAAGCCGTTTTTAAGATGAAATGATCTGTCTTTATTACGTGCACATACAGAATCCGTTTTGACCTACTAACAGCTTTGATATCACCCCCAGAAGTCGACTGGGCTCAAAACAACATAATGCTTAGAACGTGTGTATGTGTCTGTAAAAGGAGATGAAAAACAGTGTGTGTGAGAGAGAAAAACTGAACACAATTGAACAACTGAACACAATTTTAATGTTTCAGGCCTCCGGCCTATAACAATGTGAGGTGCAGTGCACACATAAAGAGAAAAAAGAGAAATGACAACAAAAGTATATTTTTTCCGATGTACTAATAATGCTAATTTATGAGGGTAACTAATTATTCATACTGTGTGGGACACGAGTTCTCTTTTTCTTTCAATGCATAATAAATATACATAGCAATATCTCTTGTAATATGCACATTTTCGTTTGCAAGTAATTGTTTTAGTTCAATAGAGTTCACGTTCTGAAATTGTCTGTGCTTCAGTATGTATTTTTCTCTGAAAGGCATATAAGCATTGCATCTTAATAGAAAGTGGAGTTCGTTCTCATGTTGGTTACAAAAAGGACATGCTTTAATATTTTCTTTGTATCTGCTATATATATTCATGTCGTTTAAGCCAAGACGAAATCTCGTGTAATACATTTTAAATTTGTTAACCGTTAAATAGGTTAGATAAGGTTCCGGTTGTAGCTGTAAAAGAGACTTAAATAAATAATAGGTGTTGAAGCGATCACTTGAATTTGATTTGCTCACCCAATCTTGCTGATAACAGTCTACCATCCTTTGCCTAAAAATCTTCTTAAACATATTAATATTTCCGACCCCACCCACTAACCACACTTCAGAAAATCCATATTTATCAAGACAACATTATATATCATATGCCCAATCATTTTTATCGTTCTGTCGTCAGTGCTGTTCATAAAGTGAGAGACAGACAGACAGACAGATAGACAGACACAGAGACAGAGACAGAGAGACAGACAGAGACAGAGAGAGACAAACACACAGACAGACAGACAGACAGACAGCCAACGTCACGCTCAAGATGGTTGATGAGGGTTGTCTGATCAGATGTGATCAGGAAATTCGATGATGGTTTCACCACAAGATGGCCAGACTCTTGTCCGATCAGCCGCACGTCAGGTGACGGCACCCCGTGAATCGGGCAGTCCCTCGGCTGATTCATATTTCATGCACGTGCAAAATGTGGAACGGCGAACCATGAAACAAGCCACGACAGTCGTGTCCAGCCTATCGATTTGCCCTCGGGTCGCCGCGTGTATGTGTGTGTGTGTGTGTGTGTGTGTGTGTGTGTGTGTGTGTGTGTGTGTGTGTGTGTTGTGGTTTATGTGTGTGTATGTGTGTGTGCGTGTGTGTGTGTATGTGTGTGTATGCGTGTGTGTGTGTGTGTGTGTGTGTGTGTGTGTGTGTGTGTGTGTGTGTGTGTGTGTGTGTGTGTGTGTGACGTTTTCTAATCGTCAGTAGGATGATGGCTTCTGTCTTGTAACAGTACATGAACGGTCCTATATTACAAAGGATCGCTGTATATGTGTTCGTATGCGTGATCTGGATAGTGATTTTGTGTACGCATAAGCTCATATTATTATCTCCCTCGTATAGGTACAGTAATATACATTCGAGCTGTCCTATCCTCCATCTTACGTCATGCGCAATGGGGTAGTGGCGATGTATTCAGACTAGTGCTTAACCCTTTCATGGCCACGCTAACCATATGGTGTACTTGCGGTTAAAGTGCCATAGGTGTCGCCTGGTACCACACGCATGCTGTGATTTAGGTTGTCTTTTTCTGTTTTCTTTAAGATTTCTTTGCATTATTGAATGGCACATTAAATATTTTTTTCTCATATCATCTTTAACATAATGTTTAAATGATCGTAATTAGTTCAGTGGTTCAAACGTTACAGGCTTGTAAACACAGTGCTCCGCAGT
>CM065727.1:34523220-34538220 GCA_033310375.1 Conus canariensis | reverse complement strand
TCCACCACCTACACCAACACCCCTCTATATCCCACCCCTTCCCTATAAATGCTAGCCACCTCTTCTAGTCAGTCATGTATGGTGATCAACAGTAAATTGCTGATGATGTGTTTTTTTTCAGCAAAGAATGAGAATTTCTAAACAGTTTTTAAACCAGCTCATTTACATGTTCAAATCGCTGATCAGATTCATCTGGCAACTGCTGCGGTATTCAGCTGACCAAACAAGGCGTTCTGTCTGTCTGCAAAGAATGTGAGCTTGTCAGTATTGTACTGCGAACAGCGGCCTCGCTTATTTTGATTGTTGGATTGCTTCTGCTGTTAGCTTCCACTGATTCATCCGGCTCTTCGATCATCGACACCCCCACCCCCCCACCCATCTCCCACGTCCGTTGCCCCATCCTCCTCCCCTCTTCCACTCTCCCAACCTTATCCGTCACATCTGTCCTTTTTACTGCTGGCAACGGCAAAAAGGGCGGCACTGCCCTGACCTTGAACCAGCTCTTGAACGACTGCTACGTGCAGAAGGGGAGGTGTGACTCCGTTTTATTCCAGCTTAGTCTATTTTCTGCTTCACTTTTCGCCTTCCACCCCTCTACCTCCACCCTCACAACCATGCCCTGCGCTCTCTCTCTCTCTGTCTCTCTCGCTCTTCTCTCTTCTCTCTGTCTCTCTGTCTCTCTCTCTCTCTCTCTCTCTCTCTTCTCTCTCTCTCTCTCACACACACACACACACACACACACACACACACACCACATACACACACCATACACAACACACACACACACACCATACACAACACACACACACACACACACACACACACACACACCTCTCTCTCTCTCTCTCTCTCTCTCTCTCTCTCTCTCACACACACACACACACACACACACACACACACACACACACACACACACGCACACACACAGCTCCTCGAAGCCGACACTTTTTGACAATATCTAAAAGCAGTTATGTTGGCTGTTTCTTTTCATTGCTGTGACAGATGATCATTCTGTTACACCATTCTGCTTTGTGACTCGTCCTTTTGTGGCTAGGACTGGACATAGAGGAACAGACAAGACCCAGTTCTTTTCATGGAGAAGGGATGGACAGGGAGGGGTGGGGTGAGGGGTGGGGCGCCGGTAGGCGGTGTCTTGCATTTTGCTGGATCAGAACAGGGGCAATGGTGAACACCACAGGAGTGACTGGGCAGAAGTGCAGTGTCACAGGGGTGACTGGGCAGAAGTGCAGTATCACAGGGGTGACTGGGCAGAAGTGCAGTATCACAGGGGTGACTGGGCAGAAGTGCTGTATCACAGGGGTGACTGGGCAGAAGTGCAATGTCACAGGGGTGACTGGGCAGAAGTGCTGTATCACAGGGGTGACTGGGCAGAAGTGCAGTACCACAGGGGTGACTGGGCAGAAGTGCAGTACCACAGGAGTGACTGGGCAGAAGTGCTGTATCACAGGGGTGACTGGGCAGAAGTGCTGTATCACAGGGGTGACTGGGCAGAAGTGCAATGTCTCAGGGGTGACTGGGCAGAAGTGCTGTATCACAGGGGTGACTGGGCAGAAGTGCAGTATCACAGGGGTGACTGGGCAGAAGTGCAGTATCACAGGGGTGACTGGGCAGAAGTGCTGTATCACAGGGGTGACTGGGCAGAAGTGCAATGTCACAGGGGTGACTAGGCAGAAGTGCTGTATCACAGGGGTGACTGGGCAGAAGTGCAGTATCACAGGGGTTACTGGGCAGAAGTGCAGTGTCACGGGGGTGACTGGGCAGAAGTGCAGTGTCTCCTCCGGCGGGTCGTCCTGTGACAACTGATATTGATTGCTCTCTGTGGACTGCTGGAGTTTAGTTGGGGTGGAAACAGGCATGGTGATGGGTGTAGCTGTGTTTCAGAGGGCTGGGATGAGTGACATTGGAGCATGGAGAAGAAGAGAGACAGGAAACAAAAAATATACGTGAACATGAACTTTCAAACAAGAAAGACAATTGTCTGTTTGACTCACACATATGACTTTAAAGTGCAGTTCAGGTGAATGGCAAAGGGCAGGTGGGACGAACCATAAGGTACACACCCATAAAGGTCTTGTTTGTCTGATCAAGTGTAAACATCTCCTTACTGAACGAATGGTACTGTTTTCTCCGCTCAGTCTGTTGCTGCCTGTACAGCATGTTAATGCCTACATGACGTGAAAAAAGGTCGCAAAATAGTGCCTCATCAAAGTGCTCATGATGACCACCACCAATACCTACACTCACATCCCTTCCTCCTGAGGTCCTCTTTTAATCAGGTAAGGCGACCAGCACTGAGAAGATGACAGAGATTTTAAAGATGATTTCCAGAGAGCTCGTTCGCCTGTTCTTACCTGTCGCTAAATGTCTGGTCTGTTTTCTCTTTCACTTCTCGCTCTCCATCTGTCTACTCCCACCTCTCCATCTGTCTACTCCCACCTCCCCATCTGTCTACTCCCACCTCTCCATCTGTCTACTCCCACCCTTCCGCTCATGCTGTCTCCCCCCCCCCCTCCCTCCACTACACACACATACAAACACACACGCACGCACGCACGCACACGCACACACACACACACACACACACACACACACACACACACACACACACAGAGAAACACACACGCACGCACGCATGCACGCACGCACGCACGCATACACACACACACACACACACACACACACACACACACACACACACACACTCATGCACGCTCACACGCACGCACGCTCACACACATGAACTTCACTCACATTCTCCCCTCTTCTTTCCTTCCTTCCCGCTTTCTCCCATGTTCCAAACTTCTCTTCACCTGCCCACTCTTTTACCCATCTGCTACTCCTTGCCGTTCTCCAGTTGTGTCCTTGACCGAAAGCTCACGTGTTAGTGTCGACGTATTCTAAAATGCGAGCCCCTCAGTAAGGTGTGGCGACGATGTCTTATTTAGCGTACCATACTTGATATCTTATCTGATGAGTTCCATTTCGGATTTCCCACGACAAAAGCCACCTTTCAATCACTGTGGCAACAATTTGAAATTCGGGATGTATTTCTGTGGTTTTTGTAAACGTTTGTTATTGGTGAAACGAGTAAGACTGTTTAAATTATTGTTGTGATGTAGTTTCCGTTGAATGAAGTGATGGAAATCATTTACCCATTTTCCCTCACCTATGTTTGGCAAGATATGTCCATATGTGTTCTATGCTGATGTCTTTATGTAGTCTATGGTGATGTCCATATGTGATCTATACTGACATAAATATGTGTTCTATGCTGATGTCCATATGTGGTCTATGCTAGTCCTATGTTTAGTGATATGTATACTTTATATCTGCAGCTCTGCCGAGTAAATGCTGAATTACATGTTTCACTCTTCACAGAATGTAACTCAACATTTGTTGCAATATTTGGATATAATGTCATTTCATTTGTCTTTTATTTGTATATACAGTTGTAATTGTAAGTGATTAAAATTTCTAAGAAAATGACAATTTTGTAATATTGAAACTATTGCTGGAAATGTTAATCACTGATTTACAGCCTTTACGATTGAGTGACATCTTCATCCATAAACAATATTGATCATTTTACCAAATTTGATTGAGCTAATGGTTTCACTTGCTTGGTAGATGCCAACGTTAAAGTTTACTTTGGACACACACACACACACACACACACACACACACACACACACACACACACACACACACACACACACACACACGCACATGGTCAACCGAAATGTTTACACAGATTCGTTTGTTTACACATGTGGGTTCAAATGGGACGGCAAACACTGGCTCATTTCATTTCCTGCTGACGAATGGATGGACAGAACCTTCCTGTTTCTGCCTGGTTTTCTTCATCGTATCACTCTCTCGCCGCTCATTCCGCCCTCTCCCCCGTATACATCTACATCCAGGAAGCTTCTATCATAGCCTTCTCTGACACCAGCAATCCATGAGGAGCTTTTAATATTAGGTTTCCACGAACCAAGCCACCAGAGCCACCCTATTGCTGTTGAGATTTGCACGGGACAGCTCACTGAAAGATACGCTGCACTACTGCTGAATGACTTTAGGGGTGTTCTTTGGTGCCTGTTTTGATTAACACAATCTAACCATCACTTACGTACGTAGCTCTCCGTTGATGACAATAACTGTTTGATGGCGGGGTCAGATTGTGTGGGTGTTCTCTTGTGAATAGTCACACCATGTCCATCCAATACGTACTCACTAAAGGCATACATGTGGAAAATAAATTTAAACCTAGGATACTATGACAGCTAGGCATGAAGGGTCACAACATCCAATCAAACAATGTCATCAGCAATAAAGAAGGTGCTGTGAGTTCTATATTTGTCCAAGAATACACGAAAGGGCTTTTCTCTACGTTTCCTGTAATAAAGCAAATATCCCTGAGAGATACAACCACTGCAATGTTTGTCGGGTATGTTTGAGCAACGTTCTCAGAGACACATCCATTAAGTGGATGAAACTCGACTGCGTGGTAGTTCCAAGTCTTCCCATTGGAGCCACGCCACGCTTGATGCAGGGACGGACCCAGTCAGGGCAGACAACTCCTGCAGATATACACCTCTGGTAAGACTAGAACCGATGACCTCGCAGCGCATAGCCTGCAATGTTGACCACTGCCCCACAATGACTTGTCACAGAATCAGTCTCTAATTTCATTCTTCAATGAGAAAGACAAACAGGTGTAAAAGGACATCTTAGCTCTGTGCTATGGCGGGCTGTCTTTCATGACAAACGGACGGGTAGAACCTAACCCTTGTTTCATATTTTGTTGATGGTGGGATGGAAAGTTCGTAGCTCTCGTGTAATGCTTAGAAGATGGAGGAGCAGACAGAACCTTGCTCTGGTTTAATACTTTGATGATGGAAGGATAGACACATTCCAGGTCCTAGCTCTCATGTCACACATTCACGTTGGAGGGACAAACAGAGCGTAGCTCTTGTTTCGTTCTCTAATTAATAATGGAGGAATGGCAGAACCTAGCTCCTGCTTCATGATTTAAACATAAATGGAGGGGGTGGAAGAGAACCTAGCTCTTGCGTCGTGCGTTGAGGAGGGATAGACAGACCTGAGCTCGTGTTGAGGAGGGATAGACAGACCTGAGCTCTTGTTGAGGAGGAATAGACAGACCTGAGCTCTTGTTGAGGAGGGATAGACAGACCTGAGCTCTTGTTGAGGAGGAATAGACAGACCTGAGCTCTTGTTGAGGAGGGATAGACAGACCTGAGCTCTTGTTGAGGAGGGATAGACAGACCTGAGCTCTTGTTGAGGAGGGATAGACAGACCTGAGCTCGTGTCGAGGAGGGATAGACAGACATGAGCTCGTGTTGAGGAGGGACATACAGGCCTGAGCTCGTGTTGAGGAGGGATAGACAGACCTGAGCTCGTGTTGAGGAGGAATAGACAGACCTGAGCTCGTGTTGAGGAGGGACAGACAGACCTGAGCTCTTGTTGAAGAGGGATAGACAGACCTGAGCTCTTGTTGAGGAGGGATAGACAGACCTGAGCTCTTGTTGAGGAGGGATAGACAGGCCTGAGCTCTTACTGAGGAGGGATAGACAGACCTGAGCTCTTGTTTCATTTGTAGATGATAGATCTAAGGACAAAAACTAACTCTTGTTGCATACTTAAATAATGGAGGAACAGACAGAACCTAGTTCTTGTTTCAGATATTTTTTGATGATGATGATGATGATGAGAGAGAGAGAGAGAGAGAGAGAGAGAGAGAGAGAGAGAGAGAGAGAGAGAGACTCTGGTTTCATGCTTTAATGGTGCAGGGTCGGACAAAACTTAGCTCATGTAAAAACCGTGATGAATGCGTTTTTGTTGTTGTTGCTGTTTTTTGACAGTCTTTTAAAAGTGGGAGGGTGGAGTGGTCGGGAGAGGCGTGACTGTTGAGGTCGGAATTCACACTGTACCTGTGAAGAATTCTGATGACCAGACATGGCCAGGCCAATCACTCCGCTCCACTCCACACGTCTCTTGACCACAGACTGAAGAGTACCTGTAGAGCCAAAAGAAAGAAGTTGGGGATTGAAGAAAGAAAAGAAAAAAGGTAAGAGATTGAAAGAAAGAAAGAAAGACACGAAGAAAGAAAAAAAAAGAGAATACAGAAAAAAAAATAGTAAAAAGGAAAAAAAGAACGAATATGAGAGAAAATGTGAAAAAAGAAAGGAAAGAACAAATGAGGGATGGGAAAAACAGAGACAGAAAGAAGTCAAAACAGAAACGTTGAGACAGAAAGACAGACAATGAAAAGCGAAGAAAATTGAAAGGTAAGGATTGGGAGAAGACAAGAGGTGGGGGGTATAGATACGGACGTAGGAACAGATCGGGATGATGAGTGAGTGGAAGAAAGCCATGAGAATAGGAAAAAAGAGAACGTGTCCATGTGTCTCCCATGTCTCTTTTTCGTGATTAAATTGTTGTTTGAATAATGTTTCACATTCCGTATACATTTCTATCTATATGTTACATGCATTTTTATGTGTGAATCTAAGTGTATGTGTGCGTGCGTGCGTGCGTGCGTGTGTGTGTGTGTGTGTGTGTGTGTGTGTGTGTGTGTGTGTGTACTGTTGAAGACAAGCGAATTTTCTTTACAAGGCAGAAAAAGAAATAACGGAGAGGGGAGGGGTGTACGAAAAGGAAGAAAAAAAAAAGACAGTAAGAAAATATCAGAAGTCAGAAGAGAGAAGGGGGGGGGGGGGGGGCAAGAGCAAAGAAGATTAAGGAAAGATGATTACACAAAGTGGAACAAAGTGAACACGATTAAAACGGGGCTTGAAGAGTTTTCAAAGAAAAGTTTGAAGCAAAGGCGGATCGTCATTAGCGCTCCTTTTCCCACTGGTAAGTGGTTGGGAATGATACAAAAACTGCTTGATCTGGAGAAAATGGCAACGTCGGTATGATGTCACCGTCTGCCTTTAATACGATCGAAGCAGAACTGATTGTGAGAGAGAGAGAGAGAGAGAGAGAGAGAGAGAGAGAGAGACGCACGCACGCACACGCGCGCGCGCGCGCACACACACACACACACACACACACACACACACACACACACACACACACACACACACACACACAGAAAGAGAGAGAGAGAAAGAGAGTCCACTTCTTGTTTGGTTTGGGCTTTTTTTCCAGCGCTGTCTTTCTCTTTTTACCGTATTGCCTTTCGCCAGCGGCCATGAGACAGTGGGTTTTTTTTTTTTTTTTTTTTTTTTTTTTTTAGAATACCACTGAGATGTGTTTGGCATGTGTCCTGTTACATGCCCTGGGTGGGCCACTAAAAAGTCGTTGCTGAGGCTGCTGACGAGTCTCTACCAGGACATGAAATTTGACCGGAACCAGACTCAACTAGAAGTGCACTAGGAAGAGCGCAGACCACCATCAAGGCGAAGGGTCTTAACTTCAAGCAAACCCTGCCCGAATCCATCGTGTATCTCTTGACACTTCTCCAACACTATCACAAATCTGTCAGGATTGTTTTACCAAATGAAATTCTCATTGTTGTTCGCTATAGGGGTCTTAACTTCAAGCAAACCCTGCCCGAATCCATCGTGTATCTCTTGACACTTCTCCAAAACTGTCACAAATCTGTCAGGATTGTTTTACCAAATGAAATTCTCACTGTTGTTCGCTATAGTTTGATAATAAGTACAAGTCTTTCTTTCGATTTCTTACTGTACTATGACTGAATAAATTCTTCCCCCATCCTCTTCCCATCGTTGGAAAAGTATTTTGCCAGCCAGATCCATTCCGAACCTTTCACGTTCTTTGATATCAGTGCACCTAGTTGATGTGTTCCGGGGAGAAACAAAAACAAGGGAAGACAACGTCTGTCTTTCCATTCCAAAGACAGTTACCTTTTCTCAGTTTACGGGACGAGCAGGGAAATGCATGGAGCCAAATGTTTAAGCTGCAGAGCACGCCAGGATAAGTATCGGGATAACGACTGTCTGCATTACAGGCGCGCCGTTTAACAGCCATGTTGTTGTTGTTTTCTCACTGAGATCTACACATCATTTCTTGTGAGAATGTACAAAACAATACACAGTACACATAACGACGGTTGTCGTTTTACCGTAAATATTTTTATAGCTGATTTAGTTCATTCAGACGACATACACGTACACCGGATATAACCAAAGATAGTATTAATTTTGTTTAATTCTTTTTCTCCTATCAAAGACATTTTGAACTGAACAAATCGACGAAAATGAAAGTGAAGAGAATTCTCTGGCCGTTGAAGCTGGTTTCAAGAAGTATTAATTTCCTCTGGCCAACGTATTTCCAAGGTTTTCCATCGGATTCATTTGCACACAGTAATGTTTCAACCTTTTTTTTTTTTATAGCACCGGGTTAGCCCTCGCCAACAACTGAGCCCTTGAAAATGGATCGCATTGTATTGAACGTTTAACCTGCTGGAAAAGGGAGGGTGGAGGGAGGGAGAGGAAGGGGGGGGGGGTGACGTGCTCGGCAGTTCCAGATCAAAGCTGGCCATATGTTTCGTTTACAGTCTTTTTATCCTTCCATTCCTGTCTCCCTGCTGTCGGATTGTTTCTGCTGCCGTCGGTGAAGTCATTTCTTTCTGGGGGAGAGTTTATCGATTTCGTGAAAAAATCAATACTCTGAAAGACTTCCTAAGACGCTGCGTTTTCGTGGGGTGTTTCTAGTGGTGGCCCATTTTCTTGCACTCAGGAAATTATTCTGTACTTGCTTCTGACAACATTTGAATTTATTATCATAAGCGTCTTAGGAAAGCGAGGAAGTGTGGGTGGGGAGGGGGTAGGTTCTTCTTTGTCGTTAAACAAAGAAATGAAAACCTCGCAGCAAAACTGGGTTAACAGTCTTTGAAAATTAAAGAAAAGAAGAAAAAAAGAGATTTTTTTAATCGTCCGGAGAGAACAAGGTAAAATAGCTACCACTTTTTTTCACTCTTGTAGGACTGATTAATTTAGTTTCATTGACTTAAGAAGACCCTTCATTAAGAAGACCCTGGACCTGGGTATAGACGTCTTATATTCTTGTTTTCAGGTGTGGGTTTTTTTCAGCTTATCATTTCTTTGATGGAACATCATCGATCAATATCTAAGTCTTCTTTTTGTCCAACCCTTTCCATCTTTTCCCCCTCTGTCTGCTACCTTCAGTGTCCACTCCGCTCTAGCTCTCCGCACACTAATGTCTCTGTCCACTGTACCTCGGTGCCTTTGTCTAGCATCTCTTCAAACAGCTCTCCGCACATTACTGTCTCTGTCGACTATACCTCAGTCCCTTTGTGTAGCATCTCTTCAAACTGGAGCACTGGAAGGTCTACGACCGGCACTTAGTGCGTCTTGTGTCTTTACTTTCACATTCTTGTAAAATGGTTCTCTCTTCAGTTGAAGGACAATTTTAGTTGTTTTCTTTCTAAGAGGGATCAGCTGTTAATGTTTAAGTCATCTTATTCCCTATTCCCGTCTGTGTAGCCATGGGAATGTCTGAAGAAGCGAGGAGGGGGTGGGGGGGGGGGTATCACGGTAAAATCCCGAAGTGATTTAACAATAGCGTGACAATGTGACGAGATGGTCATGCATAGCTGTCATATGACAGCTGTTCAGTTCATGCTGGGGTACATGGCTTTTCGTTTTGCACTGTGACAGTATTGGCGTGGTGACTGCAGACGCATCAGGGAAGCTATTAACATACACCTATATAATAAATAACACACATACGTGTGTGTTATTCCACCCCTCTAAGGGTTTATTTCTACTCCTCCACAATAATTGTATTCGTGTCTCCTCGATGTTAGCGCATCTGTAAGGTCTGCAAATTACAAGGTTTTATGAGAGTTCATGGATGAAGCAAACCCCCCCCCCCCCACACACACACACACACACACACACAAAATTAAAATAAAATAAAGGCCCCAGACGATACCAGAAGCACGTCTACGCAGTACATTTGGATGAAACTGTCAGCAGTTAGATATCATCACCTAAACAGCGAAATGAACCCTTGTTTCCATCCTGCGAGATGATCCTTATGCATCTTGATAATTTCAACAAATCCTTGTATTTTCCTATGAAAATAAATGTGAAAACTTTGTTGTGCTTGGGCGGTTATTGTAAAATAGTTTCAAGAGCTGTTCACTACTAATTTTGAAAAGCAGATATCGAAAATATATTAAAATCATCGTCAAGACCATTTTAATTACATTCATTTCAAAATCTTCCTTTGCATAAATTTGGATATGATACACTGCAACCTACAGGATATGATGCACTGCAACCTATAGGATATGATACACTGCAACCTATAGGATATGATACACTGCAACCTACAGGATATGATGCACTGCAACCTATAGGATATGATACACTGCAACCTACAGGATATGATGCACTGCAACCTATAGGATATGATACACTGCAACCTACAGGATATGATGCACTGCAACCTATAGGATATGATGCACTGCAACCTATCAGTATGCAATGTATGTTCACACAATACCGAAAATTTAACGACCGGCTTTGGGCAACAATGTCAACAAGATATTGTAACAATTCACCACAAACCGTACGCGTGTGAGTGGTTATTCCAATATCTAACACAATTTACCACATCAAAATTGCAGCTTTACTGACGAATCGAACATTTGAGCGCTCCATACGTCACATACAGTATAGTATGGGAAATCATACTGTCAAAGAGTTCAGCTGGTACATTTAGAGTTAGCGTCATTTTTCGGCATCCATGCAATACGAAATATGACCTTTGAGGCTTTTTCGTCCACTGTGCCAATCTGAAATTATTTTTGGAGGTCTTGAGAATCATGTTTTTCCAAGTCAACTTTTTTACACGAATTCTGGGAATTAATTATGATATTATTATTTCCTCTTGAAAATAGAGAAATTTTCGTTTTTAAAACATCAGCTTTTAAGATATTTATACTGAAGTATCATCCGTGGTATTTACTGCATTCTGCAACAATCCTGGTGATTGATCAGCATTTTTAATGGAAATATTTTAGAATGTCATTCGTCCTAAAAATTCATGTATATGCCTCTCTTCAGATTTATTAAGTGTCTACATACCAATCTGTAAAATTTTTCCTATCATTTAGAAAAAAAGGGGGATAACGTTTATCCTTGTCTAACACTAGTCCTGTATTGAAAATGTTATGACAAACAGTTGTTCCATTAGACACGATCTTTAGCTTAAGTGTATAGGTCTTGAAACAGTAGACATTTTACTGCCAGTTTCACATTTCAAGATCTTTTGCATTAAATCACCCATTCGACATACTGAAACTCTTTTACACATGTAATAAAGACACGTTGTAGTTTCATTTTCTTCTAAAAAGGAGGAAGTCAGCTTTAGAGAGTAATGTGAGATGTGATGTTATAAGGAAAAAATCCAGCACAAAAATCATTTTGTTCATTACCAAAAACTTTGTTTTTGTTCTAAAAAGTTTATCACTTCCATACTCAGATTACGCGATTGCCCCATGCTGTGGGTTTGTAGGATTTTATTGTGCTCCGCTTTTAGCTGTTACTTCTGGTAGCTTGTGTCTGACTTGCACACAAGTCCATATGATGTCAGTTGGTCTGTCCGTTATGGTTCCTGTGATCAGTCTCCTTGCTTCAAGCAGGTAACGTATGGTTTCGGTTGGCTTGTCCTTTGTAGTTCCATGATCAGTGTCATTGCTTCAAAAGCTTGCTAAGGAATAGAGTTGTGGACTCCATCCAATAATCAAACATATAAAAACTCTGTGTGGTATAGCTAGCTGGTAGAAGTGGAGTTGTTCAGAGCTTTTTCATGTACCTACTTTTGTGGCGTGCTGATTGTTGTTGTTTTTGTTGTTGTTGCTGCTGCTGCTGCTGCTGCTGTTTTGTTGTTTTGTAATTATTGAGTACGATGTTAGCGTCATGTTTTGTTGTTGTTTTTTTTTAAACAAAGATCAGTATTCTATTGACACTTACCCCTATGTACTGACGTTTGTCACTGAATTTGCATTTTGATGAATGAAACTGGCGAGGACAGCTTGCTTGATGCTTTGGTGTAAAGGCTTAGTACAGGCCAGTGTATGAGCATTCGTAATGTTGATAAAAGATCAAGTTTTTGGACACAACTGAATATTTTTTTTATCTGCTAATGGACCCACAATGTTCTTTTTCGAACATTCATCCAAAGTGTTGGACTAGTCCATCATCTGCTGAAGCCATCACACGGTCCCATTTTATTGAAATACACAAGCCCATGTATGTCAACATTATACAAAACAGGTTTCAGCAGACATCCTTGAAGTAATCCATAAACAATTCATAGAATTCAGACATCCAGTCACCAGGACATGGGATGGAAGTCCTCGACTGAACTGCTGCTGAGATCCATATTGTTGGCGTCATAGTGGCTTCATAGTGAAGAAAGGATTCTTTAAGAAAGGATTCCACGACAAGTAAACATCGCACTGTAAGGTTTGCATCTTCTACCGACGCAAAGACGACTGATAAACCACCTGCAGTCCACAGTAGCTATCAGATGGTCATGGAAAGACGAAAATCTCCACTGTCATCATGGCACACGACGAGGAAACGGGCGACGTCAGGCTGTACACTATTCCCATTGAAACGCCAGAAACAGACACATGGCAAGATGAACCCTGCTGTGTATGACAGAAGGCGGCATCAGAGAAGATCATACAGCATGTTCCCATGTGTTATGTTAGCCTGGGAGGGGAAAGGTTGACAGGCGGCGGCCTGGGTTCTGGGTTCAGCATATCCAGATGGGAGCGAGGCTGTCACCACGAGTGACAATGTTATCGATCAGAGGGCCATTATCGATCATAGGAATCCTTTCAAGACTCTCTCTCTCTCTCTCTCTCTCTCTCTCTCTCTCCTCTCTCTCTCTCTCTCTCTCTCTCTCTCTCTCTCTCTCTCTCTCTTCCACCCCCCTCCTTCCAAACAAAAACGCTAAAACCATCTCAGCATCTGGAGGGGTCTGCTTGTTCTGTGAGACTGTCGCTGTCTTCGTGTTCCATGTTGCTTGGAATCCCGGAGGTTATTTTCCTTTCGCACTTCTTTTTATTGTTTTACAGAAAGAAACGTGAAATGAAATTTTCTTTTCCTGCCCTCCCCCCCCCCACCCACACCCCTTTGCCCCTTACCCCCATTCCTGGCCCCATCCCATCCCCACCTTCATCACATCGCCACCCCCTCCCGCTTCTCCACCCCCCCCCCTTTCCCCCGTGTCCTCACAGCATTCTTTCTTATCAGCACCATTAGTGCACAAAATCTGTCTCACTGTGCAGAGGATATGTAATGCCGTTGATATATTTATCTTCAATCCATTTGCATATTTGTGTATTTTCTCTTTTTGTTCTGCTCCTGGTACACTGGCTATACACTGCTTTTCTTCCTCTTCCTTGTGGTTTATTTGCCCGATTCTCTCTCTCTCTCTCTCTCTCTCTCTCTCTCTCTCTCTCTCTCTCTTGTCTGTCTCTCTCTCTGTCTCTCTCTCTTCTCTCTCTCTGTCTCTCTGTCTCTGTCTCTGTCTCTCTCTCTCTCTCTCTCTCTCTCTCTCTCTCTCTCTCTCTCTCTCTCTCTCCAGTAATTTTCTCTTCAAACAGCATCACATTTTTTTAGCTTATCTTTGCTTATCTCATGGCTGTTAGGTCTGATCAGGGTTAGTAGGGGGGGGGGGGGGTGGCGGGTGGCAGAGGGGGTCAGAATTCGATATCGGTGACGTGGTAACTGTTGATTAGATTTTCTCCGTGTTTATCTGCTATCGTTTTACGCAAAAAAAGATTGTCTTTTCGCATCTATGTTTTGACCATAACTCTATCTGTCTGTCTGTCTTTCTGATTGTTTGTCTGTCTATCTGTCTGCCTGTCTGTCAGTCTGTCTGACTGACTCTCTCTCCCTCTCTGTTCATCTATCTGTGTGCGTGTGTGTGTGTGTGTGAGGAGAGAGAGAGAGAGAGAGAGAGAGAGAGAGCGCATGTGTGTATGCTTCAGTGCGTAAAATGGAGATAAGGGATAATGAGGCTGAGAGGCGGGGACTGCTTGAGACATACAACGAAAAAGAAAGCGAGAGACAGACAGACAGACAGACAGACTGAGAGACGGAGAGACAGAAACACAGAGAGAAGAGAGAAGACAGAGAGAGAGAGAGACAAAGGTGGAGGGAAGAAGAGAGAGAAGGGAGGGAGAGTGAGAGAGAGAGAGAGACCTAGAGAGCCAAACGGAGAGACTGATAGAGCGGCAGAAAGGCAGACAGGCACATGGAAAGGCCGATAGACAGGCAGACATGAAGGGGACCAGACACACTCTGACAGAGAGCATTCAGAGGCATCAGAAGTGAATGGAACTAAAGTGCCATTTATAATAGTCATGAAACGTGACATCTCTTCTTGTCGCAGAATGTGTCAATTATGATAATGATGAAACATGCCGCCCATATCGTACTGAAACGTGGCATTTGCAATTTTGATGAAAGGTGCCATTGATAATATTGATGAAACGTGCCATTTATAATAGTGACGAAACATTCTATTTATATTACATAGGAAATGTACTGTTGAGAAACGTGCCATAGCTTACAGTGGTCAAACGTGCCATACATAATAGTAATGGAAAGTGTCATTTAGAACAGTGGTGAATGGCGCCTATCTAATAGTGATAAAAGGTGCCACATTTATAAAACTGGTCAAACGTGCCATTTGAAATAGTTACCAAACATGCCATTGATATCAGTAATGAAACGTGCCATTTATGACAGTGATGAAGTGTGTCATTTCTAACATCGATCAAACATGCCACTCTCATGACACAAACATGCCATTGATATCATTAATGAAACGTGCCATTTATGATGAAGATGAAGCGTACCGTTTCTGACATTGATCAAATATGTCATTTTGATACTGATCAGACGTGCCACTTTTGATAATTACATGCTGTTTACA
>CM065727.1:34503220-34513220 GCA_033310375.1 Conus canariensis | reverse complement strand
ACGCCACAACTGACATTTACCTGGGCACAGCAGTCGGACAATTGGCGGGACAGTTCAATGATCGAACCTATGGCATTGCAAGTCGCTGTGGATGTTCCATCGTGGGACATGCCTAGATTAAGCAGAAAACGCCTCTTGCGATAGGATGAGGTTGCGTGCATTCTGTATAAAATGAGGGGACGAGAGAGTTGTGCCCTCGAGATGCCAGGGACGATGAAACAAGAAAGAAAATAGAACCCTCAGACACTCACTGCTTTATTTCGTTTAATCTGTTTATTAATTCTTGTATTTATTACTTCATTTTTTCTGTCTGTTTGTTCGTCCATTACATATTTTCCTGTCTGGGAAGCCTGCTTCAGCCAACAATCCACAATCGTGTGACATGAGCCTAACCCTGCAAGCAACTCCAGGTTCCCTGTTCTGTCACCTGTAATAGAAACGGGTTTATTACATCTCACCACCTCCATCTTTCTGACATGTAAATGACATCTGGACCATCATCGAAAACGTTGACAATGTCGGCGAGTCTCGCGGCCTGGAACATATACGTATAGCCTACATATGAACACAAGACTCGGAGATGACAAAGTTCAAACAACCTCGTCTCTAATTTAGTTTTGTTTACGTTTTGTTTTGTTTTCATGTCAGAATCCATTTCATCTGCGTCACAAACAAGATAAACGCTGTCTTGAAAAGGCTGCAAGTCAGGGGTTTTTGTTAATTATGTGCTGACATTTTGATCCAAGCACCATAAATAGTAACGTTCCCTGATTGGTCCTTTGGCGAGAATACCGAGGGATCCTGTCACCAATCAGAGTATGGGATATTTTGGATGCGCGCGGACAAACAATAATGGCTGACCATAACTCATAAAGATTTGGTCTTTGACAAATACAGATTGAGAATTTCGTTTCTTCCGTGCAGCTATTCAGATGAAGTTGCTATGCTGGGTGCATGGAAACCAAAACAACTGGCGGCACAGACGTGGGAAACATTTCCAGTTTGACCTTTCGCCCATTCGGGCAGCATTCGTCTTGTTTTTTCTCGAAGGTTAAGTGCATTTTACACGGAAAGAAGGTGAGTTAGAAACTAAATTGTTTTCGTTGCAAAGTGAGGCGACTACAGGCGGAAATCTGAACACATATTCCAAAGCATTCATACTGAAAACCTTCAACGCCCATCAGACGCCGAATTCGACAAAGATAAGTGGTTGCCCGTTCTTCATTTTCGTTGCCCTTAGTGTTGTTTTATCTTACCTGAAGAAGACCTAAGAGGTCAAAACGCGTTGTATTTTGTCTTGTGATTCGTTTGTCCACGTTGCATGACGAAGTCATTGTAAATACTCTATCAGTTGTTTTAACTTCGTCATTTGTTTTGGGTTTTCTTGTTTGTTTGTTCTGCTTATTTTTTGTTTTGTCTTTTGTTTGTTTTTGTTTTTTTTTATCTCTGTTCCTTTTATTTATGAATATTAGTAATATATGTCGGGGTCTGTGATTTGCCCCCGTTTTGTAGCCGGTTTTGCCATTGGGCCACAGAGCCTGCCTCGCACACCTGTTGGTAGCTCTTAGCCCTCTCAGACATGTATCTTGTTCGTTTATAAGACGAACTAAATTTTAAACGGAACGAAGCTTAATTAATTTCTAGATTATTCGAATTTCGTTTTTGTTTTCGCATCTCTCTCCACTATTTATAAATATCATTGTGTCTTCGTGCGACTTCATTTGTTCAACACAGTTAACATGCTTTTGTGAAGGTGAGTACGTCCGTGCTCTGCGATTGGAAGCATGTTGACGACATCGATGTCATGTGTGTCCCTTCGCATCCGTCCTTGTTAACGTTATCAACGCTAATGACGTGTAAATTACGATTTTATCCGATGTAACGATCCATTTTAACTCCCCTCCACTTTTTAACTCCCCGGGATTTAGAATTAGCACGTGCCAATTTTAACTCCCCGGGAGTTAAAACAAACCACGCCAGAATGACTCCCCCCCCCCCCCCCCCCCCACACACACACACACGCACACACACACACACCCTGTTATAGATTAACTCCCCCACCCCAAAACATTCAGTTTATGTGTTAGTCACAATATGAGAAATAAACATTTAATATACACCCCCCTCCCTCCCTCCTCCCTCCCCCTCTGTCTGTCTGTCTGTCTCCCTCTCTCTCCCCCCTCCCCCAACTTTCATTCAGTCTCTCGCTCACTCTCTCACTCTCCTTGCTTGTCTGTCTGCCTGTTTGCTTGTCTGTCTGTTGTCTCTCTTAATCTCCTCCCTCTCTCTTTGCTTGTCTCTCTGTCTGCCTGTCTGTTTGTTTATCTGTCTCAGTGTCTGTCTCTAGTGTCTCCCCCCACTCCCCCTCTCTCTGTCTGTCTGTTTTTCTTTCTTTCTTTTACTCCCTCCCCCCCCCTCTCTCTCTCTCTCTCTCTCTCTCTCTCCTCTCTCTCTCCTCTCTCTCTCCCTCTCTCTCTCTCCCTCCCTCTCTCTCTCTCTCTGTCTCTCTCTGCATGCTTCTAGTCAGATTTGTTTACTATTATTAGTGTTTATCAAAGATTGGATTAACAGGCTTTTATGTTAGCCTAAGATCTTTATCCTTGTCAAGTAAAGTTTTCAAGTGTCAAGTGTCTCTCTGCAGTGGTGTTGTGTGTGGTGTGTGTGGGTGGGGGGTGGGGGTGGGGGGGCAGACCTGGCATAAGACCAGAATGACTCTCCCCCCCCCCCCCTCCCCTTCTATTTTTTAACTCCCCGGGAGTCAATCTGGTCAACATTTCTTGATCGAAAGTAACTCCCCGGGAGTTAGTTTAGGCACGTGCGTTTTTTAACTCTACCCACCAGGGTCCGTAAGTTCACAAAGGCCTAGTGAAGGGTGCTTGCCCCCCACACCGGGTTATCCCTTTCACCGTAGGTCACTGGCCACAACCTCATGTCACATTTCAAAGATAACGTGTTGGATTGACTCTGGTTTTATGCCTTCATTTCGCTTTTAAAGCTGATTCACACAGCGCGCGCGCGCGCGCCTCGCATGCGTCCGTGTTCGTGCACGTGTGCACACATATACATACGTATACGTACACACGCAAACACACCCACCACTCAAGCACATCTGATACCTACGCATACACACAACTCTCTCTCTCTCTCTCTCTCTCTCTCTCTCTCTCTCTCTCTCTCTCTCCTCTCTTCTCTCTCTCTCTCTCTCTCACCCACCGTTTCTAGCTCTCACACACAAACAGAAAATTAAACCTGCGCTTTCATACTGCCTGTTTTTCAATACCCGCCTTCCCCAACCCCAACACCCTACTGCATCACCCATTTTACATCGTTAAGTGAAAAGACGTGAAAGGAAAGTCAAATGCACACACACACACACACACACACACACACACACACACGCACACCGCACACAACACGCACGCACCACACACACACACACACACAACACACACACACACACACACACCACACACCACACTGGGTAAATAATCCCAAAACTGGACTTATGCCATTTTGAAAAGTATTTAAAGAAGGTTATATCACCTACATTTTGACCCACTTTCACACTAAATCTTCCACTTAAGCGAGACACTGCCGATCTTCAATGACAGTGCGTCTGCCCGTTCATCATTTTTTCTTTTATTTGGCATTTCATGGAAGGTAATAATATCTCTGTCCTCGTTTGAGGCGTGTAGCCAAGAATGGCACAGAAATAATCCGTGAGCATGTTGAAATAAGCGGCGAGCAGTTTTCAAATCAATCGGAAAAGTCGTTGCGGAAGTCAAGTTCCCCCATACTCGCCAACCCAGGGCTATCCTGAGCCTGGTGAATGTGCACTGGAACCTTCGTGTCCCTCCTGCTACGGTCTCCAGTCGCGGCCGTGGACAGGCCGCACGCCACAATTCGGATTTCGCACTAAAATACTGTCAAAATCCATGTAGGTCTAGCATGAATTTGAGCCAGCGTTTCATGTTGAAACTGATTTTCGATCAAAAGAACAGCTCCCCACCAATCATTTCCTTTGTTTTAGTGGATTTTCACCGATGAAATCCCAGACTTCAAATACTTTACCTTCGCCTTAGTTGACACAATTTCAGGCCTTGGCACTCACACGTGACCCTATCCGTGCGCCAGCTGGAAGCTCCCAAATAATCCATTCCTTTGATTTTAATCTGTCTGCTTGGAGCCACCTGGCTTGTGCCTTGATGGCCATCTGAAAGAAAATGAGGAGAATCAACTTTCAGACACAATAAAAAAATATTCTCAAAACAAACTAATTGCGCCAGTCTATAAATTCTCGACTCCTTAAACAAGGTGTAGGCG
Organism: Conus canariensis; assembly: GCA_033310375.1. Taxonomy (NCBI): domain Eukaryota; kingdom Metazoa; phylum Mollusca; class Gastropoda; order Neogastropoda; family Conidae; genus Conus; species Conus canariensis. Next base: position 34,508,897 of record CM065727.1, on the reverse strand, counting down.
CATTAATTTTTGGTGTGCAGCCACCAGTACGCTGGGCAGACTGAAGGAGCAAGGCCAGTGGCCAAAGCAAGATAATTCGAAGCGGGGGCAACTGCAAAATCCATGGATTGGTCAGTTTTGGAGAGCCGCGGAGAGGGAGCGCCTGATAAATCACTTTCCATTGTCAGAACCGATCTTCGCTTGCTAATTTCCTATGGGAAATGTAAGGTCTTAGGTCGTCCATACATTGGCCGACTCTCTCTCTCTCTCCTCTCTCTCTCTCTCTCTCCTCTCTCTCTCTCTCTCTCTCTGTGTGTGTGTCGGTGTGTGTGTTGTTGCGTTGGTGTCTGTCTGTCTGTCTGTCTTCTGTCTGTCTGTCTTCTCTCTCTTTTTTTCTGGTCATTGTTTTCTCTCTGTCTCTGGCTCTCTGTCTCTGTCTCTGTCTTCTCTTTCTTTCTTTCTTTCTCTCTCTTCTCTCTCTCTCTCTCTCTCTCTCTCTCTCTCTCTATCTTGCTATATCCCCACTCCCCACCCCACCCCCATATCCTTTGCCCTTGCCAGAAAAACGGTCGGGACAGTGTTGAAATAAACGCCAAAACATGACGGGGGAGTCCGACAGATTAAGGACGTTGGTCTGCTGACTGGAGGGATCGATACAGCACAGGACACCCGGTGGAAATGCCCTATTATCACCCTAATCATCCAACACTTGGCCAGCTATCGATCCTCGTCAAGCCTCAACTCAAGAATGACTGTGGAGGAAGGCTACAACCAAGCAATCCCCCGCCCCCCCCCCCCCTCCCCCCCACACACACACTAAATTTGTCCACATGGGCGAATTGATTTGCGGTTGTAAATTTTTAGTTGTGTGTCTTTGTCAAACTCACACAACTTTGAACAAAAATGAAGTGTGTGTGTGTGTGTGTGTGTGTGTGTGTGTGTGTGTGTGTGTGTGTGTGAGAGAGAGAGAGAGAGAGAGAGTGTGTGTGTGTGTGTGTGTGTTTTCCTGTTGTTATCTCCACCCCACCACCCCACCCCACCCCCAAGGAATTATTCACAAACCGTGGTTTGTAAATCTAACCACCATTCACGGGGAACGGGAAAATCCGATGCCAAATAAACATGTAATGAGGACTACTACCATTACGCTGGAGAATAAATGTCTGCCGATTGAACACCCTCACTCCCAGGTTTTGCTTATGGGTGTTGGGGGGGGGGGGGGGTTGTTTGTTTGTTTGCTTTCGGGGGGTTTTTTGGTTTTTTTTTTTTTTTGGGGGGGGGGAGTGGGTGTGTCTGGGGGGGGGGGGGGGGGTGGCGGGCAAGAGTTCTGATCGATTGTTTCCGCGCTTGGCAGTGTCGATTGCTCTGACAGTGACTAGGTCAGTGTGTGTTAGGTTTGTGTCAGCGATCGAAACTCCCACAAAATAATGTTCATGTTGCGTCACTTAGTTTCATTTTGCTTGTTTTCCTTGGTTGTTTGTATTTCATAGATGTGTTTCTAATTGGGCCCAGTGTAGTAGGTTCATATTCAGGCCGCGTTCAAAATTTCTTTACCCGGCGCGAATCTTTCACTGCCTGCACGTGCGTTGCCGTCGACAGATGTTTCCTTGGTTGGGGGCACACCTCCATTGCTGCCGAATTTGGTCACAGAACAGAGTAGCACGAACCGCGGAACAGTCCGTTCTCTTTTACTGTCTCAGCTGAAGTAGACTACAGGGGCTGGTAAGAGAATATTTATATATAACTACTTTGGTCTGTCAGTCAGTCATTTATACTAGGGCTTCTATTTCAACATCATTTGTGTTTCATCTGTTCGTAGCCTACATTTCGGTGAAACTTCCAAAAATGTTGCCGAACAGTTGTAAAGATATTTTAAGGACAACCTTTTTAAAAAAAAAAAATCAGTATTGTGGTGAACTCAATTAATGGGCCTTGTAATTTGATTTAGTGAATAATGATGGTAATTAAGGTGATGATGATGATGATGATGTGGCTACTACTACAGCTACTTCTTCTATTACTACTACTGCTACCGCATCTACTACTACTATTGCTGCTGCTTACAAAAAATAACAATAATGATGATAGTGATAATAATAATAATAATAATATAATAATAATATCATTTTTATGGTAATAATAATAATAATATCAGTAATGAGGAGGAGGAGGAAGAGGAGGAGGATACTTAATCAAGGGAGAAAACTTAAGTCCACGACTCAATAAGTGATATTTAAAACAGCGTGACGTGAAAAACTGACAATTTAGAATAACAACATATCTGTATACTGCGAACGTCTGCCTCGGATTAGGATGAAAGGAAGCTCTGTGCTTCGTTGGACTTTTTTTTCAGAGTCGGGCGCCTTTCGTAGATGCACAAAGTGAACAGCTCGTGACAGTTTGCTTGCTTCGTGTGTGTGTGTGTGTGTGTGTGTGTGTGTGTGTGTGTGTGTGTGTGTGTGTGTTCGATTAAGTTGTTTTTATAGCCCGGCTGACTCCAGGGTTCAAAGTCAGGGCTTGTTTACGCTGTTGTTTTTTCAGTCAGTGACCTTGAGTGAATGACTGGCATGTACTCTAGGTAGATTTCTCCTTGTCCTTGGTCTGAATATAACTTTACGGCAGTTGCCCTTCATCATCAACACAAACGACAAACTAGTTCGTGAGCAGCCAGCTTCTTCTTTCTCTCCTCCTTCCTCCTCTTTCTTTTCCTCCTTTTTCTTCTCCTTCTTCTTCTTCTGCATTTACCCCCCCCCCTCTTCGTTTTCTTCGGCTCTTTCTTCCTCCTCCTCCTCCTCTTCTTCCTCCTACTCGTCCCCTCCTACTCCTCTTCCTCCTCCTGCTTGTCTACTCTCCTCCTCCTCCTCCTCCTCCTCCTCCTCCTCCATCTCCTCCTCCTCCTCTTTTCTTCTTCTCCTTCTTCTTCTTGTCCATGCCCTCCTCCTGTACTTCCTTATCTTTCCTCTCTCATTATTTACCTCGTCCTCGTCTTCCTCCTCTCTGCCTCTTCTCCTCTTCCATTCCTGCTGATGCTGTAACTGTAGTGCCAGCCGCTGCATTCACTGGGCTGCAACTGTGAGGGACACTCCCTGAATACTGAGCAGGATTTCGCGTGCATGACTGTTTTAGTACAACCCCCTTCCCCACCCCCACCCCACACCCACTTCTCCTCCCCCTCCCCCCTCCCCCCCCCCCCCCCCTCCCTGAGACCGGGCCATCTCCGTGACGGCTCTATCACTGTAGTCGAAGGCAGGACCAGTTTCTGACAGAATCTAAAGCGGATTGCCAAAGGGGAAGGAGGTGGGGGGGGGGGGGAAGGAGGTGAGGAGGGGGGGAGTCGGGGGGGGGAGATGGGGGGAGATGGGAATGTTTTGGGGAGGAAATCATAGTGCAGGAGTGACTGCCGCAAAGAGTCTTGCCTTTCGGAGCTGAAACACAGTGGTGATAGTTCAGTCCTTTCCCCAGTGTCACTGCAACGTTCTTGCCTACTTTGCTTCGGTTTACTTAGTAATGTGGATGGCGGAGGGGGGGGGGGGCAGGTACGGAGTAAAGTCGCTTGTCTTATGTGAGAGTGGGGGGGGGGAGGGTGGAGGTGGAGGAGAGAGAGTACAGGGATACTGGAGATGGGCGGTATGTGGGAGTGTTTGGACTAAGGGTTGGGGGGGGGGGGGATTAGGTGGAGGGCGTCCAGAACATGATGATGCTCAACATAGACAAAAACAACAAACAGAGAAGGGGATGGCGCGAGCAGGCAGCAAGGAAAGGCAAGGTGGGGAAGGGTGGTAGGGGACGGACAAGATCCCTCACTGACAACGTATGCGGGCCACGGAACACAGTCCTGTAGTCAGAACCTTTTGCTCCGCGACCCGTCGTTGAAACTCAACCTGGTTGTGTCCTTCCACCCATACTGACAGAGATGACGACGAACGTAACCCGCAGCCCAGGATTATGCCTAACAGGAAAGCACCAAGTATAGTAGTAGTGCTACAGTAGTCCTCATCACCAAGGGGAGATGATTCCAGTCCAACTGACCGCCTCCCAAGACAGCCAGTGAAGAACAGAAAGGGGAAAGGAGAAGAAGAAGAAAATGCTGTGAAGAAATAAGTAGAAAAAAAATCAGTGTGAAAGGAAATCTTTTGGCCTATGTTTGAAGATACGTGTTCGTCTCTCTCTCTCTCTCTCTCTCTCTCTCTCTCCCCTCTCTCTCTCTCTCTCTCTCTCTCTCTCTCTCTCTCTCTCTCTCTCTCTGTGCCTCTTATTTTGAGCCTGTACGTGAAGATCCATCATGGGGATGCTGAGTGCTATCAATATTTATTGTATCCGCGTCTTTGGGAAATTCTATGTTGGTAATTTCGTTTGTTTTGTTTTTTCTTTCTTTCACATTGTCACTCCACCCTTTTCCCTCTTTTGTTGACTGTCGTCTAATTTTTTTTTTTCCTTTTCAGTTCGGTTCACGTGTGTTTGACGTAGAAAGTCTTTACACGTTTTTCTTCACCATGTGCGGGTACGGGAAGTGTTTCAGTACAAACTGTAGGCCCGTCTTCTAGAAATTGTGTGCCTCTAATTTCCTCTTCTCTGTGATTCTCCTGGCCTCTGACCTGTTCCTCTTGTTTTACTGTCATCCGCTGGGATTCTGCTTTTGTGGCCTGTTCATCGAACTTGGTTGTTCAAAGTCTTAACATTGTTTTTTTTTTCTGTTGTTACCATTTATATCATGCTACGTGTTCGTGTGTGAGTGTGTGTGTGTGTGTGTGTGTGTGTGTGCGTGCGTGCGTGGGTGCGTGCATGCGTGTGTGAGTGCGTGCGTGCGTGCGTGCGTGTGTGTGTGCGCGCTTGTGTGTGTGTGTGCGCGCGCGCGCATGTCTGTGTCTGCGTCTCTGTGTCTAGGTTTATGTATTGTAAGAATGTGTGTGTGTGTGTGTGTGTGTGTGTGTGTGTTGTGTGTGTGTGTGTGTTCTTTTTCTTTTTAAGCTGGTCATTTTGTTGAAAGGAACAAACAAGAGAGAGAAACAAAACCGACACCAAGAGGCAAAATAGAAAAAAAGAGAGAGAAAAGAATGATTGAAAGACACACCAACGGGAAGACTGAGGGGAGAGGGGAACAATAGAGCAACTGAGAGAAAGAGGCAGACGGTCAGACAGACAAAAAGTAAAGACACAGACAGTCAGACAGACAAAAAGTAAAGACAGACAGTCAGACAGACAAAAAGTAAAGACAGACAGTCAGACAGACAAAAAGTAAAGACACAGACAGTCAGACAGACAAAAAGTAAAGACACAGACAGTCAGACAGAAAAAAACACCTAAACAGACAGAAAAAGGTTAGCAAACAGACAGTCAAAGAGGAGGATAACTCTGGACCACTGTCTGGGCGTGATCGATACAGAGTTACGTCACTTTGTTCATTACCGAGCCGATCGTAGAGGCCGTCTCTGTGGGCTGCTGGTGAGCCTCACGGGCAGGGTCGTCAAGGGATGAAGGGGGATGGTGAGTGGGGGGGGGGGGGGGGGGGGGGGGGGGGGGGGGGGGGGGAGGGAGGAAGCGGCTTTGGGTTTCAGAACAGACTATCCAGGATCTTAGTTGCAGAGTCCATCCCCAGACCATCCTCACACGGGGAGAGAGAGAGAGAGAGAGAGAGAGAGAGAGAGAGAGAGAGAGAGAGAGAGAGAGAGAGAAGGCAAAATCCTTTATTTTCTGAGGA
>CM065727.1:34483220-34498220 GCA_033310375.1 Conus canariensis | reverse complement strand
CATTGGGGAGTATATGCCGGAGACAGGGAAATTGGTTTCCCATGACAACGCGAAATGTAACAGCGGTGCTGACCTCGTTTCCCTCCGTGAAGAGTGTCATTATCAGCCGTCATAAACACACTGTTCAGCTGGCGATGTCGTCCCAAACAACATGGCTCTCTCTGTCTCTCTCTCTCTCTCTCTCTCTCTCTCTCTCTCTCTCTCTCTCTCTCTCTCTCTCACTTCTGTGGAAGATGCTCTGTCTCCCTGTCTGGATGTCTCTGTCCTTTTGTCTGTCTGTCTGTCTGCCTGCCTGCCTGTCTGTCTGTCTGTCTATCTCTGTCTCTGTCTCAGTCTGCCTCTCTCTGTCTCTGTCTCTGCCTGTTGGTCTGTATGTCTGTCTGTGTATGTCTCTGGCTCTGTCTCTGTCTGTCTGTCTCCGTCTCCGTCTCTGTCTCTATCTGTCTCTGTCTCTGTCTCTTCTCTCTCTCCTCTCTCTCTTTTCTCTCTCTCCCTCTCTCTCTCTCTCCAAGCTAATGCAAGTCTAGAAAAAGCTCTAAGACCAGACAAACTAATCATTGAAACGCTTAAGCACGCAGATGACTCTGTCATTGATTTTTGTGTTGCATTGTTTAACAAGTCGTTACACTGTGGGACGTGTGCATGGAACTGGTGGAAGTCCATTATTGTCCCGATTTGTATAAAACGGGGTCTCAGATAAACCAAACAATTGTGTTTAAGTGTACATTTTACAAGTATAGTCAGCAAAGTTTATACTTATGTTTTGAACATAATTTTGACAAAATGAGTAGGGGAAAAAAAAAATTGTAGAAGAAATGGTAGGGTGTACATCAGGGTTACAGTACAGTTTCTTTTCCTGCTTTAGTACAGAAATTTCTGTGGACTAACAATTTTTTTTTATATAGATTTTAAAAGAGCAAAGAAAAAATATTCTGGCATACCCTGAGAAAAACTGGTATCGATGGGAAATTGTAAACGCCCCCCCCCCCCTCCCACACCCACCCACTCACCCACTCACCCCCACCCTACCCTCGTCCCCATTACCTCCTCCCAGGGGCACATATGACTCATCTATCTTCGTAGTTTCCAAACCTTACGCAACGACTTCGGTTTATGAATTCGTGGTGTATGACCTGCAGGGAATGAACCATGAGTGAGTGGGGAGTGGCGCTGGTGGTGGTGGTGATCTTTGCCGTCGTCGTCGTCGCCATCGCCGTTCTGGTCCGACTGTTCGGCATCTACCGGCTGACCTCCTGCTTCGCCACTGACGAGGAACGAGCAGTGCTCACCAAGAGCGAGCAGACCAGCAATGGATGTCTGGTGAGTCTGCGTCAGGAATCTGTGTCAGGAATCTGTGTGTGTGTGGAGGGAGGGGGGCGGAGAGAGAGAGAGAGAGAGAGAGTGTGTGTGTGTGTGTGTGTGTGTGCGTGTGTGTGTGTGTGTGTGTGTGTGTGTGTGTGTGTGTGTGTGTGTGTGGTGATGGTGTTTGTGGGTGTGTGCGTGTGTGGTGTGTGTGTGTGGTGTGGGTGTGTGTGTGTGTGTGTGTGTGTGTGTGGTGTGTATGTGTGGGGTATGTGTGTGTTGTGTGTGTTGTGTGTGTGTGTGTGTTTGTGTGTGAGTGTGCGCGCGTGCGTGCGTGCCTGTATGTGTTGTGTGTGTGTGTGTGTGTGGTGTGTGTGTGTGTGTGTGTGTGTGTGTGTGTGCGCCTGTGTGTGTTTTTTGTGGGGCGGAGGGTGTGTGTGTGTGTGTGGTGTGTGTGTGTGGTGTGTGTGTGTGTAGGAGAGGTTTCTGTTTCTTTCTCACAAGATACACAAACACAGATTAAACACAGAGGAGAGAGAGAGTCGCTGACACGACACAATTTATTTTACTGTTCATAGCTCCACAAAAAAGTCATACTAATATCCTATGTAACAGCATATTGAATACACATTAATAATGTACAAATAACTCACACATTAATGGAAGAAACTCGTTAATTACGTTACTTCTGGGACAGGACAGGAAAGGAGGTGGGGGAGACTAGTTTGGTTTCTTAATTCTAGCGTTCCCCCAGTCAGTCTAACTGACTCAGTTTTCTTCACTTTGGGTACTATACAGTGTCGTCATCAGTGAGATCAAAAGTGCCATCAAAGATCACACAAGTTTTACGTAAACCTGCGTACAGTGAACATTTAAAAAGAAAAAAAAATCGTTTCTTATAGGAGCATAATAGTGTTTAAAGGCAATAGTTAGCTGTTTTTCTCAAGAAAATAGCTATGATCCTGAAGCGGGGGGGGGGGGGGGGAGACAGTTATTATCGTGTGGATCATAAACATTTTCCCAAGGATCAGAACTGGTTTTCCCATTTTCCGAAGGATGATAATCTCTACAGTGATCATCATACTTCATATATTACTTTATTCATAATCGCTTATGTCCACACCCCCAAAATGCGGCTGGGTCTTCGCTTGTGCGTGCTGTTGAGGCGACTTAGGGTGATCAGCAGCCACAAGGACTCTGTGACGTGCTAAAGTGACAAACGACATCTTCAGAATTGTTGCTGTTGTTTAACCATGCCTCGCGTGCATATGGAAATGTTATTTGTTTATATATTCATTTATTCATTCATTTATTTATTCATGTTTATTCATCTATTTATTTACTTACTGATTTGTTTACTTATTTAAGTATTTTTGTGTTTCTTTCATTGGAGTCCAGGGAATACCCCATTGTCCTGAAGAGCCACCGACGATTCGGATGCTAATCCCACCATCTGATCGCCCATACACATTCGCAGCTGCAAGACTGTTGTCACACACGCCGCATTTGCATGCACGCGATCACAAACACCGCATGTTCACTCCCTAAGCACGCATATACTCTAGGCATTCAAGGGAGAGACTGGGGAAGCAGAGATTCTTACTTGTGTGTGCTCCCTTTACCAGAACAGAGCAATTCAATATCAAAATGACAATCAACATTAAAGGAGAACACATTTTCCTGGCCTGTTGTCATATTCATTGTCCAGTTCAACATTTCCAACCAATGCCCTCTTTCTTTCTCTCTTGACTGGTCATCACTTAAAACATTATATTTCTCTTTCTTCGTTCCGGCGTAAATAGATGACTTAGAAATTTCTTTTTCTCGTTTTAAGAAGATCCACCAGCGGAACTGAAAAGCGCAGGAGGTAGACTTTTAGTCCAAGGGCTGGACGCTGAGGTCTTCTGGAAAGAAACTGCAAGTCCTACCGTTAGGTTTGGAAAATGCCATTTTTATTGCATTTTTTTTCATCTTAAGACGTTATACAACAAAACATAGTAACACATCATCTTCGCGAATTTGTAGCATTCCGTTTCTAGCACATTTTTACCTACAGTTGGGGATACAAAGTGGAATCTTTACAACAACAAAAAAACAAAAAAACATTAATCTAAAAAAAAAACTGTATTCTTTTTAGAAACCAATTACGCGTTTTCACAAAATGCTTCTTATTACATTTACTTTGTTCTTTATTAATCACATCAATGTTCATGAATCAGCCATTCATATTCACTTATAAATAATTTCGCTTTTTCTTCTTCATTTAATTGTTGTTCCCCAGCGGGCAACTTACCCGTAGGGAATAAACGCTATAGGAAAGTTCTAGTAGACTTCTGTCTGCGCCTACATCTACGACCATTCACTGGTCGTCAGGGGGGAAAAAACTAATTTTTCCTCTTCAGCCCCCAAGGTTGGAAATTGCTGGTCAATGAATTCTTGACCAAAGTCAAGATTTCTTTTAACCTCCTATTCCACAGTTTGTCATCTCGTGGTCTTCCATAAAGATCGGGAACACCCCCGTCCTACAAACAAGTGAGCTTCTCTGACCCATCACGAGCCTCAGCGTCCAATCGAATCAACAATAAGGAAAGGCTTAGGAATCCAAGCACCAGTCACGTATGGTCTGACAAACATTTCACAGCCTTTCTTTATCAAAATCACCTGTGCTCCTCAACATGAAAATTCACCTACGTTTCATATCCATTCCATTCAAAACAACATTCTATAGGTCATGACAATACACACAACATCCCGTATCTGACAAATGTTACATTTATTCAAAATGAAGTACGTGTGTGTGTGTGTGTGTGTGTGTGTGTGTGTGTGTGTGTGTGTGTGTGTGTGTGTACATATATTCTGGGTAAAATGGGTTTACAAAAAGTCACCAAACCCGACAAGTTAGGTTGTTGTTTTTTTTCTTTTACCCACACTTATATCTTTATAGTCGAAAATAGTTTCAAAACAATATAGATATTCAAGGTAGATGACGTACACATTTTTTTAAATAAGTTTTCTCTATTAGATTTTTTTTTCAAGTCGGAAAAACAGTCGAACTTCGACTGAAAGCATCTTAACTTTGCACAAATGAGGCGGTTTAGGCCTAAAATTGAATCTATGAAGTCTGGCTGCTTTCCGTGAAAGGTAACCTAGTTTAAAAAAAAACAAAAACGAATTCGAACCTCTAGAGAACCCTCTTGTGGGGTTTCGAACTCATGGTGCACGTGTGTGTGTACGTGTATAGAGGTGGTGCTGCTCAAGACAGACAGAGGAGAGAAGAAGAACAAGAAGAACAAGAACAAGAACTAGAAGAACAAGAACAAGAAGAAGAAAAAGAAGAAGAACAGCAACAACAAGCACAAGAACAAAAATTAGAACTGCAACAAGAACATGAAGAATTCTCAAAGCGACATTTTGTGGAAGCGTGATGTACCATACTGTGCGTGACAAAAAAAATAACCGCGTGAGAAGGAAAGAATTTTCGTGCTTACTCCTTCCCCTACACTACCTCCCCCCCCCCCCCCCCCCCCCCCCCCCCCCCCCCCCCCCCCCCCCCCCCCCGTTCGTCGATCTGCAAGCTGGCATAGATCTTCGGTGGAAGAGGTGTGAAGGTTGCTGAAGTCTCGAATCAGTCGTTACGGCGGTCTCGGGAGAGACAAAAATGTTTCATTATTCAATGGCGGGCTTCGTCGTGCGCGAGAATTACTCCCTCCGTGTGTCATGGCTGTCGCCACAAGGGAAGTAACTTTCAGCGACTGTCTTTGTCGGAGTCTGGGGTTAGTTCGAGAGGGAATCAATCCGTGCTTCTTTTTGAGGGAGAGAGAGGGGGGAGAGAGAGAGGGGGGGGGAGAGGACTCTCTGGAGGGAGATGGAGGATGAGGTGGGTTGGTTAAGAAGGGGATGGGGTGGTTAGTGAGGAAGGGGAAAGCTTGGAGTTGGAGCGGACTTGTAGTAACTGCAGTATAATCACTCCAGGCTTACTTGGCTAGAAGTGATTAACATTTCAAAGTGACCTCATCAAGTGGTACACAAGAGAAAGTTACAAAAGACTTGGCAAATTGTAACTTCGCAACTGAAGCTTTTTTTTTTTTTACATGTGAAGCAGGGAACTGGCTTCGGATGATCTGAGTGTTCTGAACAAGAAGGAAAGAGAACGTGGGTGAAGAAAGAAGGCATGAAGGTAGAAAGCGTTACAAGTGCTTGAATATCATCATCATCGATCAGTCAGTGTCATGATCATCAGATTGTTTCTCTCTTTGTCAACAGGTCGACTCAGAGAGTTCTGAGTTCGTGCTCAGCTCAACAGGCAAGCTCGCGCAGTATGACACTTTGACCTCTGACCCAAAGTTCACCGACCTTGACTCTGAGCGTGCCGCTCACACTGGTCACCATGACGACAGCGCACGTAGCAGTCCTGTTTCTATTGGAACCAGTTCTCTAGGTGAGGCGCGCGATTGTGTGTGTGTTGTGTGTGTGTGTGTGTGTGTAGAAGTATGTAAGTGTGTGTATGTGTGTGTCTGTGTCTGTGTGTGTGTAAGTGTGTCTGTCTGTCTGTCTGTCTGTCTGTGTAAGTATGCACACATGTGTGTCCATGCGTACGTGTGTGGGGGGGGTGTGGAGGGGGGAGGGTCACAGTGGGATGGAGCGGGGGATGGGGTGAAGGGGAGAGAGGAAAGAAAGCCGGGATAGAGGGAGTGAGGGACAAACAGAAAGACAGGCAGAGACAGAAACAGAAAGACAGGCAGAGACAGAAACAGAAAGACAGGCAGAGACAGAAACAGAAAGACAGGCAGAGACAGAAACAGAAAGACAGGCAGAGACAGAAACAGAAAGAAACACACAAAGAGAGAGGGAAGATTTTGAAAATTCAGAACAGGTGCAGAGAGAGACTAAATCACAACACACACACACACCACACACACACACACACACACACACACACACACACACGCACACACACACACACGCACACACACACACACACACACACACACACAGACACACACACACGCACACACACACACACACACACACACACACACACACAGATGGGGAGAGAGAGGGGTAGAAGGGAGGGAGGAAAGGAGACAGAGAGAAAGAGAGAATTGATTTCATTATCGTGAAGATCGAAAATGTCGAAAGGTCATGGGCAGGTAGCCAGGACATGAAAATGACATAGCGCGTTACAATACCTGTCAATCATGAATCGGTATTCTTTGACAGGATTCCCCGGTCATTTGAGAAGCTCGTCGTGTCAATTTTCATGATTCTTCACCCTCACCTTCTTTTGCATTACTCCTTCCACACCTCTCTCTCTCTCTCTCTCTCTCTCTCTCTCTCTCTCTCTCTCTCTCTCTCTGGTACAGAAAACCGCGAATAAGTAGAGAGAGAGAGAGAGAGAGAGAAGTCCAACAATTCTTTTTTAGATAAGCTTTGCTTTGGTCCCTTAAGTAGGGATGGTGTGAACACATGCTTGAAAAACACAATGGAACATACACTATGCATTACAACAACACATGCAAGACATTTTTATCTGAATAAAGACATAAGGACACAAAATGCGTGCGGTCACATCATTACAAAATGAACTTCATCTTTCGGACTGAATTTGTCAGGTTGTGTGTAAACCAGCGGAGTATTTCACAATTTCTCCTTGGTGCAACGCTATGTAAAGAATAAGTTTGAACAGAAAAGAATGCTTTTGATTCTTCTATGGGATTAAACTTTCTCAGCAGTCTTTTCGTATTAGTAAAACAATGTGCGAAGCGGAAACTCCTACCGTTTGACATTTCGTGGAACGCTTTTATCTCACTGCATTCCTCCTTCCAGTGGTCAATATGTAACACAAGTCTTGAGACAAGCTGAGTTTTTTTTTTAGCCATGACTATCAAATGATCCACAGCTATGCATCTCAAGTAAAGGGAGCTAACAAATTCGTGATCACCTGTTGTACACAACTTTTTTTTTATGGAACTTTCTTAATTCAGTTTTCAACAAAGTATATTGCACAAACAAGAGTAACAAAAGAATACACACACAAAGCAATGTAATGGTAACAGAAAGAAAAAAGAGGGAAAATGAAGGCATTGGCACACAGATGAAAAAGATGTTAAAGAAAAAGAAAAATTGAAGACATATGCACAATCACAAACATTAGAACATGTAAAAGACTACTGTAAAGTCATACACAGTGCAGCATGCATAAGGAACTTCCGCATATAAAAGAGAGCTTGGCATTCATAAATTAATATTATAAAAACGGTAACAGGTTCTAAGGTGTCTACTCAACAAAGTGCTGATGCGCTGGTTCACGCACACTTTCTTTCTTATGCGCTGAAGACATTACAATTCATTACGAGTTCTGCGAACCACGACAAAATAAAACAGACCAAAGACAAGAATTCCAAGTGCGTCCTGAAAAGAAAAAAACCAGAGCTCTGCAAGAACAACCATCACAACACAGCACCTCGTTTATCAAACCCACCATCATTATCAACAACAACCATCTGAAACCGACAACCTCATCGTCACTAGCCCTGATGTTGTCTCATTACCGACAATCTCATTGTCACTAGCCCTGATGTTGTCTCGTTACCGACAATCTCTTTGTCACTGCCCTGATGTTGTCTCGTTACCGGCAATCTCATTGTCACTAGTCCTGATGCTGTCTCGTTACCGACAATCTCTTTGTCACTAGCCCTGATGCTGTCTCGTTACCGACAATCTCATTGTCACTAGCCCTGATGTTGTCTCATTACCGACAATCTCATTGTCACTAGCCCTGATGTTGTCTCGTTACCGACAATCTCATTGTCACTAGCCCTGATGTTGTCTCGTTACCGACAACCTCATCGTCACTAGCCCTGATGTTGTCTCGTTACCGACAACCTCATCGTCACTAGCCCTGATGTTGTCTCGTTACCGACAACCTCATCGTCACTAGCCCTGATGTTGCCTCATTACCGACAATGTCTTTGTCACTAGCCCTGATGTTGTCTCATTACCGACAATCTCTTTGTCACTAGCCCTGATGTTGTCTCATTACCGACAATCTCTTTGTCACTAGCCTTGATGTTGTCTCATTACCGACAATCTCTTTGTCACTAGCCCTGATGTTGTCTCATTACCGACAATCTCTTTGTCACTAGCCCTGATGTTGTCTCATTACCGACAATCTCTTTGTCACTAGCCTTGATGTTGTCTCATTACCGACAATCTCTTTGTCACTAGCCCTGATGTTGTCTCATTACCGACAATCTTTGTCACTAGCCCTGATGTTGTCTCATTGCCGACAATCTCTTTGTCACTAGCCCTGATGTTGTCTCGTTACCGACAATCTCTTTGTCACTAGCCCTGATGTTGTCTCATTACCGACAATCTCTTTGTCACTAGCCCTGATGTTGTCTCGTTACCGGTAGTCTCATTGTCACTAGCCCTGATGTTGTCTCATTACCAGCTGGACGGTGACAACCTCTGAGCTGTGGCTTGAAATTCATCCTTGTGAAACCTCCAGTCAGGTTCATATCCACATGGCATCATTTTCAGGGCCGGACGAGGGGCAAGGGTTTCCTGGGTGACCCACCGACCACCCCCCTCGTGGTTTGCAAAAATTCATTTTCTTCATTGAAGGACCCTCAGTGGCTGTATGGGATATCCCTATCACCACCCCAATAAGGTTTCTGAAAAGAAAAAAAAACAGTGTTCTGAAAATGCATCCCTCCCCTTGTTCACATCTCCTACCCCTCCCTCCCCTTCATGGCATAAAAATGCCATCTGTGCGATGTCGGCTGAAAACAGAAATGAGGCAGTAGTACAATCGTGCCCCGCCCTTCCCATATCCCTCCCCCTCCCTTCTCCCTTCGCTCTTAACAAAATTTTGGAAATGGAAATAAAACTTTGGAAGAGGAAGGTCCCCACCGCACACACTGCTGTACACCCGCCCTGCTTTCACACAATAATGGAAGAGGAGAGAATCCCCCTCCTCCCTTCTCTCCCCCGCCTTCCCTCTAATTTCCTGTTGATTTTTATTTACCACATTCTGAAAGAGGAGAGTCCAAAAGGGTTCCCCGTTTCTCAAAAGTTGTGGGAGATCCCAAACTCCCCACATGGAAACCCTCTCCGTCATGGAACTGATCCCACCCTGTCTTGTTTTTTTAAGTCCCGCCATCTACGTCTGGCGGCTCATTTACAATCTTACCCACAGACACCTGTAGGTGGAGTGGCGTCTTTGAAATGGACTTCTAGATGAAGACGGCAGGGGGAAAACGACGAGTAACGATAGCATAATATGGAGAAAACCATGTGCTAGACACGTAGAAAACTTGTAACGATCGTTTTGATGGTCACCTGAGGGCCGTCAAGCTCCAAGAAGAAGACACTCCAGCTACTCCAGTGGGTCGCCATTTCAACAGTGCAGGTCATAAGATCCAGCACGTGCATGACCCAGGGCAGCTGTTAACCAGAATCACTTAGAGTGGGGGTGTACTGGAAGTTTCTGGAATGCAGCCTGATCCACAGACCCGTTGCTATCACTTGATGAGGCATCAGAGTTCGTGACTTTTACGAGAATCTCTGTTGTCACTGCAACTGCTACTGCTGCTGCTCCTCTCTGTCTCTGTTTCTGTCTCTGTCTCTGTCTCTGTCTCTCTCTCACACACACACACACACACACACACACACACACACACACACACACACACACACACACACATACATACACACACACACACACACACATACACACACTCTCTCTCTCTCTCTCTCTCTCTCTCTCTCTCACTCACTCACTCTGCCTCTCTCTCTCTCTCTCTTCTCTCTCTCTCTCTCTCTCTCTCTCTCTCTGTACACGATGTCAAATATTATCTGCAAAAGGATTTAAGTAAACACTTGAAGTTGACAATGACCAAATTTAGACTGGGAATTTCAGGCATAGCAGAACACCGGTATCGTTACAGTAAATGTACTTGGGTGGATTTGACTTGTCCATTATGCGAAAATGGAAAAGTGGACGAACTTCATTTTGTTTTATGCTGCTGTAAATTATCCAGTCTAAGAGCGCAATATATACCGACAAAGTTTTCCAAGGATCCCTGTCAGTTTCGGTTAAGCCTGCTAATGGCATCTCAGGATGAAAGCATAGTAAGAAATGTCTCAATTTACTTATTCAATGCATTTCAGTTTAGATCAGTCATGACTTCGTGAGGGAGTAGTCCATCCAGTTTTTCTTGTGTTCTTTATATTCTTGTATTGTTGTTATGGTTGTTATGTTCTCCATACGCCCCTTCTTAAGGGGCAATGGCCTTTATATGAAGTAAACCATCTGAGTTCTGAGTTTCTCTCTCTCTCTCCTCTCTCTCTCTCTCTCTCTCTCTCGGTGACTTCCCTTGTCTGGCTGCCAGCAAGTCGAACTTTCTTCAGCTCCGGTAAAATTTTGTCTGTTTTTCTGAACTTCCAAGATGCCGGTTGAAGGTCTACCATCGAGTGTAGAAAGCATGCTGAACGCCGCGCTGCAAGATATGGTATTATCATCTTTCAAAATCGAAGGTAGAGAAAATCAGACTGTTGTCGTTCTTCGGCTAAAAACAATTTCCGACCATTCCCCTGCTATGAAAGCCCAAGCGCAAACTGCTGTGTACAGGAGAAAATGTGCATCACAGATCAACAGGGACAGGAGAAGGCCGAGGAACACAGGAAACAAAAGGCGAGTGAACGTGTTTTTACCCATCCAGTCTGTTCCTACCAACCCCACCTAGTTTGTTCTACAAAACCGACAACAGTGAAAACAAGAATGGCGTGTTCTGTGCAGACATCAGTCAGTTTTCTGACCATCCCCCCTCGTCTGTACCTTTGCCTGCACCAACTGCGCAGTCCGGCAATGGAACACAGCGCATTGACTTGGCACAGTGTGACATAGACAGTGAAACAGTAACAGTTCTACCCAAATTAGAATTTTCATATGACACTGGTGTCGACAAACAAAGTTTAAGTGATGAGTGTGAAGAGTTTTCTGAAGTAGGATGTGAACAAATTCCGTCGGTAACTACAACACACACTTCTACACAACATGACGCTGAAGCCTTCGTTGCAGAAGGAAATCTGTGTATGGCAGACCGTGGTTGTGATGATGGAGATTCCTCTGGTGTTAATGAGTCACCCGCAGCCCATTCAGACAATACAACAATAAGAGACATTGTGTGGTATTTAGAAGAAATGTCAAGGAAAATGGATGACCGCTTCGGTGCCTTGAAGGAAGAGGTGAAAGGCAGCGCAACACATAGCACAGGGGTTGAGAACGGAAAACTTGGCTCTCCACCTTGACATTTAACTTTTTTTTTTTGTTGGAAATTCTGATTGACTGTTATTTATGTTTGATGTCGAGAACAGAATTCTGTGTATTTCCGTGATCTGGACTCCTCATCACGATGAACTTTCTTGTAATGTTGTCAGTCATGTTTACTCCTGATTTTTGTTTATGTACAGTCCCTATCCCCTCCGTCCCCCCTTGTGAATGGCTTTGTAAAGCTTACACAATAAATCATGCATTCATTCATTCTCTCTCTCTCTCTCTCTGAGTGTGTGTGTGGGGGGGGAGGGGGTGTCTGTGCTGTGTCTGTGTCTCTGTGTGTTTGTATCGGTGTTCGTGCGCTTGTGTGTGCATGGAGAGAGAGAGAGAGAGAGAGAGAGAGAGAGAGAGAGAGAGAGAGAGAGAGACCAGATGGAAAGATGATATGTAGACTTTTATTTCATTATGTAGGTTTTGCATGTGCATGCTATTTTGTGTATGAATCTCTCTCTCTCTCTCTCTCTCTCTCTCTCTCTCCCCTCTCTCTTCTGATGAGAGAGAGAAACAGAGGATGAAAGGGTGGTGTGCAGACAGTTCCTGTAGAATGTAGGTATTGCGTAGCATATACATGTGTGAAGATTTCAGAGGTAAAGGAGTGAAAAGTGTGTGTGTGTGTGTGTGTGTGTGTGTGTGTGTGTGTGTGTGTGTGTGTGTGTGTTTGTATGTGTGTGTGTTGTCTGTCTGTCTGTCTGTGTCTGTGTGTGTTTCTCCCGTCCGCTGATTTATTTACGTATTTTTCATTTATCTGTTTATCTGTTTATTCATTCGTTCATTTATTTGTGTCATAATGTGTATAATAAGTTTATTTGTTCGTTTAATGATTTATTCAGTTATCTATATATTATCCTATTTATTCTTTATTGGTGTGTTTGTTGTCCTTCTTCAGCCAAGCAGTAAAGAGAGAGGATGGTCTATGACGTAATGAATGGAGTATGAAAACAGTAAGACATTGCATGACGTCAAACGTTTCCGTAAATTTAAAAAAAAAAAAACGTGTTTTCAAGGGTATGTGTGTCTGTTCCAGAAACTTTTTATCTAATCACCGTTCTGCAGCTTTATTTCACTGAGATATTCAATGCAGGAAAACGCAATGCAAAATGGGCTTCCAGTGTTTTGTGCACCTTCGCACAATTTTCAAGCTAGAGCGCAATCAGTGAGTTGTTTGTAACTCAAATAATGAACGGCAAGGCCAAATCTGAAATCCCGCCATTACAAATTTCAAATACCCATCTATTTTCTTAGACAAAAATATTTGCATGCAGTGCAAAATGTGTAACTGTGTGTCCGTATCAGAAATGTCATTGATCTGAACATTGATCATTCGAATCCTGCTACCTGCAATCAACTAAACCTAGTATGCAGCATTCACTAAGTCCTCGGTCGCCCGCTACTCGATTTGACCAGACATAGCCCATCTCCCACTCACACAACGTAATTTTCACTTTCGTCATCCAAGTTATTTTGCCCTGTTCACCTTCGTCACCCAAGTTGTTCTGTCCTTTTCACCTTCGTCACCCAAGTTATTTTACTCTTTTCACCTTCGTCACCCAAGTTATTTTACTCTTTTCACCTTCGTCACCCAAGTTATTTTGCCCTTTTCGCCTGAGTCACACACAACATACTGCACGCTTTCTTTGGTGATATGGATTCCGCCACTGGTGCTATTTCAACCAGTAATGTATACATTTGATGGCGGGATTAAGAGGTGATACCGGGTGTCTATTTGTTCGGACATGCATCATTCGGGACATTTGTTGATACTCCAAGAAATGTTTAGAGCGCAAACAGATGAACTTAATCACAGAAGCCGCTGTACCGCAACATTTTCAAGGCCCCATATTTCACCCCCATATTGTACAACAGGCTGAACTTGGCGAGTCAAGCATTTGATAAAACCTGAAGAAATATGATTCTCTAGACTTGGTAATATATGCGGATATATTATGCCACCCGCTTTGCTCTGCTAGCAAGATCCTTGAAAGCCAAATAAAACTCAGTTTTCCTGAAAAGTAAGTTCCTAGATATTTAGAGGTGTTCACTATATGCAATATCATCAACATTAACAGTTGTGACAGACCATTGGAAATCGTGCACCAAGCCGACCATTGTTCCCTACTTCAGATGTTAACTCGTTAGTAAGTAAAGAGAATAGGAAGGGACTGCACTCATCACCTTGTTTTACAACACCAGTACACTGCATGGAATCAGTCATATTTCTTCCACACCTAACTAATCCTCACACAGCCATGCATACTCACTATACATTTAAATAACTACCCGGACACTGTATCTGTTTGAGTAAGACAGATCACAAAAAAAAAAAACTTCTAGTCACAGAATCGAGTGATTTCTTAAATTCACTAAAAGTTAAACATAATGGGAATCGTTTCTTCATGAAAGCCATCAATGTAAACTATGATGCATTGTAGAATATTAGCCTTTAATTCCAGATTGATATCTCCAGTTAGGTCGTCCTCCTCCACCCACTCCTGAGGTCAACTGTACAACTCACTGGTTACGTTACAGAGGGAAATGCATGTGTAGTTATCAGTGTCATCAATGTAGCCTTTCTTATGTAAAGGGAGAACATCAGACTCGGTCCGGTTATCTGGGTATTTTTTTTCTTCTTTTTTTTATCAAATAGGGTTTGAAAAAAGTATACCAGGAAATTGAAAACAATATCTGATTTACAAAACATCGCTTCAAGAGTTCTCCGTTGGTTTCATCTGGCAAAGTAGCCTTAAGGCTTATGATTTAAATTACTTCAAATATGACTCTTCTCCCGAAACGGGACGGTTTAGAATGTCTATTTCAACTCATTCAGATTCTTCATGCGGAAATGTTCTACTGCTGTCTGTCTCTTTCCGCAGAAGAGTTTGTAAAACGTTCAAACCAGCTATGAAGAGATACATCATTTGCCGGTTGCTTTCTTTTGCATGAGATCTTATGAACTTTGCAAATGTTTTCCCTGTCCGCTCTGCAATATTCTCCGTCCATTGGTTTTCTGTCTTCGTCTCTGTCCTCCAACCGTTCCACGGAGGATCTGATGTCAGTAAATCCCTTCATGGTCAGACGTGCTAATTGATGGTTTCACGCACTTGTCTGGTGATAAAATCAGTATTTTTAATGTTCAGTTTCTTGCGGTAGCACCTCATTTCCATGTTTAGATTCTTCTCTCCAGATCCTTCATGAAGTTGCATGTCTTGCATGCATACAGGATTATGGAACAGACCAGTGTACGCAGGTTGCCGAAATCCTAACCTGTACACATTTTCAATAACAATTATTGTTAAGTATTCCACTTCTGTCAGCAATGGCCAGGTGGGTGGCAAGTCAAAAACTAAAATGCTGTTGTTGCT
>CM065727.1:34470720-34473220 GCA_033310375.1 Conus canariensis | reverse complement strand
TTATTTTGTTGATATTTATTTTTCTTTTGCTTTGATTAACTCAGGAGTTTTTCTTTTTTTTTTCTTTTTTTTTTTCTTTTTTTTTTTTTTTTTTGGGGGGGTGGGGGGCGGGATGTTGGTTTTTTGTTCGTTCCTTTCTCCCCTTCTCCCCGTTTTTTCCCCTTTTTTTATTTTTGCAATATTTGTTTGCAAAAAATGTCTGCTGGTTTGTTCAGCTGTCATTGAATTTTCTTTCCTTTCTTTCTATCCTCATTTCTTTCTCTTTTTTTTTCAATGCTTCTTTCTTTCTTCATTTTGGTCTCTATTTTTTGTTAGAAGGGTGTTATTATCTGTTTTATTCTTTCTTTCTTCTTTTTTCTGTCTGTCTGTCTCTCTGTCTTTCTTTGTTTATTCGTTGATTTGTTTCTTTCTTCGTCTCTTTGTTTGTGACCTTTTCCTTTTTCTTTCTTTGTTTCTTTGTTATTTCTCGTCGTTCTTCATTTTTTCTTCTTTGTTCATTTTTTTTCCATTTATTTCTTTGTTTCAGTATTTCTTCCTTTATTTATTTATTTCTTTCGTCTGTATTTTTTTAAACTCTGTTCTTTTCTTTCTTCTTTTCTTCATTTACTCTTTTCAATTACATTCTGTGTCCGTTTCTTCGTGTTTATTCTCCATTGTCTTGACCTCTTTGCTGTTCTCGTTCAGTTCGGTCTTACTGATGTGGAAGTAGTTGTGCTGTTTTTGTAGTTGATGCTGTTGCTGTGAGTGCCATGGTGAGGGTGGAGGTAATGCTGATGGTGTTGACTGGTAGTGGTCTCCTCCTCTTCGTCCTCCTCCTCCTCCTCCTTTTTGTCCTCTTCTCCTCCTTCTCCAGTCCTGCCCCTCCTTCTCCTACTCCTCGTCCGCCACCCCTTCGTTTTCCTCCTCATTCTTCTCCTTCCTCCGCCACCTTCTTCTTCTTCTCCTTCTTCTTCTTCTTCTTCTTCTTCTTCTTCTTCTTCTTCTTCTTTTACTCTTCTTCTTCTTCTTCTTCTTCTTCTTCTTCTTCTTCTTCTTCTTCTTTTACGTCTTCTTCTTCTTCTTCTTCTTCTTCTTCTTCTTCTTCTTCTGCTTCTTCTTCTTCTTCTTCTTCTTCTTCTTCTTCTTCTTCTTCTTCTTCTTCTTTTACGTCTTCTTCTTCTTCTGCTTCTTCTACTTCTTCTTTTTTTCTTCTTCTTCTTCTTCTTCTTCTTCTTCTTCTTCTTCTTTTTCTTCTTCTTCTTCTTCTTCTTCTTCTTCTTCTTCTTCTTCTTCTTCTTCGCCATGATTATTGGATTTTCATGTATTTCTTACGAAATACCGACATCTTCATCCCCCCCCCCCCCCCACACACACACCCTTCTTTTTCTCTTCCTCCTCCTGTTCCTCCTCTTCTTCTTCTCCATCTTCTTTCACTATTTCCTTCTCCTCTTTCTCCTCTTCCTCATCCTACTCTCCAACTCGTCATCCTCATCATTTGTTGTTGTTGTTTTTTTTTCGTTTTTTTTTTTTGGATCAACTAGCTCTTTTTCCCTCAAAGATACATACACATATGCAGACACTCAAACGCGCTTGCACGCTTGCGCACGCACACACACACACGCACACACACATGCACGCACGCACGCACGTAAGCACGCACGCACGCGCACACACACTCACACATATGCACAGTTTCACACACACACACACACACACACACACACACACACACACACACACACACTCACACACACACACACACACACACACACACACACACACACACACACATATGCACAATTACACACACACACACACACACACACACACACACACACACACACACACACCACAGAGGCGCAAACTGCTTATCATCCCTTACCAAGTCAAATCACAAGTCAAACAAACCGCACCGCTCTCGTAGCTACTGACGAGGGAGAGTTAAAAGTGAACAGTCCTGCCCTCAGAGGTGAGTCGGCTATCAGAAGAAAGAGCCTGGAAGCGCTTATATCATCACCCCGCATCGGGGAAGAAAAAAAAACGAACAAACAAACTAGAAGGATCAAAGCGGCGGGTAGTTCCCCTGAACATTCTGATTGACAGAGCATGGTTGACACGGAGACAAAAACAATGGTCTACAGCTCGGCAGACTTGGTCTTCGAATACAAAACAGCGGGTTATTGCCCCTGATGCATTAGACATTGTGGCCATCTTGGTTGCCAAATACTAAAATGTCCACGGTTGCCAAAATGAGGTCCACAGAAGCTGATCCCGTGGAATGAGAAAGGGGGGGGGGGGGATGTGTATGGAAAGGGGCGTTGGGTGGCAGGGAGTGGACAGTGGGCTGTGGGGGAGGGGGGGTGGGGGAGGCGAAATGGACGGATGAAGAATCCTGGGCAATCCTCTTATGTTCAACGGATATAAATCGGATCTTGGCATGTCTTGCAATCATCGAAAAAATCCCCGTATAACACCTTAGGGAGTCCCTCTGCGTCTCTGTCTCTCTGTCTCTGTCTCTCTC
>CM065727.1:34465720-34468220 GCA_033310375.1 Conus canariensis | reverse complement strand
TGCTTCTATATCCGCTCTTTTCCTATGTTCTTTCTTTCTCCTCCCTTTCTTTCTTTCTTTCTTTGTGTTATGTTCCCCTTTTCTTTTTTCTTCTTTTTTTTTAGCTTTCTTTCTCTTCCTTTCTTTCTTTGTCTTTTTCCTTTCATTTGTCCTCTTTTCGCTCCTTTCTGCCTTTCACTTCATTGCTTTCTTTTCTTTCATTTCTTTTTTTTTTCAAAACCCACCCGCTCCTTTCTTTCTTCGCTTCCTCTGCACACGTTTGATGACCACCACAAAGAAGCTGTTACATGCCAGACCTCCCAGGATCCAGAATGGGAGGGGCAGTGGGGTGCCAGCCTGGCAGGATTCTGCAGTACATCCCTCAGCTCCCTTTCCATTCGCCTCCCATCCACTCCCCCACACCCCCTCCTTCCTTCCTCCATACTTTTCTCTCTCTCTCTCTCTTCTCTCTCTCTCTCTCTTTCTCTCTCTCTCTCTCTCTCTCGCTCTCTCTCTCTCTCTCTCTTCGCTCTTCTCTCTCTCTCTCTCACTCTCCTCCTCTCTCACTCTCTCTCCTCCTTCTCCTCTCTCTCTCTCTCTTCTCACCCCCTCCTTCCTTCCTCCATTCTCTCTCTCTCTCTCTCTCTCTCTCTCTCTCTCTCTCTCTCTCTCTCTCTCTCAGTGAAAGAATAATCGGTCAACAGTTGACATCTGAATCAGGAAATAAGCGAATATACTCAATACTCAATACTCAAGTCATTCCCACACGCCTCTTTTCGCTTGAGTGCTTTGTTTTTTGCGAGGCCTGATCGGGTCCACGTTTCCACGAAACAAACCACAGAATGAATTATGTATAGAGAGACATGGTTGTGGCTCTGATGTTTCGTAATGAAGAGGAGACGAACCAAGACCCTCTGGTTTTCCACACTTACTCAATAGTTGTTCGGGCTGAATCAGTGTTATGGCAAAAATCAGTAGCGTTATGGAAAAAAAAGAAAATCAGTAGTAGTATGGCGAAAATCAGTAGTCTTACGCAAAATCAGTAATATCATAGCAAAAATCACTAGCATTATGGCACAAATCTGTAGTATTATGGCAAAAATCAACAGTATTACAGCACAAATCAGTAGTGTTATGCAAACATCAGTAATATCGTGGCAAAAGTCATTAGCATTATGACAAAAATCTGAAGTATTATTGCAAAAATGATTTGTATCATGGCAAAAATGATTTGTATCATGGCGAAAATCAGTAGTATTATAGCGAAAATCAGTAGTATTATAACGGGAATCAGTAGTAGGCCTATTATGGCGAAAATCAGTAGTATTTATGGCGAAAATCAGTGGTATTATAGCGAAAATCAGTGGTTTTATAGCGAAAATCAGTGGGTATTGTAGCGAAAATCAGTAGTATTATAACGGAAATCAGTAGCAGGCTATTATGGCGAAAATCAGTAGTATTATAGCGAAAATAAGTGATATTATAGCGAAAATCAGTGGTATTATAGCGAAAATCAGTGGTTTTACCTGCCAACCGACCGCACAGTACTCTTTTATCTTCAAACGTAAATTATCACACCATTTTTTTTTCATTCTCTCAAACGTCAAAGCGAATTTAATTAGGAAACGTTGAACAAGTCCAGCAACTGCCAAATCAGCGCATAATTTGGCATAACTGGTGCTAATTTGCTCTCTTTGTTTGACTGAAAGAGGCTAACTTTGGAGGGAAGGGGAAGGGGGAAATGCAGGATGGCTGGGGGGCGGGGGATTATATAGAGGCCTGTCAAACCCCAGATTGCCGAAGAGGGTTCCTTTCATGCAGAAAATAATTGGATTTTTTTTTTTTCTTAGTGGTCGTTTTAAGCAGATTTGGGGAGTGACGGGATGTGGTGCGGGCATCTTTTACTGCAGATCATGCAATTAGGTGTTAAAAGAAGATGGTAAAAGGAGAACGTGGGCAATCTCGCTTGCTGCAGACCATATGTTCATTTAAATAAGAAGAAGCGAAGGGAAAAATAGAAGGGGAGGAGGAGAAGGAAGAGAAGGAGGAGGAGGATGAGGAAGAAGATACGGAGGAGGAGGAGGAAAGGCAAG
Source organism: Conus canariensis (assembly GCA_033310375.1). Classification (NCBI taxonomy): domain Eukaryota; kingdom Metazoa; phylum Mollusca; class Gastropoda; order Neogastropoda; family Conidae; genus Conus; species Conus canariensis. The sequence goes on along the minus strand of CM065727.1, from coordinate 34,466,148 downwards.
GAAAGAAGACAAGATAAAGATAAAAGCAAAAGAAAAAAGAAGAGATAAAGATATAATAGAAAGAAAACATTTTTTGTGACTATGATTGTAGAGAGAGAGAGAAAAAGATAGTATTTGATGCTCGTTTCATGTCTGGTGTTCTGGGTCTTCTTAACCATTCTTTCATATTATGTCCGCTTGCGGAGGTTGGTTTTTTTTTCATGGTCTATCCTTCTACCTCTGTCTTCAGAATTTCAGCTGGGGGGGGGGGGGGGGGGGGTCCAAATGGCTTAGTGAGTAAGGCTGTCAGATTTTTGTTCCAAAGTCTGGTGTTCGAATCCTACCACCAGAAACCAGGCTGGGAGAGATTTTCTCTTCATAGTTGACAACGGTACAAACACCGGTCCCCTTCTAGTCCTTCGAATGAGACTTTAAACTGAGGACTTGTG
>CM065727.1:34458220-34463220 GCA_033310375.1 Conus canariensis | reverse complement strand
ATTCTGTTAAGGTTTTTCTGCTGAGGTACGCCGATGATGATTTCAAACTGATCTTCATGTTTCCATTTTTTTTAACTTATTTTTTCTTTCGTTGTTGTTGATGTTGGGCTGGCTAGTTTGCTTGCTTACAAAAGCATTTATAACACATCGTAGTCTTTTGTTTACCGAGCACAAATACACAGAGGAAAAAAAGCTGCTGTAACCTCCCTTTTTACCGCTAAACTCTTCTTTTTTAGGTTTTAATAGTTAATTTACATGATAGGCAAATGATACTTCTGTTTTCATTCAGAATATGCAGACGATAATTTGTTTCCTCTTCTTGCATGTGTTGACGATAATTCCTACATTCAACTGGGCAATACTTCACTGTGACTGTACATCTATGAAATCAAAAACTTTACCTTTTTATTCACATATATTAACAGCTTTTCCTTTAGTAATAGTAAAAGTAGTAGTAGTAGTTTTATTATTATCATCGGTGGTGATGGTGGTGGTGGTGGTAGTGGTGGTGGTAGTGGTAGTAACAGCAGCAGCAGCAGCAACAGTAGTTGTAGTTGTTGTAGTAGTAGTGCCATCATCATCATCATCATCATCATCATTACCATTGTTGTTATCGTTGGTGTTGTTGTTGTTGTTGTTGTTGTTGTCCACGTTTTGCTTCGTGTCACCTACTGCATCTGTATCTTTGTATGTACATGCGTTCATTCCATGCCGGTAATTATGTAGGAATTATAGGGGATGATCAGGGATTTGCAAAAAGTCTGTAGGACGCTGTAAGCCCCTTTCGCCAGTCCTAATTATGACCATAATTAATTCTACACTGCCAGACGTGGATGTGGCAGTAATTCTGTGTTGGTCTTCACGTGTACAACCATTCCTCCAATGCGATTCCCACCTACACATGATGATTCTCTGTTATTGTTTAAGACAACAGACAACCATTCCTCCAATGCGAATCACACCTACACACATGATGATTCTCTGTTATTGTTTAAGACAACAAACAGCCATTCCTCCAATGCGATTCCCACCTACATATGATGATTCTCTGTTATTGTTTAAGTCAACAAACAACCATTCCTTCAATGCGAATCACACCTACACATATTGATTTTCTGTTATTGTTTAAGTCAACAAACAACCGTTCCTCCAATGCGATTCCCACCTACACATGATGATTCTCTGTTATTGTTTAAGTCAACAAACAACCATTCCTCCAATGCGAATCCACCTACACATATGATGATTCTCTGTTATTGTTTAAGTCAACAACCAACCATTCCTCCATTGCGATTCCACCTACACATGATGATTCTCTGTGGTTGTTTAAGTCAACAAGCACAAACATGATATTGTCGTGCATGTGTGCTAACGAACATGCTTTTTATCATCGCGTGTATGCTTCCGAGAAAGGTTAACCGCCCGTTGGCAGTATAGGGGTAAATGCAACACACACAAAAAGAAAAGAAAAGAAAGAAATAGAAAGAAAAAAAAATCAAGAAAAGAAACAAAGAAATCCATGTCATCACAGAAGTGCAAAGAAAATGATCTCGCTGTTGGAATCCGTGTGTACAATCCAGAAACCAAATCTTTGTTGTCATGTATCTGTGCAGCGAAAGAATATATGAAAAGCAAAAATAAGGAATTGATAATAAATATTCCCCCGTTACCATTCATGTGTGCGCACTCAAAAAAATGAATGATCTGTCGCCATGATGTGTGCAATCACGCCCCTGGCCCCTTCCCCTCTCCTCGTCTCCCACTCTCACCTTTCCCTCCGTCCCACCTCGAACACCCTCCAACTATGGACAGATAGATAGACAGGCAGACAGGCAGGCACAGACAGACAGACAGGGACAGAGGGAGACAGAGACAGAGAGAGAGAGACAGACAGACAGACAGACAGACAAGAGGGTGGAGAAAGAGGGAGGGTGGGGAGAGAGAGATAGGGAGGGAGAAGGACGGAGGGAGGGAGGGGGAAAGAGAGAGAGGGATAGATAGACAGACAGACAGACAGACAGACAGACAGACAGACAGATCGATCACAATGTTATGCAGGTGTCTCAACAAAACCAGTAATAAAACCCTGCTATGCTGGTGTACAAACGAAAGAAAAAAAGAATGCATATAGTCTATGCGCTATTTCTTTTTAAATCATATTGACATGTTTCCGTGCAGACAAAACAAAGAAATATTTTTTGTTGCTGTCACGTTTGTATGCTTATCAAACAAAGCAGTCACGTTTGCATTTTTGTACACACACACGCACGCACGCACGCGCACACGCACGCACGCACGCACGCACGCACGCACGCACGCACGCACGCACGCACGCACACACACACACACACACACACACACACACACACACACACACAACACACACACAGGGGCTGCCATATTTGTATGCTGAGACGAAGTTTTTCAAAGTCTCGTTTCATGTTTGTATGGAAAAGATACCAACCTGGGTCACATTGCCATGAATCTGTGCCACAAAACAAAGAACCAGTTCATGACACTGTGCTTGTATTCAGACGAAAACCTACTAACATTCACCTGGCCTCGACTGCGTGCTGCCATGTTTGTTTGCCAGCAATGCCACAAAAAAATATCATGCGGCCATACTTATGTGCAGTCAAAACCAACAAAATCCACGTAGCTATGCTCATGGGCAGACAAAACAAAACAAAATCCGCGTTGCTATGCTCATGTGCAGACAAAACAAAACAAAATCCGCGTTGCTATGCTCATGTGCAGACAAAACAAAACAAAATCCACGTTGCTATGTTCATGTGCAGACAAAACAAAACAAAATCCACGTTGCTATGTTCATGTGCAGACAAAACAAAACAAAATCCACGTTGCTGTGTTCATGTGCAGAAAAAAACAAAACGAAATTCACGTTGCTGTGTTCGTGTGCAGACAAAACAAAACAAAATCCACGTTGCTGTGTTCATGTGCAGACAAACCCAACAAAATTCACGTTGCTGTGTTCATGTGCAGACAAAACAAAACAAAATTCACGTTGCTGTGTTCATGTGGAGAAAAACAAAACAGAATTCACGTTGCTGTGTTCATGTGGAGAAAAACAAAACAGAATTCACGTTGAATTGCTTGTGTGCTGATAAAAAAATCTATTTCCATGGCCATGTTTGTTTGGAAACAATTTTCAAAGATAATTTTAACACGCTTGCGTGTAGCGAAACAAAATTTTGCGTAGTTGTGCTCGAAAGAAGACGAAGCAAAAGAGAAATTCACTTTGCAATGCTTATACATAATCAACGCAATAAAACGCACGTTGCCTTACTGCATGAAGACAAAACCAAGATTTCACGCGGCCATGTTCGTGAGACTACAACATCTCACCCCCACGTTCACCCCCCCCCCCCCCCAAAAAAAAATCATGTTACCATTCTTGTGTGTAGACAAATGAAAACAGTGACAATGCGTGTGTGTAAACAAAACTAAGAAAGCAATATCAACGTGCTTGTGTGCAAACGAAACAAAACAAAACAAAAACCGTTGCCATGCTTGTATGGAGGCAAAGCAAAAGAAGAACCACGTTGCCACACTTAAGTGTAAAACCCAAAACTCTACGTGGCCATACTTATGTGCAGACTAAACGGTTTTCTTAATGGCGTTGCTTGTGTGCAGACAAAACCCAAAATTTTTATATTGCCATGCTTGTCTGCAGACAGTTTTTTTTAAATCATGTCGCCACGCTCGTCTGCAAACAAAACAAACCATATTGTCATGCCTGTCTGCAGACAAAGCCCGCAAAATCGTGTTACCATGCTTGACTGCAGGGACAGACAAAAGCCAGACAAAACAAAAAAATACACGTGACCATGCTTATTTGCAGACAAGACAAAACAAAACAATTCACATTGCCATCGTTGTCTGCAGACAAAACCAAAATAATCGAAACAATATTTCATTTTGCAATGTACAAGCGCAGACGAACCAAAATGATTCACGTCGCCGTGCTCGTGTGCAGACAAAACAAAAAGGATAGTTCTCACTAGCTGCCATAGCAAAATGGCAAGTGTCGCGGACTCCCAGCTGAAAGGTCGATCGTGAGTTCAGTTTCCATCAGAGCCGTTTATTGGCGGGATTTTCCTGGGCCGACCGGCTCCTACCCAGAGCTGAGTTTGCCACGGACCCCATTGGGAAGACTGGAACCACACAGTCGAGTTTCGTCCACTTAATGGATGTGTCTCTGAGAGTGTTGCTCAAATTTCCTGACAAACCCTGCGGGTGTCTGTATCTCTTGGGCCTGGTTGACGCCGGGATATATCATGAAAGTAAACATAAAGTACAACCCTGTCATGCAGTCTCGGACCAGAGTGTAGTCCCGTAACATCATCTTCATCTTGCTCATCCTCATTGATCAGTGTATAAACAAAAGACTCAAATTCTGTGGCCCTTCATGTCCTGCACCCATGGTGACCTCAGTTTTGATGTCCTCTCTTAAGTCTATACCCTTGTTGAGGTTCTGTCGGCGTCATCGGTATCGGCAAATTCGTGGGGGCTGTCGTTTGATGGACGGAGGTGGTGGTGCCCTCCGGAGGGAGAGCTCACTGGAGAGCTCACTCACGCTGGCTCAGCAGCTATAAGCTATCGTTAGTTTTCATAGGTGGCGTCCTGCGTATGTTGGATCAGAACAGGCACCACTGAACATCACCGAAGTGACTCGGCAACAGTGCAGTGTCTCCTCTGGTAGGTTTCCTCGTGATGACTCGAGTTTGACTGCTACCTGTTTCCAATCGCCAGTGCCGGAGCTGTGGCGGGACGGAGGGCCGGAATGGGCGGTGTGGGTGTAGTGCCACTAGAGGGGCACACAAAATGAGACAGGTTAACAAAAAAAAAAGAAGAAAAAGAAAATAGCAGTATTGAGAGAGAGAGAGAGAGAGAGAGAGAGAGAGAGAGAGAGAGAGAGAGAGAGAGAGAGAGTTCACGACGCCATGCTTGTATGTAGACAAAACGTTCTTGTTTCTGTT
>CM065727.1:34428220-34450720 GCA_033310375.1 Conus canariensis | reverse complement strand
TTGCGAGCTGATGGATTCACTGTGTAGGTTGGTCGATCTGGGGATCGATTTTAGCATTTACTGTGTTATATTATATCACAATATACTTTTTCGTTATTTGATACTGTATCATGATATATGATCTTATATCACATTCCATTCTATACCATTCCATTATAATTGATTAAAGTGTATTTTCAATTATGGTATCTCATTGTTCTGCACTTGCATTTCATTCTGTTCCCTTCCATGTCGTTATGGAATTATATATATATATATATATATATATATATATATATATATATTTCAATTATAAACAAAGCTTGCTCTTATGTCTTAGATTGAAGAAATAGGGGGAGATAAGCATTCATATCTGCAGTGGTAGATAATTCTGCCTAACTAACAGTATGTGCTTGATTGGGTGAATGGGGAAAATAAAATAAATGCTTCTCAAAATGAGCCTTCAGCAAGCTAAACGTCTCCAATGGGGAGACAATCTCCAATAGGGAGGAAACTCACTAATATATAACTCCTGGTCAGATACCGATATTTCGAAACCTGATTGTTTCTCCTCAGTGACCGCGGAGAGTGGTAAATTGACTCCTCTGCCTTTTCGGTTTTAAGAAGAATGCTATCCCAGAAAAGGATATATATATATATTATATATATATATATATATATATATATATATATATATATATATATATGTGTGTGTGTGTGTGTGTGTGTGTGTGTGTTGTGCGTGTTTGCGTGTGCGTGTGTGTGTGTGTGCGTGTTTGTGTCTGTGTGCGTGCGTGCGTGCGTGTGTGTGTGTGTGTGGTTGTGTGTGTGTGTGGTTGTGTGTGTGTGTGTGTGTGTGTGTGTGTGTGTGTGTGTGTGTGTGTGTGTGTGTGTGTGCCAGTGCGGGCGTACGTCTGTGTGTGTGTGTGTACTTGTGTCCGTCCGTGCGTGCATGCATGCGCGCGTGTGTGTGTGCGTGTGCGTGTGCGTGTGCGTGTGTGTGTGCGTGTGTGTGTATGTGTGTGTGTGTGTGTGTGTGTGTGTGCGTGTGTGCGTATGTGTGTGTGTGTGTGTGTGTGTGTGTGTGTGTGTGTGTGTGTGTGTGTGTGTGTTGCAGACCCCTTCGTGAAGGTGTACCTGCTGCAGAACGGGAAGAAGATCAGCAAGAAGAAGACGACGGTGAAGAGAGGGGAGAGAAACCCCATCTACAATGAGGCCATGATCTTCTCCGTGCCCGCCCAGGCCCTGCCGGTTAGTGGCCACACACACACACACACACGCACACGCACGCACGCACGCACGCACGCACGCACGCACGCACGCACGCACCGATTGTAGTACGCACTATGGCAAGTTGTATATCCTGTAGCTAATTTTACGGTTGATTTTCACCGTCATTTCATGCTTTTGTCGAGAACAGATTCCATGGCATTTGCTCAAATATATTGTTGCTTATTATGCTGCACTTTATCGATGCGTCTCAGAGAGTGTATTGCTCAGTTTCTGGACCAACACTGCAAGTGTCTGTATCTCTTGGGCCCGGTTGGTCCCGAGCAATACGAAGAAAGAAAGCGTAGCGTTCAGCCCTGTCACTGTGACAAGTCTCGGACGACGGCGATATAGCGGTACTATCTTCATCATTTTTTTTTCATTCACTCATCTGTTTATTTCAGCATACAAGAAGGTCTTATAGTGATTAACACCTGTAATGTGGCATCCTTCATGTTACCACTAGAAAGCTTGAATATTTTTTTTCTCTTTTTTTTTTCCAAGGGCAAACACTTTTATTCACTTGTGAAGAAATTTACAAAAGGAAAACATGAACAGAGAACTGTACTCAAAACACCAAAATGGACTGTGGATCTTATCTTACATATACATAAACAAATTACAAAGCAGCAATGATTTTACAAAATGAACAGCAAATCCTTTCTAACATATACATGGTACAAAACAAGCACAACATTGTGTCTACACTGTCAGACAAAACTTTTCAGAACACAAGCATAGGAATCGACATCAACAGCACAAATAAATCTTCATCATTGTTCACACTAGCCCTTTTTACGTCCTGTATTCTGCGACCCTTCATGTTCAGCATTCGTGGTGACTTCGGCTTCGGTTTCCTTACCACATCGATGCTCGTTTCCAGTTCCTCTCGAAGTCTTCGGTGTTGACAAGTTTACGGGGATTGTTGTTCGGATGGATGAGGTGGCACCCTTCTAAGAGGAGCAGTACTCGCGCTCGCTCCGCAACTCCTTGTCGTCAGTCCCTTGGGGGGGGGGGGGGGAGAGAAGAGAGGGAAAGATGGTAGGCGGGAGAGCGAGAAGGGTAGATGGGGCCCTGCCTTCGTTGAATCCTTAAAGCGAGCACCGCTGATGGTCAACACCCAGGCGACTTCGTCAGCAGTAACGCAGTGTCTCCTCTCATGGGTTGCCTTAGGACGACCTGGTACTGGGTACTCTTCTTAGACTGTCAGTATTAAGGCTGCGACAGGATCAGCCTGAGTGTAGCTCTTGTGTGTGTGTGTGCGTGTGGGTGGGTGGGTGGGTGTTGAACAATTAAGTAGAGGGGTAGTGTGTGTGTGTGTGTGTGTGTGTGTGTGTGTGTGTGTGTGTGTGTGTGTGTGTGTTGAACAATTAAGTAGTGGGGGTAGTGTGTGTGTGTGTGTGTGTCTGTGTGTGTGTGTTGAACAATTAAGTAGTGGGGGTAGTGTGTGTGTGTGTGTGTCTGTGCGTGTGTCTGTGTGTGTGTGTCTGTGTGTGTGTGTTGAACAATTAAGTAGTGGGGGTAGTGTGTGTGTGTGTGTGTGTGTGTGTGTGTGTGTGTGTGTGTGTGTGTGTGTGTGTGTGTGTGTGTGTGCTTTCCATTTGAAATTCCATTATCATTGCCTGACTGATTTTTGTTTGTTTGTTCACAGGCCCCACATTATTTCATTTCGCTGCATATTGTAGTCCCTAATCAGGGCGAGGTTTGGAAGTAAAAAAAAAAAAAAAAAGGCGCATCAGTGCGTACCTATTATCCTCGTAAATAAAGAATTTCATCTTATCGTTCTCATCTTCTCTTGCTTTCCATTGTTGCAGACAATACAGCTTCGGATCACAGTTGCCGAACTGCTTCCAGACAACAAGACGCCTTCGCTGGGTCACGTGATCGTCGGCGCCAACACTTCCGGCACTGAAGCCTCGCACTGGAACCAGATGATGACGTCACTACGAAAGCCTACTGCCATGTGGCATTATTTGAGGAAATAGCACGGGGTTGGAAACGACCCGAGTTTGACTTTTTCGAAAGTTGAAATTATCTGCGAAAAGATGTGTTGTATAGTACAGCGTTGTGCCAGGGTACAGAAAGATGAGCTTTCCATTTTCTGGAATGAATTTGAGTAGCTCGCCGACGTCTATACTTTAAGAGTATTTATGATGAAGCTTTATTTACGAGACCCATGGACAATGGTGTACAGTTTATTTCATTCATTAACTAAGAAGTGTAATGATGGCACCTGAACAAGTTCTGTCCGTCTGATGTTCAGTCACCTGTAACCTCTCTCTCTCTCTCTCTCTCTCTCTCTCTCTCTCTCTCTCTCTCTCTCTCTCTCATTTTATCAATCTGTAGCTCTAGGTATGTGTGGGCGCGTGCGTGCATGCCTGCATGCTCTGTGTGCGCGCACGTGTGTGTGTGTGTGTGTGTGTGCGTGCGTGCGTGCGTCCGTGTGCGTACGTGCGTGCGTGTGTGTGTGTAGTGTGTGTGTGTGTGTGTGTGTGTGTGTGTGTGTAACATTAACTCGGTTTTCTTTTAACCAGCAGAATGACTGTCATTCATTAATTGTAAACACATGAAAACTGACCACTTTGACGGTTTATGTAGGGTTCCTAGGGCTCCAAAACCTCTTTTTTTCACTTTTCAACGTAACGCCTGAATTTTTTTTTTTAATTATTATTATTATCATCAACATTTAAACGAGTCAGTGCTCACTCCGGGCTCTATGAGGGGAGGGGAGGGGTGGGGTGGGGACAAGAAGGAGTGGGTGGTGTAGTTGGCAAAAATGGCGTCATTGAACGTTTTTTGCCTGTCCCTCTACAGAGGTATGACCCCCCCCACCCCCACCCCCCCCCCCCCACCCCCCAAAAAAGCGCCCTTTGTAACCCCACTCTTTCTCCCACTCCATCCTCTCAAATAAATGATTTGTCACTGATAACCTGGTTTGATCTTTACTGCAGTTCAAGGTCGAAAGGTCACAAACGAACAATTTTTGAAAAGCTATAGGTTTTCTTGCACATTTAAACGTTTACTATATGACAACGACAAGGTTTGCGACGAGCCCGCGCGAGCGGGCACGCACACGTGCGCTCACACACATACACTCTCTATCTCTCTCACTTTCACACACACACACACACACACACACACACACACACACACACACACACACACACACATACATACACACACACACACACACACACACACACACACACACACACACACACACACACACACACACACGTGCGTGTTTAAACTTCGTTGTTGAGACCGTGTGTTTGGACTATAATCACTGTGATATTGTCAGTGGTTTGCCGATCATTGGCTGAGAGAACTGAGCCCAGTTCCAGACAAAGGACGATAACACTGGTGTGAAAGCGTACATACACAAAGAATACACTCGTATACACTCAACGATTGCGAAATAGAGAATTTTGCTACATCGTTCTGAGTTTGAGGATCATGCACGCGTTATACACACATTCTGTGATGTCTATACAGTGGACAAATTTTGCTACATCGTTCAGAGTTTGAGGATCATGCATGCGTAATACACACATTCTGTGATGTTTATACAGTAGACAATTTTGCTACATCGTTCTGAGTTTGAGGATCATGCACGCCTTGGTGATCCTGGGGTTGCGGGTTCGAACCTCCGCCGGGGCGTTTCGGTACAGGGGGATTTTTCCCTCTGAGTTAACATTGGTTCTGACTCCATTTCCCATACAGTCCTTCGAATGAGACTATAAACTGAGGTTCCGTGTGTGAACGCACGCATAACATCTTGCATACACGTAAAATCCCATCACCAACTTTCGGAAGAGTAGGCCAGTTTGGCCGTTGGTATGGATGACACGTTGCACATGGCATGCACCCTGCGTGAGAGATGGGGGGAGTGAAGGAGGTGGCGAAATTGGGTGAACGATGTTGAGCGATATTGGCTGGATGACACGGGAAACGACTGAATGAGGCGCCAGCTGGCAGCTCTTCGGTCGGCACTACCCAGGTAGGCAGCCCGTTGTGTAAACGAGTGCAGATTGTAAAGCACTTAGAGCTTGGTCTCTAGCCGAGAATAGGCGCTATATAAGTATTCATTATTTATTATTATTATTATTATTATACACATTCTGGGATGTTTATACAATAGACAATTTTGCTACATCGTTCTGAGTTTGAGGATCATGCACACGTTATACACACATTCTGTGATGTTTATACAGTAGACAATTTTGCTACATCGTTCTGAGTTTGAGGATCATGCACACGTTATACACACATTCTGTGATGTTTATACAGTAGACAATTTTGCTATATCGTTCTGAGTTTGAGGATCATGCACACGTTATACACACATTCTGTGATGTTTATACAGTAGACAATTTTGCTACATCGTTCTGAGTTTGAGGATCATGCACACGTTATACACACATTCTGTGATGTTTATACAGTAGACAATTTTGCTATATCGTTCTGAGTTTGAGGATCATGCACGCGTTATATACACATTCTGTGATGTTTATACAGTAGAGAATTTTGCAACATCGTTCTGAGTTTGAGGATCATGCACGCGTAATACACACATTCTGTGATGTTTATACAGTACTGTTTTAACTAGATCCCTTCGTTCTTTGGACATGGCTTCGAATGTGAAATGAAATAAATAACGATGAGGCCAGGATAGTATGAATTCAACAGTAAAGTAGGTGAGGAAGTCTCCATCAAGAGGCTTAATCAACTACATTTTAGAACTGTTTCTGCTGCCCCCCTCCTCCCCCCCCCACATCAGCCCCCCCCCCCCCCCCCCCCCCAACCCCCAACCCCCCCAAAAAAATTCAGCATGTAAACTTACAAACTCTGTTGTGACTGACAGCGTGAACTGATAACATACGCTGACACTGAAATTTGAGTTGTTATGACTCACACACACACCCACTGGTGCGACTTGCTTTGGGCACGTGCAGCGCGTGACCTATGAGGTGGCTGGGAAGTAAGCAATGCAAACATCCCGTTGTTTTGACGTGTAAACGATGGGGCGCGTCCGAACTGTGCTGGTCTGATTATTCGTAATTGTTACAATAAAGCGGTCTTGACACACGCACACACACACGCGCGCGGACACACACACACACACACACACACACACACACACACACACACACACACACACACACACGTTCTCTCTCTCTCTCTCTCTCTCTCTCTATCTCTCTCTCTCTTTCTCTCTCTCTCTCTCTCTCTCTCTCTCTCTCTCTCTCTCTCACACACACACACACAAAACACACACACACACTGAACAGGAAACTCTATCAAAGTGTGTGTGTGTGTGTGTATGTAGGGGGTGGGGGTTGTTGATAGGCAAGCACATGCTGCACACGATGTTTCAGATCACAACTGTATCCCACAGTGACAGAAATGTCCACAATCATCCTTCTTTCTGCCTTTGATAGACTTTTACTTTCCAGATGTACCTCTGTGTGTGTGTGTGTGTGTGTGTGTGTGTGTGCTGGTGGTGCGTGCGTGCGTGCGTGCGTGCGTGCTGTGTGTGGTGTGTGTGTGTGTGTGTGTGTGTGTGTGTGTGTGTGTGAACCTACAACTTAAACCATATAGTGAATGTTGAGGGATGTACTGCAACTGACGAAGTTTGACATTAAATGTAACATTACGTGAAACGTTCTGGAAGAGGAAGGACGAAGGTGGGGGTTGACGGGTGGGGGCTGTCGTTGTGTGGTCAGCTGATTTACAGAAAACTGAACAAGTCACTGGTCAGTAATTACATAACCTTATGTCCGACCGAATATTTGTTCCGAAAAAAAGAATCATATGCAGTTCCATCGGACAAAAATCCCGTCGGTGACCTTTCGCTATTTTTAACTTTTAAAAAACCAGCACCGGAAAAGCACCTGTCGCAATGACCACGTGATGACAGTTCAGCCTCGCATCCACGGACAGACTAATCAATGAACTGAATGAACTGTTTATGCCGTTGAAGATAAGAACCCAAAACAAGTGGCAGTGCCCGCATTCTAAACATAGAGAATGGTCAGTGATTGAACATTCGGTCGGTGGAACTATTTGTCATTGTTTCAAACGACCGTTTAGTCGTAAGCACCGAATTCTTTGTAGCTTATGTTTTTTAAATGATGTATGCGTGCAATTGAAAATTATTTACACACGTGTGTGTGTGCGTGTGTGTGTGTGTAATCTTTACAGAATGACAATAGTATGTCTTGACTTTATCTGAAAGATAAAAACGTGCAAGTAAAAACATAATTACATGTATAGTTTTATAGGGTTTCTTTGGCTGTTGATTAAGGGCTATTTTTTAAGCTCAGTCTTAAATGCTAACATACAGACGAATAATCATGTACTTTTACGTGGTTTCTTCGCTGGATGAATAGGTATGAGTTTGGTGTTTGTTTGTTTGTTCGTTTCGGAGGGACGAGCGAAGGGTATGGAGGACAGGGTGTGAATCAAAATCACCTGGCACAGGGGAAAGCACTCTTTTGTAATCATGCGGACTCTGGAAGGGTTGAACTAAGTATGACCTTTAGCCTACATCTGCACTCCACAATGGTCCTTAGTGTACGTTAATCTTTCCTTCTCCCTTTCCTCCTTTTTTTCCAGCAATAAAGATTCTCTTCCGTCACCAAACAATATCTTGCATTAATATGATAAACACTTTACACCCCAGGACCCACGTCCAACAACGCAGGAGCCAGTCACATTGCAGTACTTTCAGCAATCGCTATCAGAGCTGTCAGTCATGATGACATCGCCTCAGTGCTTTGTATTTATTCACCGGCTGCACGTCTGTGTCTGTCATGTGGTGCCAGGTCACCCGTGACAGTCCATTATTTTTATACCACAAGGAGCAGAACCTGGTAGCAGGTCTGTCTGATGGCCAGTCTCTTAAAAGACGTCACGGCCAGTCTGGTGAGGCAGCTTTTACCCATGGTTCCGGACTTGTTTGTTTTCTGTTGGACTCAATGTTTGAGATACGGTTGTGGATCAGACACCCTAGCTTCCCATTGAGTGGCTGCACTCAAACGGGTGTACCTTCCCCTGGATAACCATACGCTTCACGGGGTGTCGGGTTTCGTAGTTATAAGCTAAAAGAACACAAGGCATGTAACATTGTGATGTGATGTTTTTACGAGCTTCTTGATAGCAGAAGAAACGCCGGTGAGTCAGATAAAGGTCGTTGAAACTTTTCCAACGGGACGGAGCTTACAGTTGCCGTGTGAAGGAGCTGCCAAGGCAGGTGACATGATCCATCGCTTCCGCTTCCACTGCTGCTCTGGATAACCTGGCGATGTACATGTTGAGTATCACCAGCCAGTAGGGGAGATGTCCCTAGCGAGACGTTCTTGGTCATTTTCGCACTGATGGTGAGTTCAGTCTTTCCTGTAGTCTTGCAGAAGTCTGTGCCAGACCGATGTTAGGTCCAAGGCCATCCTGGTCAGTGCACCTAGGTCGTAAGCAAAGACAAGGTCAGACAGGTTTGTCTTGTAGTGCTACTTCCCGTTGTAGTTTTTTTTTTTTTTTTTTCTGTCAGGGACCAAATAATGACTGACTCGTGAAAAAAGGAATGGACGACAGTCATACTACTGATGAAGAATGTCAAACCAGTCGTTGAGCTCATCTTCAAGCACCAGCCCCCCCCCCCCCCCTCCCCAACTGTCGTAACAACTCTGGATAATGTTGTAGGCTACATGGCACAGGTCTGCATGATCCGTCACCAGGATGGTCGGTGCCGTATACTGTCAGAGGCTTCTGAAAAAATGAATGTGCAGGAAGACTGAAGGCTTCAACTGCATTGGCTCTGCCGATGAAAGCTTCTGTCGAAAGCCACGGTGTTCATGGAGCTCTTTCGTCAGTCACATCTTAAAGATGACTGTCCATTGACTTAAAGAAGACTGCGAATTGATTTAAAGATGACTGCGGGTTGATTTAAAGATGACTGCGGATTGATTTAAAGATGACGGCGGATTGATTTAAAGATGACTGTGGATTGATTTAAAGATGACAGTGGATTGATTTAAATGACGGCGAATTGATTTAAAGGTCACTGCGGATTGATTTAAAGATGGCTGCGGATTGATTTAAAGATGACAGCGGATTGATTTAAAATGACGGTGGATTGATTTGTCTAAGCACTTTCTTCCGGATGGACATCCCTGCGCAGTTCTTCAGATATCTCTGCCTTTTTCTGTGAGACGTCTTTCTTCGGGAATAACATAACTATGTCTTGTTCTTCAGTGCTTGGTAAGTTCTCCTGAAGCTAGATGCAATGTCAGCAATCCATGTCCAAACACACCGTCCTTCTTTTCCGCCTCCTCCCGTGTGGCGTCGGAACCAGAGGGGGCAGAGGGTCACGGCGCTGTCCCCTGTCCCCAACCAATGAAGATATCGTGGGAGAGGAGGGGAGGGGGGGGGCGTTCAGAGCCCCTGCTGCGTCATCACCACCACCACCCCTTCTCCCCATATTTGAAGCCATGAGACTGACAACAATAACAGACAAGAACAGGGGGCGAAGAAGGGGGAAACATATTTGCGAAGACACCTTAAGTCATGACCCTATTGGTGATCCTTGATAGCATTTGTTGAGATGTTCTGGGGTAATGTCTTTGCTCAAGTTACACTGGATAGCGCCATTTTGCTTGTCTGGACATTCATTTTAAAAAATCGATCAAATGTTGTTCGACAAGAAGAGCCTTGTAGACGCACATAGGAGGAAGGGGGGGGGGGGGGTAACTTGTACCCTGATATTGAATGGAACTATGACATACCAAATAGAGCCTACCCATTTTTGTGGTCCGAAGCGTTGTTGTACTCGTTTGCACATAGAAGATCTTATCCAGCCAAAGAAAAATGGCGTGGACGAGGGGTTATATTGTTTGTGTTCGTAATGTTGTAGTTTAAAAACAGCACAAAAAGGAGGAAGAAAAAGAAAGAAAAGAAGGAGGAGGAGAAAAGGAAGAAGAAAGTCACATCGGCTTCTGTGATGCTCAATAACTTGGCCCTCATTTGGTGGATCACCAGAGTAAAGAATCAATATGTGTTTAATACAGAGTCTCCCAAACAGGAATGCAGAATTCGGCGGAAACTAACTTGTCTTGTTTGGGTATATTGAATAGCCAGTACACTCTATGAGACAAACATTTCAATTGTGCCGATCCTGTAATAGCCAGTAAAACAACTGCTTTATTTATTCATTTATCATCACTATTATTATTTAGATTTATCTGATGGATGGTTTTAACTTCTAGATCATTATCATGTCATTTTCTTAATGTATTTCACACACACACACACACACACACACACACACACACACACACAACACACACGTGCTCGCGCGCGCACGCACGCACACACACACACACACACACACACACACACACACACACACACACACACACACACACACACACACACACACAGGGAGACAAAGAGGGATGTACGTTGCTTGTGCCCATGTTAGCCCAGGTGAAATTTTGATAATGTGATCTTGGCAAAACTAGAGCAATGGACAAAGCTAACGAACTGATTAACTCAATATAGGATTATCATTGTTATTATTACTATTATATTTGTTATAATCATTATCATCGTCATTATCATTATCTTATTTTACAGAGCACTTGGCATTGTTGGGTTCCTTTTCTCGGCATGGTGTTGCCACAAAATGGAACATACAAATAAAGCTGCTCGAAAACGGTTTGATGTCTATTCGTCCTTTTCATTGTTCTTTTGATCACAAATACGATTATACACACACACACACACACACACACACACACACACACACACACACACACACACACACACACACTAATGGATTGTCAAAAGCTAAACTCATATAAAATGAATGCTAGTTTATGTTTGTTAAAAGTATTAACTATTCTGATGCTGTACGTTACAAAATTCGACTCCAAGTACACCATTACGTCTGTGATAGTAATGTCTGCATGGGGTGTCTGTGCTGTAACACTACTCGTATCTGCATACTCACTACTGCCTGTATCACACAGATTTGCTGCATCGACGAATGTTTTGGTATCTTGAATTAGATGCTGATGAATCATATTCACAAAACGCATGACCGTTACTAACATCATCTCCATTAAGACACAGCTTTTCATCTGTGTCAGATGAGAGATCTAAGTTTGGAGTTACTGTCACTGACTCACTGTCTGTGTCGCACGGTGCCATGTCGATGTGTTCTGTTCCATCGCGGGATAGCGAACACGGTGCAGGCAGAGGCACAGTGGAAGGGGGTTGGTGTCAATGCTGGAAAGCGTCAGCACAGGGGTCTCCAGTGCTGTTGTCACATCTGTCAGCATTGTATATCAAACTAGGAGGGGTTGGTACGAACAGACCGGACGGGGATGAAACTCTTTCACTTGCCTTTTGCTGCCTGTGTTCCTCAGCCCTTCTCCTGTCCCTGTTGACCTGCGATGGACATTTTCTTCTGAACACAGCACTGTGAGTTGGAGGTCGCGTAATAGGGGAATGAATGGACATTGTTGTCAACCGAAGGATCACAACAGTCTGATTATCACTGCCTTCAATTATAAAGGACGATAATGTCATGTCGTGCAGTGCGGCGTTGAGTATACCTTCCACATTCGATGGAAGACCTCCCACAGACATATCACACTCATTCTTGAAAAGACGAGCAAAATTTAATCGGAGCAGTGAAAAGTTCGTCTTGCTGGCAGCCAGACAAGGGAAGTCACGAGAGAGAGAGAGAGAGAGAGAGAGAGAGTGAAATGTAGAGATGTGGCTGACTATGGAGACAGCCCAAGAGCAGAGAGAAGAGAGAGAGAGAGAGGAGGGAGAGAGAGAGAGAAGAGAGAGAGAGAGAGAGAGAGGTGAAATGTAAAGATGTGGCTGACTATGGAGACAGCCCCCCAGAGCAGGAGAGAGAGAGAGAGAGAGAGAGAGAGAGAGAGAGAGAGAGACTTACCTTTTTTTTTTAATGATAGCAAGAGACAGACGCAATTCATTATTACGAACATAGCACACCACACACACACACACACACACACACACACACACACACACACACACACACACACACACACACACAGAGAGAGAGAGAGAGAGAGAGAGAGGCAAAGGTGGACAAGAATGTTTTGCCAAGGGAAGTAATTGTTGACAAAGACCAATGATATATGTTCTGAGGCATTCCCATTTGAAAGAGTTGACACGAACTGATCCAAGATTGATCAGTCAGGGGAGGTAAAGGGAAAGGTAAGTGAAGGAAGAGCTGAAGGGCAGCACTACAAGCAGCAAAGAGGTTGAACATCGAAATCTTGTCGATCCGTCGTGACTATGGTTCCGAAGAAACTGTTGATAAACATCCGGAAAATCCGATTGACAGTTACCTTATTGTATCTACTGGTGACTACAATTCCGTGATCTGGACTCGCGACGCGCTTTCTTGTAATGTATCGGTGATGTTTATTTCTAATCTCTGTGTATGTACAGTCCCCATCCCCTCTGTTTCCCACTTTGTGGATGGGCTTTGTAAAGCTTACCACAATAAACCATCATTCATTCATTCATTCATTCATTCATTCTCTCTCTCTCTCTCTCTCTCTCTCTCTCTCTCTCTCTCTCTCTCTCTCTCTCTCTTCTGCTCTGGGGGCCGTCTCCATAGTCAGTAACTCCTCCACATTTCACCTCTGTGTGTGTGTGTGTGTGTGTGTGTGTGTGTGTGTGTGTGTGTGTGTGTGTGTGTGTGTCTAAAAGACAGTGCAGTGACTGACCATGTAGATTGTCCCTAGTGTAGGAGCAACAAAGAGAGAGAGAGAGACAGAGAGAGAGGGAGAGAGAAGGAGAGAACTCAGAACTCAGATGGTTTATTTCATCTAAAGGCCGGTGCCCCTCATGAAGAGTGGTATGGAGAACATAGCAACAACATAAGAATTATAGAGAACACAAGAAAAACTGGTGGACTACTCTGTCACGAAGTCATGACTGATCTAAACTGAAATGCCTTGAAGGGGGGGGGGGGGGGGAGAGAGGAGAGAGAGAGAGAGGAGAGGAGTGAGAGAGAGAGAGAGGGAGGAGAGAGAGAGAGAGAGAGTGACATGCAGAGGAGTGACTAACTTGAGACGATTCCAGAGCAGCAATGAGAGAGAGAGAGAGAGAGAGAGAGAGAGAGAGAGAGAGGAGAGAGAGAGAGAGAGAGGATGAAAGGCAGAGGAGTGGTTGACTATGCAGATGATTTCTCTCTCTCTCTCTCTCTCTCTCTCTCTCTCTCTCTCTCTCTCTCTCTCTCTCTCTCTCTCTCTCTCTCTGCGCCTGCTGCTCTGGGGTCGTCTCCATAGTCACTCAGTCTTCTACCTTTAAGCGCTCTCTCTCTCTCTCTCTCTCTCTCTCTCTCTCTCTCTCTCTCTCTCTCTCTCTCTCTCTCTCTCTAATAACGGAAAGATCGCTTATTCTGTCTGTGTGTGATATATTTTTTTCTTCTTTGTAATCGATTTCTTTATTCTTGTTTGTTGTTTCAATTTTTTTTTTTTTACTTTAAATTCATCTACGCCTCTGTGTTAATGGATGAACAACTCATCAACTTTTTAATGTATTTGTGAAGATATGTGTGCTTGTTTAAATTGTTGTAAGTTTTAGTCGCCAGTCATGCTTAGTTAATCCCTTAATGAGGCAAGGGCCGGATGGAAAAAAGCAAGTGTTTGCTTATCTGTTACCCTTGGAAATACAGATCATCATCATCATCATCATCTCTCTCTTTTCTCTCTCTCTCTCTCTCTCTCTCTCTCTCTCTCTCTCTCTCTCTCTCTTTGTGTGTGTGTGTGTGTGCTGTCCCAGGGACCATCTGCATAGTCAAGCACTCCTCTGCCTTTCAAATCTCTCTCTCTCTCTCTCTCTCTCTCTCTCTGTGTGTGTGTGTGTGTGTGTGTGTGTGTGTGTGTGTGTGTGTGTGTGTGTGTGTGCTGTCCCAGGGACCATCTGCATAGTCAAGCACTCCTCTGCCTTTCAAATCTCTCTCTCTCTCTCTCTCTCTCTCTCTCTCTCTCTCTCTCTCTCTCTCTCTCTCTCCTCGATTCGGATACAGCAGATTTCTGGGTTTTTTTTTAAATTGTGGCATCTCTGGGAAATACATTTACGTTTAATGTGCATAAAATCGCAATGTTTGACACGTGCAAGTGCGCGCGCCCTGCGTCCCCAAAACCACCGGCCAAAGCTGGCACGGGAATCATGTTCCTTTTTCTTTTTCTGGTTTTCCTGCAAGGTGTTCCATGGTGAGCGATGCACAGAAAGCTGCTGGTTGGAAGTGGTTGGAAAATCGCGGTGGAACACATTGTGTGGACATAGAGTGATGGAGGACAGTGCACTGTGTGGACAAAACGTATAACAGTACAATATAATTTAGTGTGTGGATATACAGAAGTGGTGTACAATAAAGAGTCTGCATATACTCCCCTGGATTCATTCTGCTGTTAGAGGTTAGTGGTCAGTGTGTGTGTGTGTGTGTGTGTGTGTGTGTGTGTGTGTGTGTGTGTGTGTGTGTGTGTGTCCGTCTGTCTGTCTGTCTGTCTGTCTCCATGTGTATCTTTGTCTGTACATATATGTGGGACACAGAGCCACCTTTTGTTCATTCCCTCTGTGTCTCTGTGCATCAGTGACTCTCTCTCTCTCTCTCTCTCTCTCTCTCTCTCTCTCTCTCTCTCTAGTGACAAGATTTAGATTTGGATTGTCTGATATTAACGTTCATCAATATCGTTACCGTAAAGAGTGTGCGGAGATTGAACTTGTTCGTCCTTTGTGTAAAGAGGCTCATGAGAACGAGGTTCATTTTGTGTTTTGCTGTCCTGCCTTGGAAACTCTTAGAAGCCAGTTTATCCCATCAAAATATCATAGATACTCTTCTGCATTTAGGCTTTTCTTACTGGTCACTTCTGCTCGCGAAGATGTTATAAGACAATTTGCCATTTATTTACATAAGGCGTTCGAAATCCGCTCGGTTTGCTGTGCGTGATTGATATCTTTCTCCTTTCCTTTGCGCTGAATGTTCGATTTCTTGTATTCATATGATTTTGTTCTCTTTTTAGTTGCATTACGTGTATCATTCTTGTATTCATGTATTGTATGTATATACCACCCCCCTTCAAGAAGGGCTATGGCCTTTTTGAATAAATTATCCGCATCCGCATCTCTCTCTCTCTCTCTCTCTCTCTCTCTCTCCTCTCTCTCTCTCTCTCTCTCTCTCTCAAGCACCTGGGAGGAAAAGGGACTGCTAAACTAAAATATTACAATCACGTGCTACCTTTGTGTCTGTCTGTCAAACACACACACACAAACGCACGCACATACGCACGCATATACGCACGCTCTCATGCACACACATACACACACACGCGCACGCACGCACGCATACATACACGCTCTCGCATATTGACATACACACGATTCTGCACGCGCGCGCACACACACACACACACACACACACACAGAGAGTCAGACAGACATAGGTTTATTTTCACAGCTGAATTGATAGCTGTAGAGTGTGTAGTAAACCTTTCAATGACTATTTAAGAAAAAAAAAAATTTAGCTGACAGGAAATCAGTTTTTTGTACCTAAGAGTCCTTAACTGGCTTGCCCGAGTTGTCTCTCATGGTACACTTCAAACCTCTTTTGGCTTACGTGCGTTGCTTTTGTTTTAATCGATTTTTGTTGTTGTTGTTGTTGTTGGGTTTTTGTTGTTGTTGTTGTTGTTGTTGCAAGCCTATTACCTACGGTGGGTGTCTTCTATAATTGCACCGGTTTAAGTATACCAGGGGCGACAACTTGGTCCGAAAATTCAAGATGGGCCTAGATGGAAACAAGAGCGACTACGAGGTGGGGATGGCACAAGGACGTCCACACACGTTTGAAAGTAGATGGGATGAACCGTAATCCGAAAGGATGTCTCTCCGTGCGTTTGATGTAACAAGTGAGTGCTCATGTTTAAAAAGAAGAAAAAAAAGTTTATAATCATCATGGGTAAAGATTTCCGTCTTCTTTCGTTTTCTGCTTTTCTTGTTCACCACAAAACACACAAAGAAAAACATGGGGTAGGCGGAGGGGAGGGGTGGAGTGCGCGTGGGGCTTTGACGTGGAGAAGCGAGACCGGAATGAAAAAGAAAAAAAAGAAAAAAAATCGGAAAACAAGGGAAATAATCCAGTCATTTGTAGCGACGAGATAAGGTAGCATCTTGAGTTTTCTCCCCTACATCGTATGCTTGAACCACTGTCAGCCCGACATGGATGCTGGGTCCGACTGTTGTGAAACTCACAGCCCTTATCTTCAGTTCTTTGCAACCGAGTATGGGTATTGTAACCAGTCCAGTCCTTTTACTTAAGTCTACTTACAGCTCCTCCATGCAAAACTTGAGGAATCTGATAACTGCAATGACAGCTTTTTATCCAACAGTGTATGACTTGCTGCACATACTGATTGCTCCCATTTCCTGCCATTGCTGTCCAAGTTCTTGTATCCATACCAGAGTTACCTGTAACTTTAGACTCGTCTTCACAGACAAGGTGATTGACACAGAGTACATTCTTTACTGAGAGGCAAAATAAACACACACACACATACACACAAACCCAAAGTGCAAGTAATGTTCACACACACACACACACACACACACACAAAGCGCAAGTAATGCTCATTTAACAATGTGGAACGCACAAGAAAGTTTTCGACAAATCTGTCATCTTAAGATTTTACAAACCAGCAAAAAATAATCCACAATAGTCCTCGGATCACATGATGGGCCTTACATGCACATTGTGGTATGTGTGTTCGTGTGTGTGTGTGTGTGAGAGCATGCGTTTTCTTTTCTTTTTTTTTAATGTGCATTTATATTTTGGCTTTTCATCTTCAAGCGAAGCTAATACACCTGGTTGTTCAGAAGACATCAGTTTTTATCAGGGCAAGCATTGCCTTGTAAAGCCAATCCTATGACTTTCTTCCTTGATTTTCTGTCCTTGTTCAGAATGGGTTGAAGGTAATTATTAATGTGGCCCACTTTTCCCAGTTCATGCCCACTGAACCTGACAATGATTGCTGAATGTTTTAACTGTTGTCCAAAGTTTTGACTCTGAACTGATTTCCATCGATTCTTGATCCTCTCTTCGGTCTAGTAACGATACTGGACCTGTGCTTTTCTGGTTCCAGTGTGTGTGTGTGTGTGTGTGTGTGTGCTGCGTGTGGTGTGTGTGTGTGCGTGCACGTGCCCACGTGCATGCATGTGTTTGCGTGTGTGTATGAGCACACTAATGGATTTCATGGGTGTAAATTTTTTGCATGATTTTATGTCAAAGTATTTATGCGAACACCAGGGATCCTACATTAGCGAAATACCAATGGATTTCATGAATGCAGATCAAGTTTTACATGGTTTCATATCAAAGTATTTATGCGTATGTCAGGGCTCCTACATCAGCGAAATATAAAAATAAGAATACACAAAAAGAGAAGATTTCAGCACAAAAAAATAATGAGTAAATCAAAAAACAAAAGAGAACAAAAACAAAAACATAGGAATCTGCAAACTGCCAGCTGTGTTTCAGGTAAACTAACAGCTGATATTAACATCACAGAATCTCATGTAAACATTTTCACAAGAGTGATCATTTGCCGTAAGTTGTCTACAAAACTGAAGGCAAAGTAATGTCATGCACTGATTTTCTGCACCAGCAAGGTGCTGCCAAAGAGAAAGAGACCGACAAAAGCTTAAGTCCTTGTCCTGGTTCGACCAAAAATGGACGGACGATACACTCTGAGGTTAGACCAAAATTTGGATGTACACTTCCCATTGTTCAGATTTGCGTTATATTGCAAATTCTTAAAGTAGGTTACAAATGTTTTCCAGGGCAGACAGGAGGGAGTAAAGGGAGGGGGGCTGGAAAGGGGGGAGCATAGTGGAAGCTCATGTACATGTGTGCGCGCGTGTGTGCGCGCTTGCATATACCTGTGTATGTGTGCATGAAGCAGGAGGGGAGTAGACGGTTGCCCTGTTGTGTGCACGTTTGTGTGCGTATTGTGCATGTGTTTGCATACCAGTTCCAGTGTGAATGCAAACATACTATTTTACACTTACATCTTCACAGGACATGTCAGCACTATACACAATAAAACAAGACAGATGCAGAAGAGAGCGATGTATCACAGAAGCACACACTGAAAATTTGATCATGTGTTATGGAACACCAAAAACTATTTTGACATTTCCTCACTTGCGAACGCATTCACAATATTGAACGCACACTCCAGAAAAAACTGATTCATCTTTCTATCTTTATTAGTAGTAGCATCATTCATTCTAAACACAGCACACACAACATGTACAATGATTTTAGTCCTCCACCATGATATTTGCACACTTAACAACTGGTCGTTTCCATTCAGTCAATCAGGTTGCTTTTAGCCAGCTAATGAACGAGCAACACCCTTGCGTCCGCATCACACCATCACCCCTCACTGCAATCAATGTCAGTCACCTGAAAAACATAACCAAACACACCACTTCAGATTTATAAATGAACAAACAAATTAAGATCTTTTCTGTTAAAAGAAACACACACGCATAAAATCATTCGATAAAAACCTCAATAAGAACTATAGCATTACACTGTCTAGATGAACTATTCTTCAAATATTCATATACAGCAGCCATGTTATTAGCTGTTTAGCATGCTGGCCCAGGGAACTGAATCTCAGCAGCATCTGATGGAGGTACGTTGGAGCCCAGATGTTTAGTCCCAACACAAGGTCAGCATGCAGACCAATTAGTGTCTGAATACTGCTCATAGGAGAAAACATCCATATGCAAGCAGAAACTTCCAATATTGATACAAAAATTAGAATCTGAAGGTTTATGGAAATGAGAAAATATTTAGAACTCCTTGCTTAGCAAATGAAGCATTATGACTCCTATAAAAGATGACAGAGGCTATGAAAAGTTCCAATCAACTGCAAGAAAATCCATAGTATTTGGCAAGCTATTCTAATATCAATGTAAACTGAACATAAAAAAGGTGAAAAAGAAAAGAGTTTGCTTCAAGAATCCAGACTCTGATTCAGTTTCTGTCCATCTGAATCACTTTGATCTTCAATGCAATGTTCTTTGACACACCATAAATAGAAATGAGATCTCAAGTTGTAGACATTTTCTGTAATGTTCAGGATCAGCAGCATGGCTGTGGCTGTGAACACGATGAAGTGTGTCATGTCACACAGTGGATGAGACAACAAACAGAAGTTAAAAACTAAGAAAGAATCTCACACACACGCACGCATGCACATATGCACGCACGCACACGCACACACACACACACACACAATCTGACAATGAGATAAAAAGAGAAGAGAAAGACAGAAAATGAGAAGAAAAAAAAAAAAGAGGAAGGAAGAAAGGAAAGAAACGTGAGAAATGACGTATAGCACTTACCACACAAACAATCCCATGACCCTGTTGTTGTCCCACTCCCCCTTCGTCTCCGTCACACATAGATGCCCACCCACAGAAGAAGGAAAAGAACGCCGAATCCCATGAAGATGGACGCCACTAGCGACACCGACAGTTCCTTGTACAGGTCCCTTGTGAACTTGGTGGAGGTTACCTCATAGCTTTGTGCAGTTGAGGAAAAACATTCATATTCTATCAGCTCTTCTGAGGCAGATGTGTAGTTTGTGATCATAAGAATTCATGGTAGCCCAGTCAGTATCATTTTAACGGAAAACTGATGAGACCAATATTATCGTTTCTGATTTGGTGAATATGGGGTTTTTAAACCAAATTTTGTGGTAGCACTAACAGAGTAACGCTGTTCAGACCAGTCATCTCATTCATGTTAACCAAGATTTCCGACATTCGTTTACAAGTAAAATGTAATCTACAGTATGTAGAGAAACATGTTTTGTTTTTTTAAGTAAAACAATCAATAATTATGATAACCATTTGTATCACGATAATTCACTGAATTTTCAAGCTCAGAAATGGAGAGATGGGGGGGGGGGGGCGGGAAGGGGGGAGAAAAAAATAGAATTCATAACTAAAATTGTAAACGTGCACATGAGGTGCAAATGATGTTCCACCTGATGGCATTTTCTGAAAGACGGCTGCATTTTCAAAAATTATAATATGACCCAAGCACAGTCATTTAGATTAGCAATGCGTTTCAAGCCCTTCAGATTATCAGGATTTTTTTTTTTAATCATGAATAAAGTCAAAACGCTTTCTCCTTAAAAACTTGTAAAAATTCATTTCAATTTCAGTTGTCAAAGTTTCATAATTACAAGTTGTCAAACTTTCATGTTAACCAATGCATTATGCATTACGTTGACTTGTATTCCTGAACAACTGTTCAATATTAACAATATCATTCTTTGTATGCTGCGTGTATTTTTACCCTTTCCACAAGCACTCAACTACACTGAATCCCTTGTCGATTAAGCAATTCGGCCATTTGTCTAATTCATTTTAGTTGCTATAAACAATATGGGTAGTTTTCTTATCTACTTTCATGTGTTACATTTGATTACTGGTGGCAACATGCTTTGTATGTTTGAAAGAAGAAATGATTTAGATGAACGTACATTCAACACTGCGGAATTTTCCATAATTTGACAACACAACAGGCAGATGAATCATGCATCTGAAATGCACAAGAATATGAACCAGTTCACACTGAAACAAACACAACACTCACCACTCACATTAAACCTAGAATACATTTTGCCAATAGCTACGATATTTCTACAGATCATCCCAGAAATTTACGCTCAAATGAAAGAAAGTTTCAGTTTAGTGTATCCATACAACTACAAATCAGTGGTATCCGCACCCACATTCATACACAAAGCCATACAAATTATTTTTCTACGAACAAAAGAACGTCAAACATCACTACAATTTTACAGTTTTCGCTCAGCACAGAATAAATTCAGGCGGCATACAGAGCCCTTATTTCCACCCTCTCTCTCTTTCTCTTCTCACTGACTAACTCTTCTGCATCCATTCTAGTCCTTGCCCTGCACTTCCACACCCAGCCCCACCCCCCACCCCCTCCCCCCTTATACATCCTCATACGTAAACATCTCTCACCCACCCACCCTTCCCTCCATCCTCTTTACTTCCACTTCCCTAACTCCTGTACCATTTGGAATGTTTTCATAAATCTGTCATGGTGATGCTACCTATATTTGCTAGCATCTTATAGCCAACGAAAAAAAGTTTGATTATGATGAGGAAAACCCACTATTTTGTCTTATCTGCTGAAAGCAGCCATGAACTGACCCTGACCCTATAATTTAGAGGGGGATACTGAGGTGGGAAGATACTACAGTGTTCTGACATGAGCCATTTCAACAAGACCATTAAGTTTTCGATTAAAAGGGAAAAAAAAGGTTCTGAAATAGCTACGTATATATGTGCATTGGCACAAGCCTCAGAGTCAGCACACGCACAAGTGTGTTAAACAGCGTACGAAGCAATGCATGGTGCACCTATGTGCACACTCCGTAGGTAAAAAAGTTATATGGTATGGTGTGTGAAGCAAGAGAGAAAAGGGGAGACAATGACGCACTGAAACCATCTCGAAATTTATTTCCCTTGCACCACATGCATATTTTCTGAGAGCAGATTAAACAGTAAAACAGGTAATTTTTTTTGTTTTTCCTCATGCTCTATCAGCACTTCAGGGTGTTGTTTGTTGTTGTTGTTTTTTCACTGATAAAGTTCAGTGTGAAAAAAATGAATGCAAAATAGTAATGCAAAGTAATATTTTCTTTTTTTTTTTAATCTGAAGAATTTAGTTAGTGAGTCTCTTTGAACTTCAGATTTGCACTGCAAACAGAAATATCTTGGTTTCCTTTCCACATAAAAATCCCTCATTTCTGCCAGTTCTGTGACCCCCACCCCCACCCCTATCCTCTTTCTCCCCTGACTTTGTCACTTCTTCCTATGCCACTTTAATAACTGATTTATTAGTTATGTAGTCCTCATCACACTATCCACAAAACAAGAACTGGAGTAGAGTACCTATGCTCGTCACAGTCACGCTGCCGCTGTGCTATTACAGTGTAATAGCTATATTTTATTCAGAACATTTGGTATATCTGCAGGGATTCATCATTTAAACATCTATAGTCTCTTGATCTGTATCCTATCCATCCTAACTAAATAAAAACCAAGTATACACATTCAGAGTCCACATAAAACCAAGTATACACATTCAGA
>CM065727.1:34418220-34425720 GCA_033310375.1 Conus canariensis | reverse complement strand
CTCTCTCTCTCTCTCTCTCTCTCTCTCTCTCTCTCTCTCTCTCTCTCTCTCTCTAACATACGCGCGCGCACACACACACACACACACACACACACACACACACACAAGCACGCCCACACACACACACACACACACACACACACACACACACACACACACACACACACACACACACACACACACACTTACGTAGAGAGAGAGACATAGAGACAGAGACAGACAGACAGACGGACGGACAAAACAACTTGTTGGGAAAAAAAAAGAAAAGAAATACGCTCGCGTGCGCGCGCGCACACACACACACACACACACACACACACACACACACACACACACACACACACACACACACACCCCCCTACCCTACCTACGCCCAAAATCAACACCAACCGTTCGCATGCATACACCCAAAAACACCACATGCACACACACATAACACTACTGTCCAAGATCACTGTTAGGTGGATAGACGTTAAATTAAAGAACGAACACACACACACACACACACACACACACACACGCGCGCGCGCGTAGCAAGGGAGGGGGGGGGGGGAGCAAACTACACTCATTATCGTGGGTTGCAACTCCAGCTTCATTCTGATGAAAACACGGGAACTCTTTGACACTCGAAGATGGAGGCAAACTAGCTATAATGTGGTTTACTGTTCGTTGGTATTCTACGCACACAATGATTTACGAGTCTGGTTTGTTTCCTGGGAGCGGTAAATACAGCGAATGAGGATCAAATCGATCCAGAGTCACTCAAGCCTTAAACTGTGGCTTCAACGGAGTGGGCTATAGCTTTTGGCACTGTCGTAACAATACTTCTGACAGCGGTGACAGTTCGTCTGTTCAACCGTTCCAGGTTTTGTGCTTGCCCGTCTGCATGTGGTTGACACTTCGGATAAAATCGGGAAATACCGTGACACTGCACGAGCTCCGATGATACTTCAGCCAATGATTGACAACCGCGCGCGTGGTCGCTGCTAAGGACGCCACAGACAGACGAACGTGTTTGTAATCTGTGCGGGGGAGGTGGAGCCGTGAGTTGAGAGTGGCGGTGTGGATTACAGTTCTTCTGCCGTGTGTCTCACTTTCTTTTTGGCAGTGTGTGCCTTGCGAGCGTGTGGCTGGGGAGGGGACCATGAAGACAAGAAAACAGTGAGAGTGTCAACATGCTAAGTGCCTTGTCGCGTGGATATAGTTCGTGGAATGGAGAGCTCGACATTTATGGCGAGGCGATCGAAAAGAAGGTAATGGACAACTTTTATTCATTACTTTTGATATTCTCATTCATTTTGATTTAACTGGAATCAGAACCTTTCAGGATTAAAACAAAAATCAGGTGTAACTGTCTTGTTGCCTGGAATGAGTTGCTAACGGCTTCTCTGGTGTGTGCTATGTGAACAAGAATTATTTGCGTATATGTGTGTCTTCGACTAGTAATTTGGAAAAACAAACAAACAAACAAACAAAAAAACAACAACAACAAAAACGCCTGCAAATCTGACATTAATTTCGCCATAATTTACACCTTTAAAAATGTCGGTCTTATGATGAAGATGAATGGTAGTGGTGGTGGTGTCATTCACAGTGCCAACTTAATAAAGCTGTACATGCAGGTCAACATGACAAACACAATAACCTGGCCTCCTTTGAAAGTTCCTATCTTTTTAGTTAAAAACTGGGATCTGATTAAATCAGGTCTGTATTTAACTATGTATCAATCTATGTATCTGCCACATTTCATTCGGTCAGTCTGTTTATATGAAAAAGTAAGAAAACTTTTAAGCATTGAAAAGTCATTGTATTGTGAATGTCCATTGATGATGGGAGCTGCCTCATTACAAGTGACTCACCTCAAACACTGTGGGGAGATGATTGCAACCATTGCCAGGCTACTGATGATTCTGACCCAGAAGATATCTGATAGTGCGCTAAAGCTAGGAGCAGCAGATGACCGACTCAACAAGAGAGAATTCATCGGTCCCCATTTTATTTTTAAACAGCACTTTCAGTACCATCACCATCACCCCTTAAACCCTGTTTTCCCATTTCACTCTGCCACCCCCCACCATTCTTTTTTTTTTTTTTTTACAGTATTTTACTGCGATAAATGTTTTCACAAATTAGAGGAATTTTATGCCTTACTTTGTGTCCTCTGGTCACTGTTTGTAATCTGTTCATGCAGAATTGAAATATTCTGTAAGGAAGATGCTTCCCAGGCCACGGCCACCACCATTCTCCCTCACCCACCTACCCACTCTTCCTCAACTAGCTCTGATCAATGAAGAAAAAATAAAAGGAAATAGTTTTCTGTAGAACCTTAATTTGAAATTAACAAAAGTAACCTCTAATGCATTGGAATTTGGAACTATAATGAGAAGATTATTACCACAACTGAGCAGTCACACCAGGATGAAATGGCCATCAGATGCATTAGTGCAATATCAGTGTACTCTCTCTTTTAAAAGTGGGGGAGGTGGGGGGCTGGTTTTATATCTACAAGTAACAGTAAAGATGTTCACTCTTACAGAACAGCTGAATCTTTTCTTTTTTTTTTTCTACAGAGTTGATGATTCCTGGTGAATACAATTATCCCTCTTTAAATCATGTAAGACACAGAGATGGAACTGACTACTGGTGAGATTACAACAGACAGTGATATGAGCATTGATAACAAGTGAAAATAATCATAACAGACTCAGATGAAATTGATAGCTAGATGGAATAATTATAACAAATGAAGAGATGGAGACAGCTGTGAGAAGAATTATTACAGATTCTGAGATGAAGTTGATAGCTGTGAGAGCAGTCATAACAGACTAAGAGATGGAGTTAATAGCTGGTGAGAATGATTAAAACAGACTCTAAAATGAAGTTGAATGGTAGTGAGAATAACTATAGCAGATTCTGGTCTGAAGTTGATAGATGATGAGAATAATTGAAACAGATTCTGGGATGAAGTTAGTAGCTGGTGAGAATAATTGAAACAGACCTAGAGATGGAGGGAATAACTGGTGAGAATAATTGTAACAGTCTCTGAGATGAAGTTGATAGCTGGTGAGATTAAATATAACAGACAAAGAGATGGAGATAATAATTGGTGAGAATAATTGTAACAGATTCTGAGATGAAGTTGATAGCTGGTAAGAATGATTGTAACAGACTCTAAAATGAAGTTGAATGCTAGTAAGAACAGCTGTAGCAGACTCCGATATGAAGTTGATAGATGGTGAGAATGATTATAAAGATTCTATGATTGGCTGATAAATAGTGAGAATAATTACAAACTTGGAGATGAAAATGATGAGCTGATGAGAATAATTACAACAGACTCTGAGATCAAGTTGATACCTTGTGAAAATAATTATAACAGATAGTCTGAGGTGAAGCTGATAGCTGGTGAGAATAATCTGAGGTGAAGCTGATAGCTGGTGAGAATAATCTTAACAGACTCTGTCCCTGAGACAGAGTTGATACCAGGTGCCAATAATTTTAACAGACTCTAAGAGCGTGATGGAGTCTATCATTTTGTCACAATGCGTCTGCGGAGAGACAATTCATACATTATAAGACAGATGGTCTGCTTAACCGACCAATTTAGTGAGTGGGTAGTACTCTCCTTAGTAACAGTGACATCCTCAGTTTCAAACCTGTGAGAAAAGTATCTGTTGTGACAAGCAAGAGCTTCTAAAATGATCAATTATGGGTTATTAATTCATGCTACCAGTGAATGCTAAGCAGTGGTAGTTACCTAACTACAGTGTCTGTTGTTGGATACAATGCATCTCTCCCTGGTTGGATGGCGTGATGCTCTGCACAGCGGTTTGAGCTGATGAATTAATGAAACTGAAGGTTTGAGAGAAGCCAGTCTTCACTCTTGCCTTTCTTCCACTCTGTTCTCAACCGTTGGCATAACAGAACTCTCTTGGAGGGCTGTTTGACCTCTGTTTCTTTCCTCTGCCTCAGTGTCTCTCTGTTTCTGCCTTTCTGTCTGTCTGTCTGTGTCTGTCTGCCTGTCTCTCTTCTCTCTCTCTCTCTCTCTCTCTCTCTCTCTCTCTGTGTCAGTCAGTCTCTCTCTCTCTCACTGTCTTTGTCTCTCTGTCTCTGTCTCTCTCTCTCTCTGTCAGTCTGTCTCTCTCTCTCACTGTCTCTGTCTCTCTCTGTCTCTGTCTCTCTCTCTCTCTCTCTCTCTCTCTCTCTCTCTCTCTGTCTCTCTATGTGTGCATGTGTGTGTTGTGTGTGTTCGTTCGTTCTTTGTTTTTTATCATCTTTCACCATAAGTGATATAGACCAAAGTGTGCGTGAGTGAGTGCATTCTTCTGTGAGTGTGTGCGAGTGTGTGAGAGTGTAAATGTGTGAGGTAATGAAAACTGTGTGTGTGTGTCTGTGTTGTATGTGTGTGTGTGTGTGTGTGTTGTTGTGTGCGCTGCGCGCATGCGTGTGTGTGTGTGAGTGTGTGTGTTTTCAATTGCACGCCCTCTCTCTTTATCTTTCTTTATTCTTTGTTTTTACAAGTTCTCGCTCGCTTACCTCAGTTAAACATTGCATTCGAAATATAATGTGTCAGTACTAGCACACAAAAAAGCAATGCTGTTACTCATAATGCACGTAACTCTCAACAAAGCCACAAATTGTTAACTTACATGCATGCAGACCAAAGCCACGCAGAGATTGTATACAATATGTACGCTGATGAGATAATGTATGCGCACTTTTTTGCAGGTGCATCCTGTTTGTAGATAAAATAACATGATATGTAATGTCCAGTTTTACGTTGTATTTTCTCTGACTGATTACTGTGATTCAAACCAAAGAAACAGAGAGGGGCAGCAGTGGTGTTTCGTTTTGTTGAGAGAGAGAGAGAGAGAGAGAGAGAGAGAGAGAGAGAGAGAGAGAGAGAGAGAGAGAGGAATTTTCTTAACTGAAATAGTTCACACTGACATACATTGCGCACGCTCGCGCGCGCGCACATACACACACACACACACACACACACACACACACACACACACACACACACACACACACACATGGAAGAGAGGGATAGGAGTGGAGAAGGGAGAGAGATAGATGTAGAGAGAGACAGACATCTTTATTACGATTTGGCTTTTCTAATTGAAACTCCATATATGCATGTTTGGACTTTCGATCAAAACGTACTTTATCACTCTGTGTTGATGTGTATCAGAAGACTAGTTCATGCGTGTGTGTGTGTGTGTGTGTGTGTGTGTGTGTGTGTGTGTGTGTGTGTGTGTGGTGTGTGTGTTCCTGCGTATATTTTAGAAGTTGATTTGTTAAAACTTGTAGCCCAAAAGCACACTGTAGCTTACGTTGTTAGGATGAGCGATATATATAGAAATTGTGCTCATCGTTATAGTAGTAGTAGTAGTAGTAGTAGTAGTAGTAGTAGTAGTAGTAGTAGTAGTAGAATCATTTTCAAAATGCTCTCGGAAAAAGCTTGGAGACTGAAAAGTTGAAAAGTTGTTTTTTTTTTTTTTTTTTAAGGTTCAAGGAAAAAAGAAAGTTTTAAAGAAACAAGTGGGAGAAGGGGAAAGAGGGACGAAGAGGCGGGGGGGGGGGGGGGGGCACACTTCCCTCTCACAACCCAGTCAAGCTATCCATTTCCATCAGGCAGAACTATGTTAAATTAGCATGGAATGCAATTTCTCTAGTAAAGGGCTCACTACTTCGTCTCTTGAGGATTAGTGGTCCGTGCGTTCGACAATAGTAATGTTTGGAGGGATTATCGATCCCTTCTGCAAACACACCCAGGCTGACAGACCGATCGACAGTCATAGATCTCTCAGTGGTATACTTGCTTGGTCAGTCTGACCACTACTAGACTGACCACTACCTTTTATTGTTGAAAATTATGATCGGCTAGAACTCTCTCTCTCTCTCTCTCTCTCTCTCTCTCTCTCTCTCTCTCTCTCTCTCTCTCTCTCTCTCTGAATGCATCTTATAAGTTACAAATGATTTGAATTGATTTGTCCATGAACAGCCTACCTGTATGCTTTTCCACATTTCTTTTGATGCGCATCTCTTTGTCAGATTCTTTAACGTCGTTTTTGAGTGACTGTTTTCCAGACGAATGTCATTGTCACGCGGCATTACCCTACCCCCAGCCCACCTGTTTTAACACGGACTGAAAAGGCCAAAGGGTTTAACCATTCCGACTTCATTTCTCTCTCTCTCTCTCTCTCTCTCTCTCTCTCTCTCTCTCTCTCTCTCTCTCTCTCTGTGTGTGTGTGTGTGTGTGTGTGTGTGTGTGTGTGTGTGTGTGTGTGTGTGTGTTCCAACTTTTAGAAGTAAAAGCCTTTTTTTCTGGCATAACCGTTACGTCTCAGCTGCCCCCTCAGTGAATCAACCTGCCGTGCTGTTCAGTGTCTCAAGCTGACACTCTCTGGGCGAAAGTGTTAAGTATTTCCATAAATTAGCCGTTTGTCGCTGAGATGGCCTCGGAGTCCAAAAGCCAAATGGGGGAGGGCCCCCCCCCCTCCCCTCCTTTTAAACCAGTTCCTGTGCAGTGTCACGTTTTGCGTGGGGGTGAAAAAGTCACAACAACAATGTTTGTGTCCTAGCCTGTCTTGAAGTGTGATCTGGAACATACTAACCTGAAGAAATTAGGGTGAAGAGGGGGGGGGGGGGTAAGAGGAGTAGGTGGAGGAGGGAAGGGGGGAGAAAAACTTGACAGCCGCGTACATATTACGTTTACATGATGGGAATAATCTATTTCGAGTATGTTATTGCCAATGAAATCGCTATAAACAACACCATATACGTTTATATACAAAACACAACAGCCTACAGTAGCCCGTAATAAAATGTAAGTAGAATATAGTTTAGTGTGGGACAGTGCCGGACACTACAAATAATGCCAATTAATCTTTAGTTTCGAAGAGGAGCCCATACGTCGACTTTTGTTCAAAAGACGATTCAGAAAGCTTTGCCATTTGGAGGGTTTGGTGGGTAATACCAGAACCACAGTGACGGTTATTAACCTTTCACTGTCAGCTTAGACGATAGCAAGCTGGTGATTATTAATGAACAGATTTTATAGCAGCAGAACTACCCTAAGCGCACAAAATTTAAGATTTTATCTCTTTTGGCGCCGGTTCATAATATAATTATTGTTGTGTCCATGATCATTTTGCTACACTCTCACCTTATCCCCATCTCCCTCTCCTCCCTCCCCACCTCAACCCTTCCCCTTCCTTTCTCTGGGTGTCTGGCTGTCTCTATCTCTGTCTCTTTCTCCCTGTCTCTGTCTGTCTGTCTGTCTGTCTGTCTGTCTGTCTGTCTGTCTGTCTCTCTCTCTCTCTCTCTCTCTCTCTCTCTCTCTCTCTCTCTCTCTTGCTCTTCGTGTGTGTGTGTGTGTGAGAGAGAGAGAGAGAGAGAGACATCGTATCTATCTGGTTTATAAATATCGGTGGTGCTTCTGCTGCTCGACAATGTTCACAGCGTGAACAATCGGGACAAAGAAAGCAATGCTTT
>CM065727.1:34410720-34413220 GCA_033310375.1 Conus canariensis | reverse complement strand
AAGAAGAAGAAGAACACAACAACAACAACAACAACAACAAAAACACAAGAATCATCTCATCATCATCATCATCATCATCATCATCATCATCATCATCATCATCGTTGTTGTTGTTGTTGTTGTTGTTGTTGTTGCAGATGTTGTTGTTGTTACTGTTGTTGTTGTTATCATTATTGTTATTATTGGTGGTGGTGGTGGTGGTGTTATTATTATAATTATTATCATTAGTAGTTGTTGTAGTAGTATTGATTAGGCAACAGCTAATAACATTTTGGTCGCCTTCAGCCTCCTACACCCCTCCCCAACCTCCTCGTCTCATCAAGGTCTTTTGTCCACCCCCATCTCCCTCCTTTGCTTCCCTTCTCTCTGCTGTGCGATTTCTGCATCTTGATAAATAGGCAAACAAAACAGGCGGTGAAATCGCAACACTGAAATATACAGAAAAAGCTGGTCTGTCATAGTCTAATGGCCTTACTATCACACACACACACGCACACACACACACTCTCTCTCTCTATCTCTCTCTCTCTCTCTCTCTCTCTCTCTCACACACACACACACACACACACACACACACACACACACGAGAGCGAGAGAGAGACAAACAGACAGACAGACAGACAGACGTCATTCAACAATGGTAGCTTTTCCACTGTATTAAATTTCAAAAAAGAAATTGTAATCACAGTTACAAGACAAAACACGTAGCAAAAGCAGATCCATGGAATGAGCAGTTGGATTTCTTTCCGTGTTTACACTTGTTGAAACAGTGCTTTACTTGCTGTGGCCGGTTATTGCACGTACTGTACTTACAAGACAGTTTCAAGTTTCAAACTTGATTCACAACGAATCCAAACAGCTTGGCTGGGGCCGTATCTCTGTTGATACTTAACCATTTCAGTTGATATTTGTCATAGTCAAATCAAATCAGAGCCGAAAAGAAATTTTCTCTGTATTAATTTATTTTAAGTCATTTGAAGTTAGCGTACTTCCCCTAAATTCCTATCAATGTGCAAATTTAGCGCACGTCTTCTTCTTCTTCTTCTTCTTCTTCTCGAAATCGTACTTTAATTGAGTATAACTTAAACCCAGACTGGTTTTTGCCGAACTGTCTTGGTTTTGAGAGTCGTAGGCTCAGTAATGTACGTGTAGGCTAGTACAGTATCAAAGATGATGTTCAGTTTGGAAATGATAATTTCACCTCCACGTTTGGTGTAGATATCTAGAAACTAGCTCCTCCGTGGATTAGACTAATAATTTAGGTAAAGAAATATTTTTGGTAACCTGTTGGCTGATTTGTTGCAGAAGATAAAGCATTGTTACTCAGTTGTTTTGAAGTTGTTAAGTGTAGTAGTCAGTCAGTAAACAGGTATCTGATGTTGGTACTTGGTTTAGATCGCGATTATATTTCTTTGGGAGTATTCAAGCAACATGAAATGAAAATTTAATTTTCACGTTTGTCACGACACGCACATTTTGTTCACCATGTTTGTTTACGGTGTTTCTCTGTCTCATTTTTTTTTTTTTTATAATCCAGAATGTGTGTGAAGTATCATACCTTTTTTTGTAAAGAAACGGAAACAAAATTAAGCGTTCGCAGACGAGAACAACATGTAGGCTGGTGCACCAATCTAGCTTATTTATTGATGAATCAACTAATTAATCAATAAACAAATCAGGTCTTTTAATCATTAGTTAATTTTTTTCATGCGATAAGGTATTTAATTAATCATTTCTAATTATTGGTTCTTTCATTATCTATTTAATTGATGTGAGATTTTCCTGTGCATAACCGATTATGAACTTTGCAAATGGCGACCACACGTCCAATCGTTTACGCTAAACTCAGATCCTCATGCATGTCGGCCCTAGGCCGCAATGGGTCATGTCGTTTCGGGTATTGGGGATTTTCTGTGCGGAGGATTATTCGTTAATCCCGTTGTTGGCTGGCTAATCCCTTTCCTACCACTTTAAGACAACTGATAATGAAGGGAACTGGGTCGCAGTCACATTGCCGTTGAAAGTCACACACAAAAAAAAAAAAGAAAGAAAGAAAGAAACTAACTCTCTCCGTAGAATCCGTGCTTTCAGTTCTTTACTCTATCACTCACGTAGAATGCCTGCTTTCAGTTATTTAATCTCTCTCCTCTCTTGTGTGTGTGTGTGTGTGTGTGTGTGTGTGTGTGTGTGTGTGTGTGTGTGTGTGTGTGTGTGTGTGTTTCTCTCTCTCTCTGCCGAACGATGAGAGGGCATGAAAGAGGGCTAGGTAGGGGGGAGCGGGAGGAAGAGGGTGGTGAGGAGAGGGTAGTGTTGTCTGGGTAACGGGTCAACAAAGGGTACGACATGATACGTGTCAATGGCTTTCGCTCCATTGATCAGATTGAGACGGGGAGAACTAATCCGACTGTCTCTTTCATTCTATAGACACTCTCTCTCTCTCTCTCTCTCTCTCTCTCTCTCACACACACACCACACACACACACACACCACCACACACACA
>CM065727.1:34393220-34400720 GCA_033310375.1 Conus canariensis | reverse complement strand
TCTCTCTCCCCCCCCCCCCCCCCACATTCTCACGCCCAACCTGCTGCCTCAGAAACTTCAGGCCACCACCCGACTTAACCGCACTAATCGGGCGCATTAATTCCGTTAGCCACGTACCCTTGATTACCGCAAATCCGAGACGAATTTCACCGCAAAGTGACTGGACTTTACGAGTAATTGACATGCTATATTTCAGCTTGTTGATCGGCCGGAAAGTGTGGATGAACACGTGACATTTGTTGGGGGACAAACAGTCAAATAGTCAGACTGACCACCTGGTTCAGAGCTGTCCATACCCCGAAAAACGCAAAGGGGGGGGGGGGGGGTAAGGTAAAGGTGAGGTGGAGAGGAGCTGGAGCTGGAAAAGGGTGATGGAGGAGGGGAAGGAAGAGGGGAGGGGGGGGGGGAGTACAGGTTGCTTCTTTTCGGCGAAGATGGAGACACATCATTTTCGGTGACAAATAGTCAGTCAGACCGGCTGAAATCTTTACGAAAAACGGGACTGAAAATGGTTTGCTAGTTAGATGTTGCGAATGGGAATGCCGTTATCGCGCGACGCAAAATCTGTCATTTTGGCTGCCCAGTAGAACGTGCAGTCGTTCTTGTCGTGTCAGGGTAGTGTTAGACAGGTTCTCCACTCCCGTCTGTTGCACCACTGGAGATGGGTAGGGACCTGAAACCTAATCACGCGTTTCTCTCTTCAGCCAAGAAATGTGAGAATACATCACACTTGATGAAAAAGAAATAAACAGACCGATCAATACCAGTACAGTTCCTAAGAGTATTGGTTTGGGTAGGGAAGTGTGAAGTGGAGAGGGGGGGGGAGGGGGGGGGGAGGCGTGATGTGTGGTTTCCTTCTTCAGCAAGGAAATGTGAAAATGGGTCACTCTTGATGATAATGTAAACATTCTGAGGGACTTGTTACTTGTGCGCGCGCGCGCGCGCGCACACACACACACACACACACACACACACACACACACACACACACACACACACACACACACACACACACACACATAACACAACACAACACACACCGTCAAGGCTCGCTTTCTCTCGCCCAGCTTACAGTCATTAATCGGCCCAGGCCCTGTATCTTATCAGGCCGCTGACAGATGGTCATTAGGCGGTCACTGATGTGATCAATGGCGCCATTAATTAGCTCTGGGGTCGGCCTTCACGTGTGAGCGGTTAGCTCCCCCTCACGGGTGACTTAGCCACCCGCCCTGAAAAAAAAAAAGGCAAAAAGCCTCTTAGCAGAGTGTGAACAGGGTGGAGGGTTGTTGGAAGACTTCCATCGGACGTAGATCTAGATGGTGATATTTCTTTTTTTGAGTTTCAGTGCTAATATTGTCCAGCCGACTAACCCAGGCTCTCACACGGCCGCCGCTACAAAGAAAGTTTGCCCTGGAAAACGCATTGCCACAGTCCAGCGCCACCGTTTTTAATGTGCGAGCTTTTTTTAAAATTTCATTCTATCTATCAAACTGGATTTGCTTTCCTCAGAATTCTACCATGGTCAGGTCCCTTGTTGTCGTGGGTTGCTTAGCGCGCGCAGTATACAGGCTGCGCTTGGGATTATCTTCTCGGACGACTAAAAAACAAAAATCATTCCGTCTGCCCTGAGGTTGGCAAATAGGGGTATATCCTTGTCGATAGTAATAGTACAAACCATGCCGCGGATATTTCTTCCCCGTAAGGGAGGGAGGTGTGTGTGACGGATGATACAGGTGCGTACCAACATGGGATGGCGCGCTTCGATACACACACTGTGGCGGATTATGAAATGATGTTTGGAAGTATGTGACAACTGGGGCAAACAAACTGCTTAAAGTACTGTATGAACTGTCAAGCATACATGCGCATGAGCGACGAACTCGTGGGTTAGAATTCAGAAACAGCAGGTCCCCCCCCCCCCCCCCCCCCCCTCCCCACCCCACCATCCCCCGTCCTCCCACTCTTCCTCAAGGGTGCATCTGTTTCGAGATGTAGAAATCAACGCAAGTTTTGTGTTGTTGCTGTTGTTGTTTTGTTTTGTTTTCTATTGTTGTTGTTTTGTTTGGGAAGGATAGCGATAAGGATATGGCCAAACATATAACCATTTCTCAAAAGAAAAAAAACAACTATCCCATCCACACGGAATAATAATACTTCTACGATAGTTTTGCGATGGCAGAAAATCCGCGTCAGCATTTTGCGATGGCAGAAAATCCGCGTCAGCATTGACGTCATTTCTTGCCATTTTCTGTTCATCCCATTCCACAGGTTTGCACTACTGTCAGTGTTGTAGCCTGCATGTCAGTGTTGTAGCCTGCATGTCAGTGTTGTAGCCTCCATGTCAGTGTTGTAGCCTGCATGTCAGTGTTGTAGCCTCCATGTCAGTATTGTAGCCTCCATGTCAGTGTTGTAGCCTGCATGTCAGTGTTGTAGCATCCATGTCAGTAATGTAGCCTCCATGTCAGTGTTGTAGCCTGTAGAAAGAAACTCGTGGAGAGCGTGGCAGCAGAGAGTCCTCAGAAGAGAAGCCCCCTTCAAGCAAGTGTTTCGGCCCTTATCTCCTGACACTCTAGGGGGGTTGGGCCACACCCGGTTCATGACTCCGGATGTCCCTCTGCTGCCCCTTTTTTTTTTTTTTTTTTTTTCCCCATCTTGGGACGAGCCATGGCTGGGATTCGAACACATGACCCTCTGGACATGCTCATTTTCCACTTAATGACTCGCGCTTTAACCACTGAGCCACAGGGACACCTGATATTTGTAGGAAATTTAAGCCTTATGAAGTTCACTTTTGTTCCTCCTTGACCAGATCCAGCTTGAACACCTCTCTGCCGCTTCTGCCATTGCTTTCAGGGCTCTGGTTTTTTCCTTCCCTGCAACTGAGAGCTGTTTCATGAGGCTGTATGCAGACGTTCCTACAAACCCCCTAGCTCCAATTTCTGCAGTGAGGACTTTGACCTGATAGCCTTCTCTCCTCAGGCTGTTTGCCAGATCAGCATACTTTTCAGTCTTGTAGAGGGGTATGCTGATGGCTACATGTCTACCACTCTTTTTGAAGTAACTGTTTCATTCGTTCGCGATCAAGTTACGTATTTGCTATAATCCGGTTTTAATGGCAGTTCTTCGGTGTTATGTATGCACATCCACCTCTCACCACACACACCACACACACCACACACACACACACACACACACACACACACACACAACACACACACACACACCACACCACACACACACACACACACACACACACACACACACACACACACACACACACACACACACACACAACACAACACACAACACAACACAACACAACACACACACACACACACACACACACACACACACACACACACACACACACACACACACACACACACACACACACACACACACACACACACACACACACACACACACACACACATATCTCATGTAAATCGGGCCCAGGGATTAGCAGAGACACACACACACACACACAACGTACAGTGGCGGGGCTTTCTAATAACACTACAGGTGTCACAAACTCTCAGGGCGTGATTTGATAAGCCCGGTGCTCTCACAGACGAGGAGGATCAAAGGACTACCACCTTTCCCATTGCTCTCGGTTGTACGTCAGCAACCCTTGAGACCCTTGAAGTGTCTGCTTAATCTCATTTCTTCACTACCAAATCCCCCAGCTACCCCCTTTCCACACCATTCCAATCTCTGTCTGTCTGTCTGTCGTCTGTCTGTCGCTCTCTCTCTCTCTCTCTCTCTCTCTCTCTCTCTCTCTCTCTCTCTCTCTCTCTCTCTCTCTCTCTCTCTCTCTCTCGGTTGTTTCGGATTCGAATCTGATTCTGAATCCGAATCTCTCTGATTATGATGTGCACAGGTATTCATACTATTCACGTTTTGTTTCTTTAGTTTTAACATCATTCAGCAGTGTCTCAACAACAAGGCGATTAAGAAAAACAACAACTGACAGTTAAGTTTTGTGAGACAGGAAGTGAAACGATCTGACAACTTGCCTCAAACTTAATGACAAAATAGTCAGCCAAGTTTCCAATATCATGAAATAAAGCAAACACCCATTTACATTGACTGTAACTCGTTTTACGCTTTAAAAAGATCGACATGAGAAAAGGCGGAACCGACACTGCTACGGGGAAGGTGGGGGAGGGTGAAAAGACGGGAGGGGAGGGGGGGGGGGAGCGAAACGACATGGTTGTGATTTACTTTGAGAAGAGGACACAAAGAAGTCGAGAACAATGGAAAAAGTGAAATGGGAAAGGGTGAAACAGAGCTTTCCCAGTCAGAGGGCGTGGAAGATGAGGTAGAAAAGAAAAAAAGAGAGAGAGACAGAAAGAAAAAAAAAACAGAGAGAGAGAGAAGAAAGAAGAGAGAAAGACAGAAAGAAAGAGAGACAGATAGACAGACAGACAGACAGACAAGGGGAAAGATATAACGTCTGCCATACATGGGCGCTTTGTTCTTTAAATGACTTTCTTTCAGTGGCAGTGGTGTTCCCACTCTCATGGCCCTGCCCACTTCTGATAGTTTTGAGCTAAATGCCTGGGTTGCGGCAATACTCTTCTTCCTGGGCAGCTAAACAGGGGGGGGGGGGGGGGGGGGGTGTAGCTTGATTTCATTACGTTTGCAACGGGAGATAGCACTAACTTTTTTCAATTTTCATTTTTGATAAGGAAGTCACTGGCATTTCCGTGTGTCCAACTAGGCCTCCCCAGCTGCGCAAGTGGTCGACAGGAATGCTTTCCGATTGTCACGGCCCCATGCTGTTTTTCCTGACCGCCCTGTCTCCTCCTACACTCACTATTCTTCTTTGGGAGGTGATCCGTGATCTGTGACGGGTGAGATTTACGTCCTGTGTGGCCGGAGGCCCTTAAGGACAAGGTGTCCCAGACTCTACTCTGTGTAGTTCTTGACGTTGCTGTCCCCGGCTGTGACTGGTCGGAGTCGGTGTTGCTCTCTGTAGCAGCCTCCTCCCCAGCCCTTGTAAGTCCCCTCTTGGAGCCACTGTTACGGATCCACACGATCCAGTTTTGGCAAACTTGGGTAGAACACCCTAACTGGTCGCCCCCCTCCCCCCCTCCCTCCCCTCCACTGCTTTTAAGCCAGAGGACGGGGGTGTGAGTCTCAGAGGCTCGAACCAAAGCTGGACTCTGGGGAACCTCTTTGCCTCCTTTGACTCTCGTTGCCTTCCGCACCTCTTTCCTGCACAGTGGTCAAAACCAGCTGTCTGTACCGGAGCCTGGAATGGAGTCACACAAGAGCTTCATGGGCTGCATCCCTTGGGTGGGATGTGGTTGAAGAAAGTCCTAGACTCTGAGGTCATGGGTTGCCCTGAACACCCATAGTGGTGCCAGGGTGGCCGCTAGGGTGAGCACCTACTGAAGGCGTGTTGGAGCGATACATCACCCCCCGCATACACATTTGGAGCCCATGAGGCTACCCCTGGGGCACCCTGTGCGCAGCCTCCTCATCAGGTGGAGGTGTTTTCTGGGGAACTTCTGGCTTAGTTTCCTCTTCCAGCGCTCGGGAATGGGAGATAATATGGATAACTGTTTGCTTTGGTCACCGGCCCATCACTGGTCTTTCTTTTCCTCGCTGTACCCGGCAGGTCTGCAGAGTGAGTCACGTGCTGCAGCCACAGGGTTCTGAGTTGTCACATCTTAAAATTAAAAAAAAAGAACAGAAAGGTGATGCATGTCAGTGTCATGACGGAGACTGAACGCAAAACATGATTTTTTTTTTTTTTTTTTTTTTTGGGGGGGGGGGGTGGAGGGGGGGGGTTGACGGTTGAAAAAAAGAATATGTATCTTTCGCGGCAGTTTCCGTCTACAGGAGGGTTGAATGGGAGAAGGTGGGAAGGGGGGGGGGGGGCAGTTTACGTCATTGATTGCTTAGTGTGGAATGTCGAATATATTAATGTTTTTGGTGGTGGTGGTGGTGGTGGTGGTGGTAGGTTTGAGCGCGTGTTGTTTCGTTAGTGTCTGTGTTTGTTTGGTTTTTTTTCTCTGTA
This sequence comes from Conus canariensis, assembly GCA_033310375.1. Taxonomy (NCBI): domain Eukaryota; kingdom Metazoa; phylum Mollusca; class Gastropoda; order Neogastropoda; family Conidae; genus Conus; species Conus canariensis. The sequence continues at coordinate 34,394,692 of CM065727.1, read as the reverse complement.
CAAATGTTGGTTATGAGAGGAGAAGGAAGGGAGAGGTGCAGTGAAAAGGGATGTTACGGCTCAGTGCATGCAATACACGGAGCATTCTTCATTTATAAATATTTTCAGGTTGACCGCTAAGAATCTTATACAGGAGTGTCTGCATACTAGACGTGGGAGGGATGGAATGAGAAGGGGGCGGGGAGGGGGGGGGGGCTGTCAATGCCAACATATATCAAAACAGTGTGAAGAAGAAGAAAAAAAAACCAGTATGAAGCGTTGAATATTTCTAAATGCTGGAAACTCTGTCGCGCTCCAACAGACCGGTACTGCCCGTGCGGCGTGTGATTGCATATGGCTGACTGGTTCCAAGCAACGCCACCTCCCCCAAGTGAATGCGCAGCATTGGGATATCCTGAAAATTGCCGAACAAATGTTATGGCACCATCAGGGCCATGCCACTAGCTGAACAGGAAGAAATCCAAATAATAGTTACTCCCTGACGACCTTGACCGAACAACTCATTTGGGTTTTGGTCATTTGCTTCAATGCACATAGCAAATGATGCTCAGGGGCGCGAACGTATGTGATTTCCGTGCTCAGGAGAAGGAAATAGATAAGCCGGATGAAAATAATAGGGATCTAGTTTTTTTTTAATAATAATAATAATATGAATACCTATATAGCGCCTATTCTCGGCTAGAGACCAAGCTCTAAGCGCTTTACAATCAACACTCGTTTACACAACGGGCTGCCTACCTGGGTAGTGCCGACTGAAGAGCTGCCAGCTGGCGCTTCATTCAGTCGTTTCCCGTGTCATACAGTCAATATCGTCCAATATCGTTCACTCAATATCCTTACTTCCTCCATTCTTTCAATTTCTCACGCAGGGTGCATGCTATGTGTAACGTGTCATCCATACCAACGGCCAAACTGGCCTTCTCTTCCGAAAGTTGGTGATGGGATTTTACGTGTGTGCAAGATGTTATGCGTGCGTTCACACACGGAACCTCGGTTTATAGTCTCATTCGAAGGACTGTGTGGGGAATGGAGTCAGAACCAATGTTAACTCCGAGGGAAAAATCCCCCTGTACCGAAATTCGAACCCGTAACCTCAGGATCACGAGTCCGGCGCTCTACCAACTTTCCTTTTTTTTTTTTTTTTTTTTTTTTTTGGTTTGTTTTCTTTTGTTTTGTTTTCTAGGCATATACAAGCGTGTGCTACACTGCTTTTTAAAGGTAATTTTCATTTTCTTCGTTTCATTTAAACAACAAATTACTATCGTGCATAAAATCAGGTGCTGCATTTTTTCGTGTGTTTAAAACCCCACTTCGAAACCCGGTTCAGCATTGATTTAGTGTCAAATTACAGTGAGTGCTGGCTAGATCAGATAGTGTGGCCACAGCAAACGTCCGCAGGTTGAGTGAGCACAGGAAACCTCGACAACATAAAAGCCCACGGCAAAGCTGGCCAGGCATGCACTGCAACATCC
>CM065727.1:34375720-34378220 GCA_033310375.1 Conus canariensis | reverse complement strand
GGTCACGTGGACCGGTGATGTAGTAGGTATCGCTGACACGGACCTTTCTGCCATTCCGAAGCAAATTTCACACAGTTCCGTGACTCACGTAGCCTTGCATACGAATGAATATTCATAGATAAAAGAAACAATGATAAAAAAGAAATGCAAAGGTCAAGGAGACTATTGGGGTCCGGAATAGCTCAGTTAGTAGAGCGCCAGACTCGTGATCCTGGCAGTCTTGCGCACTCGTTAAATCCCATCACCATCCTTTCGAAGAGTAGGCCCCGTGGACCTAAGGGGATGGATGACACGTATACACACAGCACGCATCCTGCGCGCCGATGATGGTCTGAGTGCAGACCGCTGAGCGTAGAGCAGGGAACGTGGAGCAGGATAAAATCCCCAACACTGGAAAAACCGGAAGAAGAAAAAAGAACACTCTCTCTCTCTCTCCTCCTCTCTCTTTTCTCTCTCTCTCTCTCTCTCTCTCTCTCTCTCTCTCTCTCTCTCGCCATTATCGTTAAAGATCTGGACTTCACAGACTAGAAGTGATATCCACTCAACGCATCAAAGGCGCTGGTGTATAAATGGCAGTCAGTGTGTGGTGGAAAGTTTTGCTTTATTGCGATGACTTTGCATCATTTTCATGAGGCCGATGCCGCGATGAGCTTAGTTCGTTTATGACGGTATTATGGTTGAGTGGAGCAGAAAGAGGCGTGTGCGGAGCTGTGAGTGATGTGGCGTCCACTCGTGCTATAATGTATCCTGTGACTGTCACATTGATAGATGACGAACGATCGAAAGATTTCTTTTGATGAGGGAAAACCAGGATAGGTATCGGGTGACTTCTTTTTTTTTTTTTTTAAACATTCGGCCCTGAGAAAAGGGGAGGAAAACAAGTACAACATAAACACAATAACAAACTCTCATTTAGGCCTAGAAACAACATAATCCAAGAATTACATACACAATGTAAATTTTGAGACTCAATATGTGATGAGAAAAAAGGTCAGTACAAAAGAGAGAGAGAGAGAGAGAGAGAGGCGAACACGCGAGTGCGCGCGCGCGCCGCACACACACACACCACACACACACACACACACACACACACACACACACACACACACACACACACACCACGCACGCGCGCACGCACGCACGCGCGCGCGCGCGCACATCTACATACACAAACATGCGCTCACCAATCCATGAACATATACACACAGACAAACTCTCCTACCACACTTCTACACAGAGAGAGAGAGGGGGGGGAGGGAGGGAGGGAGAGGCTGGAGGAGAAGGAAGGGCTGTGGGTGAAGATAGAGAGAGAATAATGTTACTGTCAAAGATCCAAGAACATGCTAAAATGTTCCATAGTATCTATTTTGATAATATTCAGTTCGAATCTAAACGAAGACACTGAGACCTGTCTGAATTTGCCGAAAGTTATGACTTCTAATGGGATTCTATTCAAGTATGCTATACACTCTGTGTGTGTGGTGTGTGTGTGTGTGTGTGTGTGTGTGTGTGTGTGTGTGTGTGTGTTGTCTGTCTGTCTGTCTGTCTGTCTGTCTGTCTGTATGTATGTATGTATGTGCGTGCGTGTTGTGTGTGTGTTGTTTGAAACTTGAAACTCTGAGAGAGCGAGAGAGAGAGAGAGAGAGAGAGAGAGAGGGGGAGAATGGGGCGGATGGACCTAGAAACATAACGACAAAGACCTGAACTTTATCGTGGAAGTACAAGTACAGATCAATTGCCACGCCGGTCTGATCGGGGGGGGGGGGGGGGGGTGAGCGCATTGTCCCTCCCTTGACAAACAGGCAGAGGGCCTAGTTCAGGAACTGATCGCCCCACAGATTATGAAAGAACTCTTCCCCACCGAGTTCCGCTTGCCGGCGTGCTTTCAACCAGTCTAAATGACAACAGCTAGCGCTTGTAATCATGGCACTCCTGCCCTCGGGTGAAAAGCCACACATAAACGACGGACCGAGTGGCTACCAATCGTGAGAGAGCTTAGAGTCATGTATGTGTTCATTTATGCAGACTAATAAAAGAGTCGTAAAGATGAAGAACGAAAGAGAAAGCTTAAAAGACCCAGTCTCTGATTCAGCCTGCTTCCGCCCCCCCCCCCCCTCCCTCCCCCCTTCTCTCTCTCTCGTTCATGATCCATTGAATTTTCGACGTAAACAAGATAAAGACTGTCTTTTACGGACAGAGGTCATAGAGGAAATTCTTTCACCAATACACAATACGTATAGATATATAGACCAGTGCTGTCAGTATTATGAAGAACGAGAAATTGACTTCTCTCTCTCTCTCTCTCTCTCTCTCTCTCTCTCTCTCCAGAGGTGAAGCTGTTCCTGGTATAGGTCATTTAATCAATTCGTTTGCCAGAATTATCGCTTTGATTTTTTTTTTTTACTTTTTCTCCAGCTGAATAGGTTTGATAGTATATTGTTTTCAGTTTTGGTTCCTTGAATTTCCGCCGTTCTTTCTTTCCTCAAACAGGATCAGTGAT
>CM065727.1:34350720-34370720 GCA_033310375.1 Conus canariensis | reverse complement strand
TAACAGCAGTATAGTGATGATGATGATGATGATGATGATGATGATGATACCAGTACGAAAAACAAACAAACAAACAAAACAAAACAAAGCAAAAAACTGTGATGATAATGATGATAACATTGAGTGTAATGGTCATAAAAAAGAGCAGAATGATGCTGACAGCAACGATGACAATGATGGTGATGATGATGATGACGATGATTGCAGTTCACGATGTTACGGGCGGGAGAGCTCCCTGTCCAGCCGGGCGAGGTCACAAGAGTTGCGGGACATTCTACAGCAGCTGGAAGAAGCGTGGCCTTCGGGGCATGGCCAGCCTCTCTCCCAGGCCCCCACCTCCTTCACTGATGGCTCACACCTTGGAGCCGACGAGTTTCTGTACCCACGATCACCTTCACTTTGTTCTGAGCCATCCAGGTAAGGAGGAAGAGAGAGAGAGAGAGAGAAAAAAAAGAGAGAGAGAGAGAGAGTGTGTGTGTGTGTGTGTGTGTGTGTGTGTGTGTGTGTGTGTGTGTGTGTGCTGGGAAAATGGTTGAAGGGGAGGTTTGAGGGATGGAGAAGGAGGATGGGAATGTTTTCCGACATGTGTGTATGCAGGCATGCATATGTGTGTGTGTGTGTGTGTGTGTGTGTGTGTGTGTGTGTGTGTGGCGATGAATTTCATTTTGTAATGAAATGCACCAAATATGTTCATATTAGAAATAAGTTTATACCAAAACAATTTACATGTATAAAGTCTGTATTTAACTATTGTCGTTTGCTCTGTGGTAATAAAAAAAAGTGTTGCTAAACTTAGCGAAGTTTTTAAAGCTTAGCAAAGTTGTGTAACATTATATCCAGTGTGTTAATTATCGGGAAAATTTTTGGGTGTTTGATGTGTTTCATTTACATTTGTTTATTTTGTTTCAAGTCCTCCATGCCCCAAAAGGGGTCACAGGATTAAATCTTTGAATCTTGAATCTGTGTGTGTGTGTGTGTGTGTGTGTGTGTGTGTGTGTGTCTGTCTGTCTGTCTGTCTGTCTGTGTCTGTGTCTGTGTGTGTCTGTGTGTTGTGTCTGTGTGTTCACACATGTATGTGTCTGTCTGTCTGTCTGTCTGTCTGTCTGTCTGTCTTTCAATTCAATGTCTGTCCACATGATGTGGTATTGTAGCCCACCCACTCATCTCCTGACCCCCAGAACAATAGAATGATCAAGTGTCAATTCGTCATTAACAACAGTGAGAAATATGCAAATGGAAACATCAAATCAACAGAGCTTTATAAGCAAATGTTGAACAACTGAACACCACCACAGGTAACAGATGATAAGGCTTTGAGTTACTACCAATGCAGTGTCACGTATTGGAACTGGGTTATTTGAAACCTCATCTAAGGAAGACACAAAAAAAGCAGGCAAAATTAGTTTCAGATACCTGGAATGGACGAGAATGTCATCACTGGACATATTCTCACCACAAATGCAGTTTACATTTTCAGAAAACTTTGTTTTAAATGTGCTAAGTATAAATTTGAAAATCAGACAAGCAAATGACCTGATATTTTGTAACTTGTGACCATAATGAGATCTTAAGGTATTGTCAAACATCAGGTGCTGGATTTCTGCTCGAGAAGTTGAAACATAACCAGAATCTTCTTGGGTTTTTTTCTTTTTCTTTTTTTTTTTTAAATCTGGAGTGTTTTCAGAAAGCATGTTGTATCAGACTGTACCCTTCTGTAACTCCATGTGTTTCTCCCATATTACTAGTCTGTCGACTATCTCATGAAAATGGATTCCGCTGTGTGAAAGCACCCAATGCAAGGTAACACTGCTACCTCCTAAAAGGATACAACACTTTAGATGATCGATTTCAGAATGAGAAGGGTCTCTCCTTAGAATCTGATTTAGTAAAAGTGTACAAAACTGTCTTTGAACTCACATGGAAGAGTACCTGGTACAGATTATGTGGAAAATCAAGTAAACAGTGAGCGCCATCAGATTAGCTGGCAACTCGGCTGTATGGAAGGATCTCTTTAAGCATGTCTTCCCTTTCAAGTAAAAGAATGATAAATGCTGCATCAGCTTTCTGCATTATCCAAGAAGGACCCATCGGTATAGATTTCACAATGATCAAGATAAATGTTTAATATATAATCCTTCACCAGTACACTAAAGACATTAACATTTTCAGTATTTTTCTCACAGATGACAAAGTAATATCAAGATCAGCTTTCTGAAGTTCCCATAGTGAACATGGGATAGTATGTATATATATATATATGTGTGTGTGTGTGTGTGTGTGTGTGTGTGTGAGGTGTGTGTGTGTGTGTGTGTGTGCGTGCGTGCGTGCGTGCGTGTGTGTGTGTGTTCCTATGTGGTAGGATGAAAGGTCTGCCAACTTATATATGAAGGTGTGCATATGCGCATTTGACAGAATGTATGTGAAGGGGGAGGGGAAGGGGGTAGGGCAGTGTAGGTAGATTAGTGTGTTGGTGTGGATGTGTAAGTTGTATAAAGTTATGTGCATGCATACCTGTGAATGTCTTTCTGTACATGTGTTCGCATGGGTGAATGTCATCAGCTGTATTTGCACTTCTCCTTGTCTCAGTGCCTGCGTCATGTAAGCATTGGAGAGTGTATGTGTTCAAATGTGTGACATTTGTATGTGTGTCTTTGTGTGTGCTTGTGCATAAAATATGCATGTATCTATATAGATCATTCAGTGTGGGCATGCATGTATGTGTGTGTGTGTGTGTGTGCACGCACGTGTGTGCAAGAGAGTGTTTGTGTGTGAGCACACATGTGCACAGGAAAAATGCTTGTAAGAGAGAGATAGAGAAAACGTTTGACTGAAGAAGCTAACCATTCTCTTCTTTTCATGCGTTATCGATTACCTGTGTCGTTTCTTGCGGTAAAGCGATATGTTACTAAATATATTGCTTTTGCGTGTATCTCTTTCTGTGAGTGCGTTTGTTGGTAATATGTACAAATTTAATTCAGTCTGCTGGTGTTTTTCTAAATTGCATCTTGTTTCTATCATTGTCTGTTCTGTGAGTGAAATGTGTGTTGTTTGTTTTCCTGTTACAGAACATTTTCAGGTCGGGCCAAGGTGTTGTCCAGTCATAAACTGACAGCTTCTCTCAAATCTCTCAATTATCTGGGTCGACCTCCATCCACAGGTGAGACAGACAGACAGACAGACACAGAGAGACACAGACAGACAAAGAGAGAGAGACTGGTAACAAGAGAGAGAGAGAGAGTCATACAGGCAAAAAAAAGGCAGAGAGACTTAGAGAAAGAGAAAGTGCTGAGAGAGACAGACTAACAAGCAGATAATCAGAGGCCAAGAGTAAAAAGAGAGAAATAGATAGACTGGAAAGGGGAGAGAGAGAGAAAGAGAAAAAGAGAAAGAGAAAGAGAGAGAGAGAGAAGAAGGAACACTAATGAGAGAAAAATAATGGGGTAATTTCTAGATAGATGGAAAGATAGATAGATACATAGACTGGAGAGACTTGAAGGGAGAGGGATAAATAGACAGATAGACGGACAGACAGACAGATAGATACATAGTAGATAGACAGACAGATGGATCGATAGATGGATAGATAGACAGGAGAGACTTAAAGGGGAGAGATAGAAAGGAAAAGAAACGGGTTAATGAGAGAAGGACAGAGAGGGGGGTGGGGGATGGAATTTGGAGAGAGAGAGAGAGAGAACTGATACATGAGACAGAGAAAAGGAAAAGACGACAGAAAGAGAGAAGCTTGATCTTCAAGTGTATGCTTCAGATGCAGTCCTGGAGGGACAACATGAGAGAATGAATGAGTGGATGAAAACAAATTCCAAATCATTTAAATTATTAACCATACTGAAATGTTATGATATTTTGTTTAACCAAACATTTGAAATACACCTCAGCTGTTGAGGGTAAATGAAGCATTCAGTCTGATCACATGTTTTGTATGAACTATTCACTTGTTTGCTTGAGAAGTGCTATGCAACTGAAAATTCTCATGCGATTTTGTGTCTTGTCTTTTTCACAAATTCAGTTGAGTGTTCCATCTCTCTCTTGCTTTGGTCGTCTGTTCGCTTGCCTCTTTTATTTGGAACATAGTAGTTTCATTGATTTTGCTGGGTATTCATTGATTTGTTGAAAGGTAAAACTTGATAATTCTAGAATTTGAGAATGTTACATTTGAAATTGACAGATTAATGTTGTTAGTCATTACAACCTAAAGCATATCATGATGCAGAACATTTGAGATGAAGTAAAAGAAGATCTCTTCAGTTTATGACTTAACGTACAACTGCCATAAACAGCACCATGCATGAAGGTATTTCCTTACGAAAATCACTAAACATACCGCAGGCTTCGCTGAAGTTTGTATCAATAGATCAAGGTGGTGAACATTGATATATCAATTGCAATATTGCAAGAATTAAGGCTGAAGCTGAAAGACGTCAGTCTGGCGCAAACGGCGCTTTCAACATTAAAAGAAAGACTTCTATCAAAACCAGATCCAGGAGACCAGGCTCGCTGCATTACGTCCCCTGATCCGACCATCCCCCATGGGCACTTGTCCCACACTCGGCGCTCCAAGTCTATGTACTGGAGCGGCACGCTGGACCAGAGTTTGGAGCCACAGAAGCGGCCAAGGTCATCCCACTTTAGGTCACGGAGTTCGTCTGGTGTGGAGAGGCAGCTGGTGACCACACCTGAATCCTCATCCGGGCAGCAGGAAGGCAGGGCTCCCAGTGGAGGTCAGTTGTCTCTCTTGACAAGCCAAAATACATGTAAACATACAAAACTGAGTGCAAAAGTCAGTTGTCTGTCTTAACACGCCAAAATACATCTAAACATACAAAACTGAGCATAAAGGTCAGTTGTCTGTCTTAACATACCAAAATACATCTAAACATACAAAACTGAGTGTAAAGGTCAGTTGTCTGTCTTAACAAGTCAAAATACATCTAAATACACAAAATTGAAGGTAAAGTCATGCTTATTGCATACACAGTGCAAAGAAAGATTAGTGAGTTCTTGATGAACATGTCTTTATCAGATAGTCACAAGTAATGGCTATGAAAAATTCAGGAAATGATATTTCCCAGAAAGCTGTATTAAGCTGTTTGTCTTAACGCTTTTGTCAGTTTGCAAATCTGAGTCTCTCTCTCTCTCTCTCTCTCTCTCTCTCTCTCTCTCTCTCTCTCTCTCTCTCTCAAACCAAATCTGTGTGTGTGTATGAGTGTGTGTATGCATATCTCTTTCTCACTCTCAGTATGTAGTCATTTGTACATCAGGGTGCATGTATTCTTGCTGTCTTGTTTTGTATTGTAACTCTTTCTCTTTGACTCCATTTTGCTACCCTACCCCAATTTCTTGTTGTACAGTAACAGTCTTCAAATTGGATGAGTTCACTGATGGTTTGGGTAGTAGTGCAAGTATGCAAGTATGTATGTGTGTATCACGTGTGTGTTTTTGTGTTTTTGTGTGTGTGTGTGTGTGTGTGTGTGTGTGTGTGTGTGTGTGTGTGTGTGTGTGGTGTGTGTGTGTGTGTGATGTGTGTGTGTGTGTGTGTGTGTGTGTGTGTGTGTGTGTGTGTGTGTTTGCATGCATGTATATTTGTCACTTTGTGTGTGTGTGTGTATATGTGGTGTGTTTGTGGCGTGTGTGTGTGTGTGTGTGTGTGTGTGTGTGTGTGTGTGTGTGTGTGTGTGTGTGTGTGTGTGACATGCATGTGTAATACAAACAAAAAGGTGCACTCTCAGATGAGCACGGTTTCGGATCGCAAGCCATCAGTGTTCAAGTTATGTCGCCCACAATGGGCCTGGTCACGGAGGGAACCGATCGTCCACCAATGGGAAGTGTGCTGGAGGAGGAAATAGAGGCAGACCGAACCAGCATGTCATCTTCTCTGCAGCAAGAAGATGACATCCTTTTGCCTTCAGGTATGGTCCATTTCTTCTGCTCCTACTTGGACCTTCCTTGTAGTCTGTTAGCAGCTCTTAATGATTTTCTTTTCTTCTTTTTTTTTGTAATGATCTCTCTATCTCTCTCTGTCTCTGTCTGTCTCTCTCTGTCTCTGTCTGTCTCTCTCACGCTCACCCTCCCTCTCTTTCTCTCTCTCTTTCTCTCTCTCTCTCTCTCTCTCTCTCTCTCTCTCTCTCTCTCTCTCACCCTCCCTTTCTCTCTCTCTCATTCTTGCTTTTTCTTTTCTTCTAATATGTCCACAACGTTTAGTTTGAGTGCTTTCTCTCTCTCTCTCTCTCTCTCCTCTCTCTCTCTCTCTCTCTCTCTCTCTCTCTCTCTCTCTCTCTCTCTTAATCTTTCTTTTCCAATATTGTTATCATTGCTTACTCCACTAACAATTTACAAAAGAATTGAGTTCCTATTAAAGAGCTATTAGATATAAACACTAAAAGTAAGTATTCTATTTTTTTTTAATAGAACAAAATTAAGCTATGCTTGTCCTTTGCATTATTTAGTTTGCTTTGGTTTGTTTCCTTTCCTTGTTTTTAGATTGAGTTGGTTTTTTGTTGAGCGTTTGTTGTTTGGCTAAGGGGAAGACCTAAGAACTCATGGAGGAGAGACTTGGGATGCAGAGAGGAAGAGAGCAGGATACACCTGGAGAGAATTGGAAAGGGCAGCCCAGGACAGGGCGCGCTGGCGGATTGTTGTTGATGGCTTTTGCTCCAGTGGGAGCTGATGGCTTGAACTGAACTGAACTGTTGTTTGGCTCCAGAAAGTCATTAACACATACTTATTACAGGAGTGTTGAAGTTCCTTGAAAGCACAACATGAAATAAATCAGTACTATAATTATACACTTTACTCAAAGTTCGCTTTTGATTATGGCTAAGGTTTGAAAGAAAATACACGTTTGATGCACCTAACAACCAGAATTTTTTTGTGCATCCATTGTTGTTTGCTTCCAGTAATGACTTGATCCCATACACAGACCTCACTGACCATTTCGAGATGTGAAATATCACAGATGGATGGGGGCTAGTCCATGGAGTCACTTGAACAACATAACGCCTCCGTGCATGGAAGGACTAGATCCCTGGATCTGTTGCAGATGGTGAAGACGGTGAACTGGGCCAAAGGAAAGACTGGACAGAGACACAGGGAGAGGATGGGCGACAGGGTCTGGCACAACCTCTGCAACCTCAGTACTCTGGTATGTACTTGTGGAGTGCTGTCTCAGTAAGGTCAAGGATCAACCGTCTAAGGAGACCACACACATTTGTCTCATATTCTTACTAACTACTTTTTTTTTAAATGGAAACTGTTGACCAGAATATCCAGGTTACCAAATGGTTTCTGTAAAGCTGCAGAATAGACAAATGAAAAAAGAAACATCACATGTTGATGTAGAACACATTTTCTGAACGATTCAAAGAGAAATACTAAAGTTTGAAAATATAAGTACACGTCTGCCATAGAAATATCTTGTTCCATGTTTTCTCTGAAAGTGGTATCCTTTCAAGAAACTTGTGAAGATTCATTATGGTGTGTAAAAAAATTATGACATGTTAACATTATCAGTGTGTTAAAAAAAAAATGTGACATTTTGACATGATCAATGTGTAAAAAAAAATTGTGACATTTTAACATTATCAATGAGTAACAAAAAAAAATTGTGACATTTTAACAATTAGATCTGTGATCCCCAAGACTCCAAGTGCGTTGCATCTTACTTGTTTTACACTTGAGCATAGTTTCCCCTACAAAGGTACTGCAGCTGCTGCTGCTATAACCATTGCTGCTGTTACAACTAACAGCACTGCTATTGTTGCTGCTACCACTACTGTTGTTTCTGCTTCTGCTGCTACTACTGCTACTATCACAGAATTTCTATATTCTACTGTTTCACAAATCAGTAAGTATTCAATGAGAATAAGACCAAAAAAAAAAATCAGACTCTGGTCTTTTGGATGAGAATAATTCCTGGCACACAGCTAACTTACTTTATGGGGAAGTAAGATTACATTATTAGCATTCAGAGACTGATTAGTGTAGTGATGATTTCCGTGTGATCTGAATTGTGATGCAGGTGTGCTGCTGGACTCAGAAATGCTCCCAGAGAACGATGAGGACAAACTACGCAAATTGGAGCAAGGCCAAGGTTTGTAAAATCCTCACAGATTGTGCAGTGTCTTCAGTGCCACCAGAGGTGACTCACTTTGTCTGGGAGGGAGGAGGGGGGAGGGGGGGCTTTTTTTTTTCAAGTGTACTCCAGCCTAAAAGATGTTGAGATAGGACAGCAGTTGGAATGGAGGATAGCAGTGAAACTTATTGTAATTTACTCAGTCAGTTTCAAATTCCCTAAATTGTTGAGCATGGGGTTTGTGACCAAATCTTTTTAATACCCCTATCCGAATTTTTTTAGCTAGAGGGGAGGGTGTGTGAATTGAAAGGTAGGAATGGAAGAGATAGACAGAGAGGCAGAGTGACAGAGACACACAGAGGTAGACACAGAGGAAGTTCATGGTTCACTCATTGTGTACAACATTTGCTGGAATGCGTTCTTTAAGTACTTCCACAGCTTATTACATCTTGTCTACAACCTATAGTCTTTCAGAATTCACTCGGTCTACACAATGATGTTGAACCTCATATGACTTTTGTACACCTTTAATTCTTCATAGCAATTAATCATTATTGCTATTTTTGTCCTTCTCGTTATCATTATTCTCATTCCTTCTGCTTCTTCTATCACCGCTTAACATGTGACTGCTGGCGGTGGTAAAATATTCATCATCACACCATCACTTGCTGAACATCCACTGGCAGGGTCACGACCAGGGTCGAGGGCAGGCTCAGTGGCCAGCCTGAGGTCGCGCGAGGTGTACCGCCCCTCATCTGTGATGTCATCACGAGCAGCCAGTCGAGCAGGCATGGTGCCAGAGGAGGAGGAGGTGGATCAAGAAGGGTTAGGTGAGAATGTTGGCCAACTCACATGAGCTTCACAATTTCAAGGCAGTACGCGGTAGTTTATTTAAAGGGGTCCACTTTAATGCTGTACTGCTTAAAGGAATACAAGAACCACTTCCGTTTTTCACAGTTAAAGGTAACAAAGGGAGTGTGCGCATCTTGAGTTTGAAATTTCCTCTGCCATGATTTCATTCTGTATTGTTTCTAGATTTAAGATTTAATTCCGAGTTTTCCGTGTACAACCACATCTTTTTCCATCTGGCTCTTGAAACTGTAAAAAAGAAACTGTGATGTGCAGACTACTTGCTGGTCACACTGTCCATACATCTTCTGTCCCTTTCAAGGTTGAATAAACTGCATGATGCTGCCACTGTTTGATGAGCTGCACAGTACAAAACCTCTTCTCATTTAAGTGGATTTATTCCATGTTAGGCAACAAGCAGACTCTTTGAGGATCTTGTCCTGATCTCTTTCACCTGATGTTATTACAGTTAATTTTTTTTTTTAAGAAATTTGAATTTTTTTCGTTGATTATATCAAAATTTTGTTATTACAGTTAATCTTTTTTTTAAGAAATTTGACATTTTTTGTTTGATGATATCAAAATGTAGACTGTAATACCAAAAAAAAGTGTTAATTTGGTATGTTTGTAATAGGAGCTAACTTTGTTTTGAATAATGAATAAACTTAGTTTTCAATTTTGTACACTGTTCTGGTTGTAAGCTGCTTTATGCCATTCTACAACTCCCTAGGTTGACTGGACTGTTAGAAATATGACTTTACTTGAAGCACATCTGGACTCATTCTTTTGCTGTCTCTAATGCCACCAATACTTTGCAGTGTTATCAGTGTCAGGCAGCCAAGAGACCGCCTGTCACTGGAAATCGTGCACTGTTTATTTGTTCTATAATTTGGAAACAATCCAACAGAGGACTCAAAAAGAAAGAGCATTAATGAATCTGGATTTGTCCACATTCATTTAGTTTGCCGGAGATGAAGACGTTCTCTTGCTAGCAGTTCCCAACTGGTTCTGTATTGACTTCATTTCAGATGAGCTCATGGCGCAGGGCAGCGAGCCTGACAGAGACGCCTCCCAGCTGAAGGTGGATGAGTTCCTGCTGGACCATGCCACAAAGCAGCTGGAGAAACATGAAAAGTATGCCGCCTCCTACGCTGGCTCAGTCGATCGCCCTGAGCCAGATCCCGAGACCTGATCTCTCTGCAAGGTGGAAAGGCAATGTCGGTATCATCAGTAAAGTCTGGCAGCGATGTGCAAAGTGAAGCGCTGCAGAGGATAGCTGCTACTCCAGATCCAAGTACTAGGGATACTCCTGAACCGGGCATGGCTGCTACACCTGAACCTGCCAGGGCCACACCGGAACCAAGAGTAGCCGGTACGCCTGAACCGAGAATTGCTGGTACGCCTGAACCTAGGGTCGCCGGTACACCCGAACCCAGAGTCACTGCCACCCCTGAACCTCGAAGTGCCACCCCTGCTTCGCTCTTACTTGGGGCCAAAGCTGCATCCCCTGCCACAACACCGGAACCTGGTATGGCTTCCGAAATTAAGACAGAAGAGACAGCTCCGGCTGCAGAGTCTGCGTCAAGCAAGAGTGAGGGAAAGCAGGAAACAGCAGCAGCAGATGGTGGTGCTGATGCTTTGGCCATGGCCATGTCAGAGGCAGGGTTCCGAGCCACGCCACCTCCACTTCCCCCATCTCGGTCTGCATCCCCGGCTCTGGCAGCCACGGTTGCTCCCTCCGTTGTCCCGGATCAAGTTCAGCAGCCTTCCAAAGTGGTATGTGAAAAGACTGGTGGGAGAGAACAAGTGCATTTGAGTTTGTGGGTGTCTTTATTTGTGCGTACATATCTGTGTGAGCGTGCGTACGTTGGTGCTGTGTGTGTGTGTGTGTGTGTGTGTGTGTGTGTGTGTGTGTGTGTGTGTGAGAGAGAGAGAGAATGAGAATGAGAGGGAGCAGGAGAAGGGTCACAAAATGGTGTACAAATGAGAAGTCAAAAGAAGACAGGCAGATAAGATTATTGCAGAATTTTTTAAACAAATGCCTGTTTACAGCACAAACAGTGCCAGTGACAGCACCGTCAGAATGTGTTACCCAATTTGCTCTAAGCTGCTATGTCTGGAATAAACGACAGTGTCAAACATGTAATGGTTTGTACTTGATAAAGTTCATTTCGTCTACAGCCTGTCAATTCTCTTACAAATAGCTCTGAATATAGCACTGAATTACTGTCTGAAATTTTAATTAAACCCCCAAAGTTGTTCCAGTCTTCTGCCAACCATTGAGTTTTAAGTCTTGTTAAAACACAGTTGTTCACAGCTGTTCATATCATCAGCTGACAGGTAGGTCATATAGGTCAGACAATGTTGATGCTGTATTTTTAAGGGTTTTTTTTTTTTCCAGGCATTTCAGTGGGTAATAGAGGATGCTTTATGGTGCTCTTCTGCAGCATTTCAGAACTTGATCCACAGCCTAATCAATCTCATTTACATCTGAAGTATTATCAGAAACCATTCCATCTACAGTCTGGTCCAAAGCTATGTAATATATGATAGCTGCAGCTTACACTCTGGTCCAAAACTTATTTCATTTCTGGCAGTTTCAGTCTAAAATTGATAAAGAATTTTAAAACACTTGAACAACTGTGATAGCTCCCATCTGTAATCAGGTAAAAACTTAATTTCTTCTATGAAGCTGCAGTCTCCAGTGTGGATAAAACTTGATTTCATCTATAATAGCTACAGTCTACAATCTGATAAGAATGTGTTTCCATCTTGACAGCTGCAGTTTATGAGTTGGTGAAAACTTATTTCCATCTGTGACCGAGCTGCAGCATACAGTCTGGTTAAACCTTATTTCGTTTGTGAAGCCACAGTCTACAATTTGGTAAAAACTTTTTTTTCCTCTCATGTCTCACAGCTGCAGTCGACAATATGATCAAAGCTTTCTTCCTCTGTGTCATCAGCAATCTACAGTCTGCTCAAAAATGTGTTTCTTCTGTGGCAGATGTGGTTATAGTATAGTCAAATACTAATTTCATCACTGGCAATTGTGCACACTCATTCTGTGTGCAGCCTGTACCATCGCCACTGGCAGAGGTGCTGCCTCAACCAGAGAAGAAAGCTCCAGGCACAGCAACAAAGACTGAGGAAAAATCTCCTGGGGCAGCTAGCAAGAAACCACCTGTTCCTTCTCGTAGCAAATCCCCACCAAAAGGTGTGTGTGTGTGTGTGTGTGTGTGTGTGTGTGTGTGTGTGTGTGTGTGTTGTGTGTGTGTGTGTGTGTGTTTGTGTGTGTGTGTTTGTGTGTGTGTGTGTGTGTGTGTGTGTGTGTGTGTGTGTGTGTGTGTGTGTGTGTGTGAGAAGGAATTTGAGAGAGAGAGAGAGGGAAAGAAATCATCAATGCAAGAAGTTGTTTTGATGTTGGTTAGAAAAGCATCGTGATGATGATGATGATGATGATGATGATGATGATGATATCAGTGTACTTCACCTTCCTCCTCTCTCCCAAACTAACTGCAGGAAACATTCCTTATGTTACTTTGCACCAACAGCCAACAGAACTGCCTTCCACATGATGTACTGGGTAGTCACATCAACTGGTATGGAAAACTTCAAATCCTTCATGAAAAGCCTGCCTACCTCCGACCATACCATCTCCACCTGTCACTACCTAGCACCTACACTAGTCTATCCACCCTTGGCCCATCAGCATTTCACCCCTCATCCCACTCCCATGCTTTAACTCGCTCACCTCTCCACAACTGTTTGGCCCTGATCACTAAGACAGCAGCTGTTCTCAGAGACAGCAAAACATCAAAGTAATCAACACAGTGATGATTGAGATTTACTGAAAGGAGGAGTGAATGGTTTGTTGCTACCTGATAATTAACTTTAATGAAGCTGTCCACTCTGTCAGTCTGTTGATCCGTTTATTTCTATTTATTGACTACCTTTCTTACCATCCAATTGTTTGTCTGCCATTACTTACCTGTCTCTCTGTCTGCCTGTAAACTTTCTCTTTTCTTCTGTTGCTTAAAGACTTTCAAAATGGTAGCAATGCTGTAGAAGTATTTTCAATCACTGCAGCATAATTTTGTAATTTTAACAATTATCATCAATATCTTTATCATCATCACCGTCATTACGGCTGTTATTCCTCCAAAAGGAGGCAAGGCGGAGAAGAAAGCTCCAGGAGGCAAGACCTTTGTGAAAGCCATGGACATCTCATCAATGAAGACAGACCAGACAGGAGCTGACGGTGCAGCCGATGCTCCACCCAAGGTTTGACTGCTTTGAGCCTCCTGTTATTGTGGAGAGATTTTATCTGCTGTGTGTCGGGAGTCTTTCCTACTAAAACAGAAACGATCGTTTAGTTCAAAGCAGTGATGGTTTGTTTCAGTGTACACTATGTGTTGGACAATACAAACATCAAAGTTTTATCTATAACTGTGTTAGCTGACCTGCTGAGAAACCAAATCCTTCCTGACATATCAAAATTTGGTTTAAATTAAAGCAAAAAGTAAAAGCCAAATATTTGTGATTTCAACTCTCCTGCAACAACGGTCGGCCTCCTCTAAATGAAAGCAGTTGTATTAGTGCTACCCTTGCTGTAAATTCAGTATGATTCAACATCCTATGACTTTTTTTCCCCCTATACTCCTTTTCATGCTTTTTGTACAAGTGATTTTTTAGTTGTTTTTTTTTTTTTAATGTATTACACACCACACTGGCATGCAAATTGATAACTTGGGGGCACCTATATTTACCATTATTGAAAACAAAAGTGGATTTCAGTTTTGGCTGGGTCTTGCCCTTCCACACACACTCCCATGAGTATGCCACGCAGAAATGTTCACAGCCATACAATTAAGGCCACCCATAATTATACCTGCCGTCCCGACTCCTTTGGGCCCCCACATGAACCATGTGGCTCCTTTTGGTGTTGACTCCAGTCTGATTACCAGTGTACGGCTGTGTGTGTGGACAGTTGACAGATGGTATATTCCTGTGTAAAGTCTTGTGTGTCAACAGTTGACAGATTTTATGTGCCTGTGTAAGGCTTTGTGTGTGTTAACAGTTGACAGGTTTGTATCTTTCTGTGTAAGGATTTGTGTTTGATTAACTTGTATAAAGCTGTATGTGAACATTTAAACAAGTTTGATCTTCCTGTATAAGGCTTTGTGTGTGGACGGTTGAAAGATTTTCTCTCCATGTGTAAGGCTTTATATGCCGACAGTTGACAGATTTAATCTTCCAGTGTCAGGCTTTGTGGGTCAACTGTTGACAGATTTTATCTTCCAATGTAAAGCTTTGTATGTCAACAGTTGACTGATTTAATCTTCCAGTGTCAGGCTTTGTGTGTCAACTGTTGACAGATTTTATCTTCCAGTGTCAGGCTTTGTGTGTCAACTGTTGACAGATTTTATCTGCCAATGTAAGGCTTTGTATGTCAACAGTTGACAGAATTAATCTTCTAGTGTAAGGCTTTGTGTCAACAGTGGATGGGATTTATCTTCTAGTATACGCCTTTGTGTGTGGACAGTTGAAAGATTTTATCTTCCAGTGTAAGCTTTGTGTGTGGACAGTTGACAGATTTTACCTTTCAGTGTGGCATCGTGTGAAAGTAATTGACAGATCTTTATCTTCCTTTGTAAGGCTTTGTGTGTGGACAGCTCACAGATTGTACATTCTTGTGTGAAGTATTGTGTGTGAACAGTTGACGGATTTTGTCTTCCAGCAGGGCATTGTGTGTGAATAGTTGACAGATTTTACTTTCCAGTGTGGTATCGTGTGTGAGTAATTGACAGATTTGTTGCCTTCCTGTGTAAGGTGGTCAGTGGTCAGTTGACAGACTTTATTTTCCAGTGTATGGCATTTTGCATGAACAGTTGACAAGAGTTTATAAGTTGTCTTTCTGTGTAAGACCAGTGAAGTTTGCAAGCCCATGTCAGTTTACCCATCATAAGCTTCATGTTTCCTTCACTTTTTTGATGATAAGTTGTCTAGTTAGTGCAATATCCATTAGCATTGGGCATTGCTTGCTGACCAAGCAAAAAGTTGCTGAATTCATTTTGCATCTCATTGATTTATTCATTGAGGAGCTCACACATCTCTTATTTTAATTGAGCTTGGTCTGGGTTCTTTGTTGTATGGTCTGCATGAATGAAATTGGACTGAAATGGAAAAAAAAAAATGATTCATCTCAAAAGCACAGCTGATCCACATGTTTCTCTTGATTAATGCTGAAACAAAAATGTTATCGCTTGACTCTTTGTTTTGTCAAGAGATCCAACTACAGTCGCTGGATTTCAGCTTTTAAGACTTTTCACTCCCTCTGTGTCTTTCAGAATATGGTCCAATGATATGATATTATCTGAAGGATATTTCACTTTTTCTCCCCAAGGAAATGCACAGCAACAATAGACATCTGTAGTTTAGAACATGATTCAGACAGAAAAAGATGCCAAACCAAGAAGTACAATCAACAAGGCAAAATTAATGCTCTTATCATACACATAATGCAACTGATTGCAGTGCTGACCAGCATTATTCAGAAATATCATTCATGTTTTACAGCATAAATGGTTGTTTTGTCACCTACGTTAAGGAAACGTAAGAACAGTCTCAAAACCATGTAATTTTTCACTAATGTCAGTCCTTACATGTTGGTCAGTGCATGCACTCTCACTTCTTTGTGGCATGTCTATTGCTGTTTGTCTCATTTCTTTCTCATCTTCAATGCTGATGCATGTTATAAGCCATGCATTTGTTTCATTGGAAAATTTGTCTTACAGACAAAGAAGCAGAAGGAATCATACCGACCACCTCCACCGCCGCCACGTGTTAAGACGCCAGCAGAAAAGCAAAGTATCGTCATCCCTGACCACATGAAGGAGGCCTTGGAAAGAAGCAATTCACTGGCCCAGAATGAGCTGGACAATGAACTCATGCAGAGTGAGTCTTGTCCCTATAATTACATCGAATGGCAGGTTCTTTCAAAATGTACAGGTTTTATGCAGGCTGACTGATGGAGTCTTGAAAAATGGAGTAAAAAGTTCAAAAGTCTTTTAACGAAGTAAAGGGAAAAAAATAGAAGTTATCAGATGTCTTCAGTGCTGGTGTTAGGAACAGTTGGGTGTGATTCAAATATCTGTTTCATCTTCCCAAAAGGCCTAACAAATTATTAATCTTTTGAAAGTTTTGACTCTTCTATATTCAAATGTTTCATGTTTATAGAGTCCTGTCAGGGCATGATAGTACCATTACTATCCACAATTGATGGTAAAGTTTAACATAACTGGATTTCCCCCCCCCCCCCCCCCCTGCTTCTTCTTTCATGCCATTTCTCAACGTAACCCCCATGTTGTTTATTCTGAACCCCCCCCCCTCCACCCACACCCCCTCACTCAGAGTCAGATCTAGGGTCATGCTACCACATCATGACTTACAGCAATCCACAAGGACCTGTAATCGTCAGGTCGTCGTGCTGCTGCTTTTTTTTTTCTCTTTTTTTTTTACCTTTTTGTCCTTTTTCCGCGTACGCAGGCTGATACTCTGCAGACACTCCCTGTATAGACAGGCAAGGATTAATCCCATCTACCCAACAAAGGGAGTGGAGTTTTGTATGTATGACCGTTTTTCATCCCGCCATTTTAAAGCAGCCATACTCCAACTTCGGGGAAATGCTGCTGCTGATTCACATTCATTGTTAGTAGCAGTGCCAGATTAATTCACCTGCTATCTAACTACCATGTTTCCTCCTGTTCACTCTCTCCCACACCCCCTCACTCTACCCCACTCCCTCCCTGAAACTAGTCCATGTTAGTCAACAAGATCCGACTTACCTTTTACCTTCTGACTCGCGTCCCATCTGTCTCCTGCTGATCCTACTCTTTCTATCCCCTCTCACGCTTTCTGTCTGGGAAATGTCCTCACCTGCCCACTCCTTATTTGTTCATTGTGAATGCTGACTGTGGTCTGGGGCAGATTGTACTATATACATTTTGCATGTCTGTTGTTTGAAACGTCTGAAGTAACATGTTTGTCGAAAATTCATGCGTCTGTTTCGCGTCATGTGTCAGACAGGTGTTACTTTGGACACTGTTTTGTGTGTTTATGTGTTTTTGTCCTTTCTTCGGTAACCCTGTAGTCTCTTTCAGTACCTTGTTTGAGTTGTGAGGAGTTTTGTATGTGATGGGCTGCTGCTGTTCCAGTGCACAAAGCAATGGAAGAATCTTTGGGTCTGCCCACGAGGGTCAATGAGGAAGGGGAAGGTCTCACAGAGGAGGAGCTGCAGCAGGCTCAAGAAGCGCTTAAGGTGTGTACAGACCACAGCATTCATTCACAAATAAATACAATGCAAACATAAGTGAAATATATAAGGAAACTGAAATGAACAATTAAACAGAAATAAGTAAAAAAAATTTTTTTGTTAACAATTGAGTAAAGACAGAATTTGACAAACTAATCAAAAATAACAAGTAAAAAGAGAAAGAATATGAGTGGAGACAAAACTCACCTACAGTATTTTTCAGAATGAAAGTTCAGTCCTTATTTATTCATACAATAATTAAAAAGATTGATTCAGTCTTGATGTAGCTTTTCTGGTGACTTGAGCTGTCAACATGAATTGACTGTGAAGAAGATGGATGATTCCTAATCAGATTCCAGGTTGGAGCTTTCCTTTTCCTGTCATGAATGCATGCACGAAATATATGATGCAGTCAAACCTCTCAGTGCCATGAACGCTCATAACTGGGTCTTTAAACACAAGGTGTCTTCACTGGGACCTAAGTCAAAGTACACCAAAAGGAAAAAATGTTTCAGCTGAAAAGGAGGAAGCCTTTGTTCTGACTGTCTTTACCTGCAGATGCTACAAGACACAGTCAAATTTCTCAGTACCATGGTTTCTCATAATTGGGTCTTAAATTGGAAAGAGTCTTCTTTGGGACATAAGTCAAATATACTGAAAGAAAAGAAAAACCTGTTTCAGCTCAAAAAGGAGGAAGCCTTTATTCTAAGGGTCTTTACCTGCAGGTGTCCCTGTATCTGGTTTACATTGTTTCCATTTCACTTAAGCTGAAATATCTACCCGCTGAGGATTTGCAAAAAGTTGTGGATCCATTCATCAGAATTTGCTACATGTCAAGAATGCTTATTGACACTGCAGGTGCCTGTATCTCTCAGGCCTGGCTGATGCTGGGATATATTATGAAAGTAAGCGTAGAGTACAGCCCTGTCATGCAGTCTCAGACCAAAATGGAAATCTTCATCATCCTCATTCTCATCGATCAGCATTAAAAAAAAGTCTCAAATTCTGTGGTCCTTCATGCCCTGGTCATGTGGTGGCCTCAGTTTCGATGTCCTCTCCATGTCTATGGCCTTGGTTTGATTCCATCGGGAGTCACCAATATTGGCGATTCCATGGGGGATGTCACTGGACGGACGTGGTGGCGTCCTCAGGAGGGACGGGACAGCTCACTCACGCCGGCTTCACGACTAAACAATTTTTGTCATCAGTAGGGGGCTTAAGTAGGTGGTGTTCTGCATACGTTGGATCAGAACAGGTGCCACTGAACACCACTTAAGTGACTCGGCAGCAGTGTATTTCTCCTCCGGTGGGTTGCCTCTTGACATTAACTGCTCCCTGTGGATTGCCGGTGACATGGTTGCAGCGGGCCAGGCCAGGCTGGGCTGTGGCTTTGGACGGGGTGTCAGAATGAGCAAGTGGGTGCACTGCCACTGAGGTGACACATGAGATGGGACAGAAAAAAAATGCATGTTGAGGGTGGGGAGGAAGACTAGGGCTTTGCTTAGTATAGTGAGGTGTCAAGGTCTGTGGTTCAATACCCTCAAAATGCTGTTAGGTTGAAAGAGATTTTCTCTTGAAATTTAGCATTTGTGGTGACTCCAGGCCCCTCCTGATCCTATGTGTGAGAATTTAAACCAAGGTCCCATGTATGAACACTCATATAAGAAATCTTGCAAACACCTTGAATCTCACCACACATTTAAAAGAGGAGCAGGCTATTGTATGCCAGTGAGGTGGATAATGAAAGTAAAACATATACAAACTGGTGTTGTGCTTAGATGTCACCCCGAAGATGGAATGTGGCTGCCTTAAAGGTGACATTAAAAACTGATATGTGCATAAATCTCGCTTACCGGCAACCTCAGAGGTCTGGCCAAGGGATGATGTAAGAAAGAAAGCTTCCTTCAAATAAAGACTTTCTTCTTCAAAGACTTGCCTTTCTAGGACCTTTTTATCTTTGTACTAGCTTAGCTTAAACACCCACAGCCTAATGCCTATGCAGGCTATGAAATGTTAAAGGTTCACCATGCTTAGGGCACAGACTGGCGTTTTCCTTCCACAGCCTCAACCATCCCTGAACTGAATCAAACATATAGTTACTGCCAGATACAAATTGCAATCTGGCACAACAAGTGGTTTGGACTCTTGACCGTCAGCTCTACAGCAAAGGTTTACAGGGTGTGATTCTGTCTAAAGACCCAATTCTGAAGGATGTGGGGAAGTTGTTGTCGAAGAGTTCCACTGTACAGTAATGTTGCTGCAGTCAGATATGTCATGCCTTTCGAAGATGATTTCATGGGTTTTTTTTTATGCCACTCCACAATGCAGCCCAAGGGGAAGAAAAAGGTGAGCAAAGAGGTGGCGTTTAAGTGACTATGGTTTACATCGGTTTTCACTACGTTGCTTCAAGCCTGTTATATAAATGCTAATTTTTTTGGTTGCATCTGTTATACACACATGGGGATGAGGGAAGTGGGGGGGGGGGGGATCACTGGCCTTTTTGTGTTGCGTGAGTGTTATGAAGCACTTTAGAGAGAATTTTCCGCGAGTTTTGATGCTTTGCTACAGCAGCTGATGCAGTCATAATCACATGAATAATTGAATTCAAATGACAGAAAACAAGCCTTGACGTCTTTAATGTTATCACTGAACGGCATGAAATGAAATAATTTTGAATCAAATGTCAGACAAAAAATTTTTAACAGTGAAGATTCTGGTGACTGGGAGAGGGACACAAACCCCGTATACTTT
>CM065727.1:34320720-34345720 GCA_033310375.1 Conus canariensis | reverse complement strand
ATATAAGACCAGGTCAGTATTTTCCTGGCAATAATGCTCTGCCTTCTCATTCTTTTGATACTGGGCACATCTTTACCATTTACCTTCTTCATGTTAGATATGCCCCATCCACGCAACACACATACATATGTGTGTGCTCATACAAAAATGCGTATCACACATATGCATACACACATACACATTTACACGTATATGAACGCACATATCCACAAATGCATGCATGTATGTATGCATGCATGCATGCGCACGCACACACACACACACACACACACACACACACGCATGCACGCACGCACGCACGCACGCATGCACGCAAACACACACACACAGACACTCACTCACTTACACACACGCACACATGTACACACACAAACATGCACACACACTGCACATATATGTTCTGTTCACCCCAACACACGCCCTTCTTTCCACCATGTCTGCGGAACAAACATGACCACATGGATGGCCACACTCATATGCAGGGATACACTAGCACACAAGTGTGCATGTTGCATTCACACACACACACACACACACACACACACACACACACACACACTCACTCACTCACACATGCACAAACAAATAAAACAACATTTAGTGAGACAGATTGAGAATCAGTTGAAACTAGAGGGACCAGTTTGTCGAAATTGAACACTGAAGTGCCCCAGACCCCTTTTTCCTATCCCAACCCACTATAAGCTGATGATCCAGGCAGCATTTCAACTAACTGTTCAATCCGGAAACCATTTTGTAGTGTCAGAATCTCCAACTGGTGGAAGGTGGACACTTAAGGAAGAAAATGAAGAACAGCATGAAACAGTCAGTTTGTAGATGAAACAGCAAAAAAAGGTCAAATGAACACTGAAGTGCCCCAGACCCCCTTTTTCCTATCCCAACCCACTATAAGCGATGATCCAGGCAGCATTTCAACTAACTGTTCAATCCAGAAACCTATTTTGTAGTGTCGGAATCTTCAACATTATCTTCTTCTTCTTCTTCTTCTTTCTGTTTCTGTCTGTCACTAACTCATTCTGCCGATGAAGACACTAAGTGTCTAAACATCCTAACTTCTTTTCCACCTGTAAGTTGACATTTTACCATTTTTTGCTGTTTCACCTATTGTGTCAACATGCTGCAGTCAACCTCCAATTCTTTTTGCAAGTCAGTTTGTACTAAATCCTGTGACAAAATACAAGCTGCATGAGCACACATGGAAAGAAAAAAAAATCAGAGGTATTTTTCTTTTCATGAAAAAAGAACAAGAATGTCTACAGGAACATCTTTCAATAGGAGAAGCCATGTCCCTTTTTTTCTTTTTCTTTTTTTTTGTTGTAAATTATCATCATAGATATCATCATCATATGACATCACTGATCATGTGATGTCATGACAATACTGATAAATGACATCACACCTCCAAAAGGAATTATGGCAGAGTGACTGAAATCTTCCTCTGGAATTTTCATCTTCTTGTCTGTCAAGTAGCTAGTACAGGTGTGTCTGCTTTCAGAGTGGAATGTATTCCCGTGTTTAAAAAAAATGGAAAAAAAAAATGTGGATCTCTTCATGATCATAATGTGCTTCCATTTTTAGCTCACATGTGTAATTTACAGTGGAAAGATTTTTAACAAAATTTCGGGTGTGTTTTGAGACATGTTTTAATGGGTTGTGTGAATGAATGACTTTTGAGTTGACTGCACTGATATGGCCCTTTGCAGTCAGCTGGGCTATAAGCAGCATCACCTTACCTCACATGTGTAATCAAAGTGAGTCTGTATAATCACCACTCTTATGCAGTTCTACCAGTCCTTAATTGTAAGTGTAAGCATCATAACTTTTCTTCGATGGTAAGATACCTTTTCTCCCTGTGGATTCTCAGTGTATGTATAGACCATCAAAAAATGTGTGTATGCGTTTGTGTGTGGCTGGTTTAGGGGGGAGGGAGGGGGAGGGGGGTGCTTACCACCTCAAAATTTCAATGAGAAGCATTGCATAACCAGTAAGGATGCTTCCACTCTAAAATTGCTGTGTATTTTTTTATGAACTTGTCTGCCTTCACACACCTTTTTGCAACTCATCATCCATCTGTAGCTTGTCAGCCATGTTTTATCACATGGAATCAGTAATGGAACATGCAATAGTGTGTTCATTTATTTTCATTCTTTTACGTAGATATTTTGTCCACACACTCGCTTGTCATGAAGTCAAGAGAATGTAGTATGAAACCTGCAGTTAATTTCTTTTTCTTCATGTTTCTGTTTATCTGCATTTGTGTCCTCTTTAGAAAGTGTTATAACTGAATATTTGTGAATATATGGGTCTTACTTAGACGTATGTTTGGCAAACAATCCAGGCTGAACAAAGGCAAAAGGAGGTAAGAGCATGCCAAGAAACACGAACACCAATGAGTTTTGAATATATTTTTTATTTGTTTGTTTTTAGGGTGGAGTTGTTTTGTACCTGAAATGTAAATACTGTCTTAATCATAAGTAAAGAAAAATAATGTTGGCAAGGTGTGTGCACATTGTATTGTAGTTAGCATGCTGGAATGAAGTAGATCCTGAACTCGGTGTTTCTGATGTAGTTACATCAACCATTGACGAGTTTTTATCACAAAAATTTCATTTGAATGGAAGTAGTATGTGGTATGACCATGTGTGCCTGCACTTGTGCATGCCTGATTGTGTGTGTTTGCATCTACCATAAAACACTAATCTGCATAGACTGTATGCACTGTGAAGGTGTGGTTCATATGAAACCTTTCACTTGCATGAGTTTGAATCCTGTAATTTAGTCTACAATTTCATGTGGATTAGTTTGTGAAACAAGAAGTCACAAAACAGATGTCTGCATGCTAGCTCTATAGTTGTACCTCACTTTGTCCATTATGGAGTCACGTATTTGATGTACATTTTCAGTTCATGATGGCCATCATAATGATAGACATCTTGACTTTTTTTTCTTTAGTTGATGAATGTATCTGAAAGGCTTTCATGCCTTTTAGTAACTAGTAATATAGTAATAGTGTGTGTCTGTCTGTCTGTCTGTCTGTCTGTCCTTCATCATTGGTACTCAACATGGACCTTTCTGTCTCATGTATAATTACATGTTCCTTATGACGGAAAACATAACTCGGGTCAAAGCATTTCCTTTTGGGTGGAAACAGTGGCAGTCTAATTCAATGTTGGCATGTTTTATCGGTGGTGAAATAAAAACTGGAAGTCTAGGAGAAGAAGCGATAGACTAGTTCCAGTGTCAGTGGTGTTCAAATCAGGATTCACAATGTATGCATAGTGCCTGCAGATTTTGGGATTTTTTTAATCCAGGAATGGATCTCGAGATGAGCTTGTGGCATGCCAATTTTCATAGTGTGGCCTATCAAAGTTATGTCCAATTTTAGAAATGGGTACATTGACTCGTGCTTATTGTTTGTAGGTCAAAGTGTTGCCAAACACATTGCATCTGCTATCAGTATAGATGCATCTGAAAGAACATATGAAGTGCAAAAAAGTACGGATCATCTGAATATCCAAACTACCAATTATCTGTGAGAATGTGTCGCACAGATTTGCTACAAATGATGTGGCACAATGGACATGTAAATCTAGAGATCACTTGCAGGATTAGGGATCCAAGTTTTCACTCTCTGCAAATATTTCCAAAAGAAACAGGCAAACCTAAACCAGTAGATGTTTGCTCTTGGGAAAAGCAGAGGAGGATATTCATTTCCCACTTTTTTTTCTTTTTTTTAACCGATTGAAGGCAAACCAGTAAAAGACTCTGCTGTCATGCATGGGCAAAAATCAAAGAGTGACGAAAGTTGTGCAAACGAATGGTCTTACTTGTAGTTAGACCAAAAAATGGATGATACATCACCCATTGCTCAGATCTGCACCACATTGCACCATTTCTAAATCAAGTTTCAATTTTTTTTTTTGCAAAGCAAGGAGAGCACAATATGTATTTGTTTGCATATGTGTGTGTGCGAGTGTCTGTGCGTGTGTGTGTGTGTGTGTGTGTGTGTGTGTGTGTGTGTGTGTGTGTGTGCGCGAGTGTGAGACAGTACAACAAAGGTTAATCTAATATCAAACATGGTTTCAGACTGTGTTTTGAGACAGTTTAAATCCATGTGTATGAAATTGATAATGACTTAAAATGCTTCCTTCAACTTTTTATCATAGTTTACTAGCACTTTTTTCTGTCAAGTTTACCATAGCGCCGAAGGAACAGAATGCAAGGATTGGCAATAAAAGCCTTGAAAAACATGGAAGAAAGAACTTAGAAACATAAAGAAAAGAAAAAAAAAGAAGAAAACAGAAAATGTGATTAGGAAACATGTCCACAACCATAAATTTCTGCACTCTCTCTCTCTCTCTCTCTCTCTCCCATCCCTCCCTCCCTCTCCTCCCCTCTCTCCCCCCTCCCTCCCTCTCTCTCCCCCCCCCTGTCCCTCTCTCCCTCTCTCTATACCATCTTCATGTTACAAGGAAAACTAAGTTCAGCCAGACAAACAGGGTAGCCTTGATAGTCAAGACTCATCTTGTTGTGTGCAGCTCAATGAAGACATGCTAACGTTGAATTTTTTTTTTCTTCCATCCACACAGGAAGAGCTTAGAGAAGCGCAGCTGCAGGCAGAAGAGGAGGAGAGACGGCTGCAGGAGTTGGAGAGACAGGTATCGGCACTGGCCGACTGTTCCCTGTGGTGTTTCCGTCTGTCTAGTCGGTCCGTTTTTCTCAGATCCTTTTGTCTCTCTGCTTGCAATCCTCTGTGTGAGAGTGTGTGTGCATTTCTGGGCCCAGATGAAGCCAGCCACGATGTTATTTACTTGTTCCATTGAAGTGTAAATGCTCTCTCCCCCTCTCTCTGTCTCTCTCTCTCTCTCTCATTCTCTCTGTCTCTCACATTCTTTCTCTCTCTCTCTCTCTCTCTCTCTCTCTGTCAAATTATCTGTGATATGCATAAGTACAATCATACAAATTATCAGATCCATTAGATGTTTTTCTACATCCTTTCAGGAGAGGCAGTTTTCCTACAAATATGATTTCAAGCCTAACTCTTTCAAAATCAGGCACTCTGGCTAAGTGCTTTGAAGCATGCAATCAAACATTATGTCTGCAATCCATGTTTTGTTTATTACCATGAAGTTAAAGTCCTGGAGGTCTGTTACAAACAAACATGACTCTGCGATCTCACACAAAATAGTTATGCTCTCTCTCTCTCTCTCTCTCTTCTCTCTCTCTCTCTTTTTAAACAGATTGAGGATGGAGGGGAAGGGGGGGTGAGTGAGCAGCCAATTGCAGTGAGCAACATACAAAATTTTTGTTGAGATCCTGGTTGATTACTTGCCACAACCAAAAGGCTACTAATGCATAGTAGAAATACATGTACAATGTTGAAGTTCCACAATCTGTTACTTAAATTGTAGCAACTTGTGTTTTAGCTATTGGGAAAATGTTTAGTCAAACAACAAAAAAATCACTTCTTTCCCAATCAAATATAAGTATCATATGTTTTTGATTCTAAGGCAGAGGAAGAAGCATTCCAGAGGATAATTGCAGAGCGTGAAGAAGCAGAGAGACAGAGGGAAGAACTAGAATTGCAGGCACGGAGAATGGCTGAGGAAGAAGAACGTCAAAGGTAGGTTATCCGCTCTCGGAGTTTTCAAGTCATGCCCGTCTTCTTGTCTTGCAGTACATGTTGTTGAAAGAGGCTGTGACAAGGCAACGGGAGAGGTGGATTACGGTGTATTTTACACACAGCAGGCTTGCTCGAAAGTCTCATGAATCCTTTCCTTGAACTTGCTGCTTTGTCATGTGGCCTATCTTTTTTTTTTTTTTTCCCCCTTGTAGGCTTCGGTTTCACGCAGTCCTTGAAACACCTTTTTTAATGTGGGTGCTTCACATGGCTTTCTTCCTCGGCCAAAAAGAAAACGAAATTGAAAAACTGCAATTGAGGGGCAAGAGGGTCCTCCATCCTTTTTTTTCTCTTTGTTCTTTTGTCCTTTTTTGTATATTTCGAAGTTCATATTGAAATGGAGCATCATGACATCAGAGACTTACCTATGGATGGACATATCGAATACGTGCTAACATGTGTTTGGGCTTTTTGTTGTTCTTATGTCCATGAGTTAATTATAGACAGGTATTTGCAGATGTCTAGATTAAGGTTAGAAAGGTAAAGTAAGGTAATGTTGCTTATAGCCCAGCCGACCGCAAAGGGCCATATCAGGGCTGTCACCGCGTTAAAGTCAACTAGATTTAAGGTTGTTCTGTTGGTTGGATGCAAGCGTTCAACATGTGTCTTGCTTTGTTTCGTTGACCTAGTGTTTATTTCCTTTTTGTTAATGCAGTTGCTTTCAGATGTTTGGGGTTAATTGATTTGTGCATGGGCTGCTTATACTGTTCACTTGCACTTGTATAAGACATTTAAATGCACATTGAAGACAAAATGCAGACAACAAAGGTATAAAATAAATAGGCTTTCAAGCCTGCAAATGTATACAAGTGCATGTGTGCATACAATGCGAATACAGATGTGTGTGTCTGTCTATCTGTCTGTGTCTCAGTGTGTGTGTGACATTTGATGTTTACCAGAAACAAATTAAAAAGATCTTTAATACATTAGTTGCAAGAATGACATGTTGTCTCAGTTTGCACACTTGTGTATGTGTGTGTGTGTCTGTCTGTGTCTCTGTGTGTGTGTGACATTTGATGTTTACCAGAAACAGAAATAAAACAGATCTTTAATTCATTAGTTGCAAGAATGACATGTCTCAATTTGCACACTTGTAAGTGTTATTTTGATATGTTTGAACTTTGAGGTAGATGCAGATTGGGTTGTCTGAATTAAAAGTTCATCTGATAGGATTAGTTGTGTGTCTTTGTATGTATGTATGTGTGTGTGTTTCTTTGTTACTATGTATGTATATGTGGTGTGCTTGCTTGCAAGTGTGTGTGTCTGTACGTTTGTGTTTAGATGCATGCGTGTGTGTTTACCTTTTCTGTTAGATGAAGTAGTTTAGCAGCAGGCCATGTTCAAACTTTCAGCAAAAATCATCTTGGTTCTTGTAAGATATTTGCCTGGGAAAAAAAAATTATGTCTTGGATTTTTTTAAGTCACAAAAATTAGGGCATCTTTCATACAAAAGAAGACACCATGGCCAAAGTATATGTTGTCTGATGAGTATTGTCCAGACAAGATGATTTTGTCTCCAATTGTCTGTGATAACTGTTGTTCAGAGAAGATATTCTTATTTCCAGTTGTCTGTGATGATTATTGTTGAGACCATATGATCTTGTTTCCAGTCGTCTGTGATGACTGTTGTTGAGACCATATGATCTTGTTTCCAGTCTGTGATGACTGTTGTTGAGACCAGATGATCTTGTTTCCAGTCTGTGATGACTGTTGTTGAGACCAGATGATCTTGTTTCCAGTCGTCTGTGATGACTATTGTTGAGACTAGATGATCTCGTTTCCAGTCGTCTGTGATGACTGTTGTTGAGACCAGATGATCTCGTTTCCAGTCATCTGTGAGGACCGTTGTTGAGACCAGATGATCTTGTTTCCAGCTGTCTGTGAGGACTGTTGTTGAGACCAGATGATCTTGTTTCCAGCTGTCAGTGAGGACTGTTGTTGAGACCAGATCTTGTTTCCAGCTGTCAGTGAGGACTGCTGTTGAGACCAGATGATCTCGTTTCCAGCTGTCTGTGAGGACTGCTGTTGAGACCAGATCTTGTTTCCAGCTGTCTGAGGACTGTTGTTGAGACCATATGATCTTGTTTCCAGCTGTCTGTGAGACTGTTGTTGAGATCAGATGATCTCGTTTCCAGCTGTCTGTGAGGACTGTTGTTGAGATCAGATGATCTCGTTTCCAGCTGTCTGTGAGGACTGTTGTTGAGACCAGATGATCTCGTTTCCAGGTGTCTGTGGTGACTGTTGTCGAGACCTGATGATCTCGTTTCCAGCTGTCTGTGAGGACTGTTGTTGAGACCAGATGATCTCGTTTCCAGGTGTCTGTGAGGACTGTTGTTGAACAGATGATTTTTTTAAGTCACAAAAATTAGGGCACTTTCTAACCAAGAGTAGGAACATGGGACCAATGATTGTTCGTTGTCGTGGTGATTGTGAGACCAAGATTGTTCTTGTACTCCAGATTGTCTTGTTAGTTGTATGTGTTTGAGACAGATGATCTTTTTCCAGTTGTCAGTGATGACTGTTGTTGAGACCAGATGATCTTGTTTCCAGTTGTCTGAGGAATGTTATTGAACAATGATCTTGTTTCCAGTGTCTGTGAGGACTGTTGTTGAGACCAGATGATCTTGTTTCCAGTTCTGTGATGACTGTTGTTGAGACCAGATGATCTTGTTTCCAGTGTCTGTGATGACTGTTGTTGAGACCAGATGATCTTGTTTCCAGTCTCTGTGAGACGTTGTTGAGACCAGATGATCTTGTTTCCAGTCGTCTGTGAGGACTGTTGTTGAGACCAGATGATCTCGTTTCCAGTGTCTGTGAGGACTGTGTTGAGACCAGATGATCTCGTTTCCAGTGTCTGTGAGGACTGCTGTTGAGACCAGATGATCTTGTTTCCAGCTGTCTGTGAGGACTGTTGTTGAGACCAATGATCTTGTTTCCAGCTGTCTGTGAGGACTGTTTGTTGAGACAGATGATCTTGTTTCCAGCTGTCTGTGAGGACTGTTGTTGAGACCAGATGATCTTGTTTCCAGCTGTCTGTGAGGACTGTTGTTGAGACCAGATGATCTTGTTTCCAGTGTCTGTGGGACTGTTGAGACCAGATGATCTTGTTTCCAGTTGTCTGTGAGGACTGTTGTTGAGACCAGATGATCTTGTTTCCAGTTGTCTGTGAGGACTGTTGTTGAGACCAGATGATCTTGTTTCCAGTTGTCTGTGAGGACTGTTGTTGAGACCAGATGATCTTGTTTCCAGTTGTCTGTGAGGACTGTTGTTGAGACCAGATGATCTTGTTTCCAGTTGTCTGGAGACTGTTGTTGAGACCAGATGATCTTGTTTCCAGTTGTCTGTGGTGACTGTTGTTGAGACCAGATGATCTTGTTTCCAGTTGTCAGTGGTGACTGTTGTTGAGACCAGATGATCTTGTTTCCAGTTGTCAGTGGATGACTGTTGTTGAGACCAGATGATCTTGTTTCCAGTTGTCAGTGGAATGTGTTTGAGACCAGATGATCTTGTTTCCAGTTGTCTGTGAGGACTGTTGTTGAGACCAGATGATCTTGTTTCCAGTTGTCTGTGAGACTGTTGAGACCAGATGATCTTGTTTCCAGTTGTCTGTGAGGACTTGTTGAGACCAGATGATCTTGTTTCCAGTTGTCTGTGAGGACTTGTTGAGACCAGATGATCTTGTTTCCAGTTGTCGTGAGGACTGTTGTTGAGACCAGATGATCTTGTTTCCAGTTGTCTGGTCTGTTGTGAGACCATGATTTGTTTCGTTGTCAGTGACGACTGTTGAGACATCTTGTTTCCAGTTGTCAGTGGTGCCTGTTGTTGAGACCAGATGATCTTGTTTCCAGTTGTCAGTGATGACTGTTGTTGAGACCAGATCATCTTGTTTCAGTTGTCAGTGGTTCTGTTGTTGAGACCAGATGATCTTGTTTCCAGTTGTCTGTGAGGACTGTTGTTGAGACCAGATGATCTTGTTTTCAGTTGTCAGTGGTTCCTGTTGTTGAGACCAGATGATCTTGTTTCCAGGCAGGAGATGCTTGAGGAGGAGAAGAGGCTGGAAGAAGAGCGCCTTCGTCATGAGGCTGAAGAACAAAAGCGAAAGGAAGAAGAAAGACAGCGCCTGAAAGAAGTAAATATCATATGCTGATTTGTGCATGTACAAGTGTGCCTGAGGGGGTTGGTATGTGCTCACAATGGTTGGATGTGCACAAAGGTGGAGTAAGTGTGTGTGTGGTGCGTGTGTGCGCGCGTGCGTGCGTGATTATGCATGTGTGTAAGAGCTGAGAATAAATATGAACCATGGTACTTTTTCTTTTCTTGAATACCTTTGACAGCATACTGCACACTGGTTTGGTACACACCAAGTGTACTTTAAATTACAGTTGAAGAATTAACATGGAAAAGAAATAAATTCATTGCACACGTCTGCAAACAACATTCATTGAAGACAAAAATATAAACCACTTGTTGAAAGGGTTATTTATTTTTAAGTTTAGATCAGGGAGAAAAATGTAATGGATTTCAATGCCCTCCACTCACCCACTGTTGCAGCCTGCCAAGACATCCAGAATCCTGTCAAACATTTTTCTCTTTCTCTCCACCTCAGGTTTGAGTGCTGTAGAAATGTTTGCAACTGTCATGATTTGAAACCTTATTTAACCTTAAAAATGGACAGACACTTGAAATATATCATGGCCTAATTCAGGTTTGGAATATTGGAATCAGCTGTTCACAAGTTTAGATACAAAACCGATGATATTGACTTATTGTCTCTGCTTTGCAGAGAGTCTCCAGAAAATGAAATCCATTTTGTTCTTTGCTGTCCAGCCCTAAGGAACATGAGAACTGAATTCATTCAGCCAATATTTTATAGACAGCCTTCGCTATATAAATTGACTATACTGATGTCAGCCTCACCAGAAGTTGTTCGAAATTTGTCTTTGCTTTTGTACAAGGCATTTAGATTTAGAGAAACTGCTACCTCTTGATGTTCTGAATTATTTGT
The DNA here is from genome assembly GCA_033310375.1 of Conus canariensis. Taxonomy (NCBI): domain Eukaryota; kingdom Metazoa; phylum Mollusca; class Gastropoda; order Neogastropoda; family Conidae; genus Conus; species Conus canariensis. The sequence continues at coordinate 34,335,017 of CM065727.1, read as the reverse complement.
ATTTGAAATACTTTACAGTCATGAATGTTTATCTCAGTTGATATGTTAAGCTCACTCACCCCTTCATAAGGGACCAAGGCCTATGAGTAAATCATCCAGATCCAAATCCAAATCTCTTCCTCAGCTCCAGCGCTTGGAAGAAGAAGCTAGAGAGAAGATGCGGGCAGAGATTGAGCGTCGTCGTGACTGGGCCCTGAAACGTCGCGAAGTGAACCTTGACCGCAGGAAGAACTTAGACGGTCTGAGGCAGACGCAGGGCGTAACTGACCCATGGACCTTCTCCTACTTCGTCCAGTGGTCCAGAGAAATGTATGCCAGGTAAAAAAATTTGCTTCTTCACTGCATTTGCTATGCCGTTTGTTGTTATGCTGAGGTTTATCTCATAACTGGTTGAGGTTGTGGAAAAAGCTGTCTCATTCAAGAGAGATACCAGCAGAAAACATTTCTTACGGGCAGTGAGTGAGCAAGATGTGTACCTGGACTATAACTCCAGGAACGTCTGATCACAAAACTGGTGCACTACCAGCTTAGCTAACCAACCACACAGTTGTTTTTTAAGCTGCCCAAGGTTCACTTTTATTGGTTAAGCCTGTTCCACAAACTCATACTGGGCCTTTCCAATAACAGACACAAAAGATGAAACACATGTCAACTGAGATAAGACTTTGAATCTCTCAGGGTCCCCAGCCTATACTGTAGACGTGTGTGCGCTGGTTTGTGTTCAGTGGGGTGATGCCAGCATGTTAATTAGAGTGTCCATGGACATCATGAGTGTGCAAGCGTTGGTGTGTGAGTGTGTGTGGGAGCGAGTGAGTGAGTGAGTGAGTGAGTGAGTGTGTGTGTGTGTGTGTGTGTGCGTGTGTGTGTGTTCATCAGTGGGGTAATGCCAGCGTGTTGGAGTCCACAGACATGTGTGTGGAAGCGTTGGTGTGTGAGTGTGTGTGTGAGTGTGTGAGTTTGTGTGTGCATGCATGCGAGTGTGTGAGGGGGAGGAGTTGTTCTTATGTGTATGTGTGTGCGCGCAAGAGTTCCTAAGTCTTCTGAACATTCATGCACGCAGTCACAACACACACACACACACACGCACACGCGCGCACACACGAACGCATGTGCGTACGTTCGCTCGCTCTTACCCACACACATATACACGTGTGCATGTGCACGTCCACACCGACACGCGCACACACACGCATACACATACGCGCACAAATGCACACACACACGCACATGCGCACACACCCGCATACAAAGACACACACATACAGATATTTACACATATAGCCTATATCTGTAGGTGTGCTCACACAAACCCACAAATCAAACACGCACACACACACACACACATACACACACACACTTCTGCACACACACACACACACAAACAAACACACACACATGCCTGTGCACGCACACATATACACACACACACACGGGCCCATGCCCACACATACACACACGTGTACATCCACTACACACACAAAAAAATAAATAAAAATAAAGAATGGTAGGTAGGCACTCGAGGTCTGACCAGAGCACTGGGCTAATGCGTAGGTCAGACATCCGCTGAGTTATAGCCACAAGACCCTCTTCTTCAATTGTCTCATCTTTGTTGTTAATTTATTTGTCCATCAGCTTCAAATCATGCATAGTGTGGTCTCAAAACTTAGTGGATGTGGTGTAGCGTATATGGACTAGTCCACACGCAGTGACGCCTCCTTGATAAACTGAAACCGTTCCACCCTGTCCATTGTCAGTTTGACTGAACTTTGCCAGTAAATCAGTTCTTTGAGGTGAGTTTGGTCTCACTCTCTCCTTCCTTTTTGATGATTTGCTTTACCGAGAGTCTTGTTGAGCGAGGGAAAGGGTATTTTTCTCCTTTACTGTACACTTCTAGACCAGTCTTAAATTTGATTGGTGGTTTTGATGACAAACTGACCTGTTCACTGAGTGACTGAATAAAATAATGGATTGCCGATTGACTGAATGGTATTGTTTCAGACCCATGGGAGTTTCAGCACAGGATCAGAAGAAAAAGCCAAAAAAGCCAGCCAAGAAGAAATGAATGCCCAGACAACATTGGACGTGTGATCTACGTTTTCACTCAGCTGTCGCCACGGGACCATGGCAATGAAGGATTTCTCTTTTATAGCCTTTTTTGCAATAGGAACCATTTCTTTGCCACTCAGATCTGTCTTATTCATGATGGTATTTTTCATGTAGGACTGCTGTGTTCAGTTTCTATCAGGAAAAGGCTTTTCCTTCGCATTCTGCCTTTCTCAGCAACCTGTGATTTCTGAGTAACTGGGGTAGTGTTCATTATCTGCTGCTGCCGTTTTCTTTTTCAACCACGAAGATGCAAGGTTTTCCCCGACACTCAGTATTTTCCTGGAACAGGTTTGTATTATATAATCTGAAAGACTTCAAATCAGTTTTGTTTACACACGAGACAAGCCTTTCAAATTGTTTTTATTTTTTCAGTAGATAAACACTCACTGAACCAGCTGAAACCAAGAAAACATGCTAGTAGTAAATATTCCTATTTCATGATCAGCAGAAGTTTTTATTGTAACCCAACAACTTGATCCCTAAGTCACACAGAAGCCAAAAAAGGCCCAAAACTCTGTCCTTTTCTATCCTGCCATGTTGATCTAGTTTCATTTAAGCTGAAGTGTTGGTGCAGGCAACGGTGCCCTGCTGTGAGAAAAAAAAAACAAAAGAGCAACAGTACTTGTTCATGTCTTGATTTGATATGTCCTGTGCTCTCTGTAACCATCATCAGTCAGTATGTTTCAATACTGAAATACTTTGCCTAGCTGTGAATGTTGGGGAGGCTCACGTTTGTCACTTCATTTCATAATGAAGCTTTTTTAAAAATAAGAAAAAAATTAACTCAAAAAAAACTTTTAAACCTGATTTTGTCTCTGAAATTCCCAGAGGCTGCTTTATAAACAGTTACGGTTTGGTTAGGGTAAAGAATTATTTCAACAATGTTGTGCTCTGTTGATGTCTGTGCTCATTACTGAAAGCAATGGGGAAAAAATAAAGATTTAAAAGAGAAAGCACAGCAATAGGCACAAAAAAGAAAGTCTCTAAAGGTATATATGGAGTATTCATTTCATAAATTTTTTAAATTGTGCAAAATGACAAGCAGTGCAATGGATTTTTTTCCCCCAAAGAACATATCACAGCTTGCTTGCAGATCAGCACTGAATACTATCCCTAGAGCAGGAAGAGCTTTTCTCTGAATGGAATTCTGTTTGCTTGTTTATGTATTTCTCCTATTGTTGCTGCCATGCATTGTTATGAAAAGATGGTTGAGCTCAATGTTTAAAGAAAATGTGATTGTGTATGCATCTTTGAATGAGAGCAGAGGGAGGGAAATGGAGGGGGGTGGGTGAGGGGGGTGGGTAAGGGGGAGAATAGGGAGGCTACAGAATTGTTCACTGTCAATGACTTCTTTATCACGACAAAGCTGGCTGGGTGTGCCGCTGCTGGAAAAGTAGTGCTGTACTGTGTAACAGTATGTCTCTTGAATCGGCATCACCATTGAATTCCTCTCCAGATTCAGTACCAGCAACATGTGCTCTGTCATCTAAACATGGCTCCAAATTCCAATGAAATATCCCGTTTTGTGTACGTGGGTCTGCATGTACACACTTTCAGGCAAGTGAAAAAGTGACTGAAAAGGTTCAGCCAAATTCAAAGCGTAAAATCATAATTAAATCATAGCAGATGAACAGAGGGGAAAAAAACCCTCTCCTTTTAAAGTTATCCAGTGTAAACACCTGTTACTGTTCTTTTTCTCGATGGAAACTCAAGAAATGTAACCGATATCTCAGAATTTCCTGATTATGACTGCAAGTTGTGTTCCTCATATGCAGTTGTGCAATAATCAAAGTTGTAAAGCAAGGAAACCACCCTTTGGTGACCACGGCAGTGAAAGGGTTAAAACGAGTTCTCTGTACTCTTTTGCTTTGTGATCTTGAACAATTCTGTCATCTAGCATTATATGTAACAAATAATGCAGGGGTCAATCATACAGTAACATGCAGTTTTCACGTTTTTTGGAAAAAAAAGATTGATATTATTGCCCCTTTCACAGGTTATATTCAATACAGATCAAATCAGTTTTACAACATGAATTTACAAAAGAAATGCTGATATATCAAAGAGACACATAAGGTCCTTTCAGCATGGAGCATGTATGAAAAATTGTTTTTCAATGGAAGAGGGCTTTTTTGACTGCTGAATGGTTGCCTATTCTCTGCAATCTGTGATTGTAACTGAGACTCAAAATAACTTCAGGCTTTCTTTTCAACAAAAGGTGCATGTAGGTACACCCATGATTTCAGATGTGCTTCAAACTTTCAGATCCATGCGCATGCATGCGCACACTCACATCCTACATTAGTATGCACACAAACACCTCAAAATGTTCAATTTCATCTGAAAACGAGAAGACAAAAAAAGAAAATCTTCCCACAGGCATGATTTAGACAAAAATGCATTTTGGAGGGGGGGGAGGGGTTATGGAACTAACTTGTTAGGTTTGATACTGTTCCTTTACTGCTGTTCACATTTACTTGTATATGCCTAGAGTATCAGATCTGTTGAAATATGCAATAATCTGTTATTTTTAGAACAGCTTTTTATAATGTACTCCACGTTTCTTTGTTATATTTTTTACTTTTTCCCCACCTACTATATACAAATATGTACAGTCTGTTTTATGTTTTGATACAGTTCATTTATAATTGAATTGTTTTTAGATGACCATCCTCAGTTCAGTTATTCTCTTCCTTTTATGCTTTAGACCTGACATTTGAGGATTTTTTTCATTCCAGCTAGAACCTGTATTTTCTAGCATATAACATTTCAACACATCTATTATATTGCTTCTCTTTCCCTGCCCTTTCCTTTTTTAGTTGTTCAGACTGTCAACCACATTCATTCTTTTCTTTTATAAAATGTTACATCTATTGATGTATGATTATAGTGTAGTGTTCATTTTTTGCATGGTATGGTAAGTAATTTGAGGGAGGGGGAATCATGTTGCAACTGGTAGGTATTTGAATACTTTTAACAGGAATAAATTCATATGCACAGCCTGAACCAGACTGCTAGTAATAAGCCTCTCTGATTCTTTTTTTGTTCGTTTTAAATGGTAAGGAAAAATGTGTAGTGAAGATGTGTACAATATTATTTTCACATGCAGTTCTGCATTATCAGACCATCAGAATATTCTGTAGAGGTATTTATGCACTTTTGTCTGTTGTATGCATTGGTACTGCCAGTATACATTGTCACTTCTACGATAAAAAGTACTTTTTTCCCGGTTTTAAGTTGAGCTACACGGGAAAGAAGCATGCAGTAATTTGAGTGAGGAACACTTTTTTCATTTTTCCCTTAAGCTAAGAACAGAAATATTGACTTTTGCTGACATGATTCTAATCTCCCTCCCCTTTCCTTTCATATCCCTCAACCCCCACCCTCTGCACACACACACACACTCTCTCTCTCTCTCTCTCTCCTCTCTCAGCAAGCAGTTTTTTTTTCGGTGAATGATCTGTGACTGTGATATGATCTGTGATTTTAGATTATACATTTCTTCATTTTGTTTTCTGTCTACATTTAAGTCACTTTTGTAGTGCAATTCAAGCCAAAATATTAAAGCTAGAGAAAAATCAGTGTTTGGTCTACAATTTTGTTCTCTCTCTCTCTCTCTCTCTCTCTCTCTCTCTCTCTCCCCCTCTCTCCCTCCCCTTCCTCTTCCTCCCCCTTCCACCTCCTCACTCTCCACCTATTCTTTTTGTTGTTGTTGACGTATGTTTTCTTCTTTCCAGATCAATTCTTATGCAAGTGTGCAGCAAATAAAATGAACATTTTAAGTTCACTGTTCAGCAAGGCACACCATGATGAAAACATATTGAATCTCCCTTGAATTGCCCCCTTTTTTGTGTGTAGGTATGCATATTTGTGAGAGTGTGTGTGTGTGTGTGTGTGTGTGTGTGTGCCCTCTTCTGCTCAGTGAATAGGATAGACAAGTTGCAAGTGTCTTTTTACATACAAATTACAGATCACTGATAATCTCTCTACAGAAACAACAGTATCTCAACATAAAGATATGTCTACATACAGAAAAAAAAACGACACATCGACATGATTTTGTCAAACGCATCACCCAAGACTCGATATGAGGAATTTGACAGCAATCAAGGCAATAAACTGCTTAAACCCCGTCCCCTCCCCATATTTCCAAATCCAGTTTTAACCATAACTTCCAGGCACGAAAGTCGACTGAATGGGCATAAATATATGGTTCTCTTCCAAATACAGAACACAATGGAAGGATTTGATATTTACACTGTAACGTCATCCTTTCATACTATCCTCTGCTTCTGTGAATCTTTTTTACTTGGTGTAATAAGGAATATATAGCGTTTTGGACCTAATCTGTAGCTTTGGATAGAGACCTTAACTAGGTCACAACTCCGGCCTAATGGCTCATTCATGACCTGGTCTTTGTACGTGGTAGCATTCCTAACTGAAATAGTCCCGTTCTTTTCATTTCAATCTGTTTGCCTGGAACCTCCTACCACATAATGTAACTTGATGGGTGTCAAGACGGGAGTGTCCCGACTGTTCGAACCACAGAGAGAGCAGAGTCAGGCACTCGTACCACCCTCACCGGAAAGCACAAGAACCCAGGACGTACACACACACATATTTATTACACAAAACGATTGCTTCACACACTCACTCTAAGTGGGGTTGGGATAAATACAAGAAGAGGGAAGAAAGACAGAATAACAAAGTGGGGTAAAGAAGAAGACTGGATTACAAGAGGCTAGCTAATCTGAGGGACAAAAATGAAAACCCAAACTCCCAGGGTATGCCCAGCTATCTCCCTAACCCGCTACTATAAATGAGGTGAGAAAAAAAAGAAAAGGAACAAAATAATATATCAACAGAACAGGGCCTAATCTCAGATTTAAAAAAACACACACACACACCTACAAATCAATTTAAGTGGAAAGAAGAAAGTGACACTGACATGTACCGTCACGCTCACATGACAACAGACTACTACTTACCTTTCGGAGAAAACTGGGTCCCCCAAAAGAAAGAATCCATAAGGCGGAGCATCAAGTAGTCTTTACGCCTGGCTCCAAGGTTCCTGGAAGTACTCAAGCAGAGTCTTGAAGAGTGGTCACGAACGCACACCTGGCTGACAGTCACTTAAGTGGCCACCAACACATAGACAGGGTCACTCAAAGGGTGGCCGCGAACGAAGACTAGGTCACTGAAGGGTGGCCCCAAAGAAGACAAGGTCACAGAAGAGTGGCCACACATGAAGACAGGGTCACTGAAGAGTGGCCGCATGTGAGACAGGGTCACTGAAGAGTGGCCGCATGTGAGACAGGGTCACTGAGAGTGCGCAGTGAAGACAGGGTCACTGAAGAGTGGCCGCAGTGGAGACAGGGTCACTGAAGAGTGGCCGCAAGTGAAGACAGGGTCACTGAAGAGTGGCCGCAAGTGAAGACAGGGTCACTGAAGAGTGGCCCAAGTGAAGACAGGGTCACTGAAGAGTGGCCTCAAGTGAAGACAGGGTCACTGAAGAGTGGCCACAAGTGAAGACAGGTCACTGAAGAGAGGCCGCCAATGAAGACAGGGTCTCTGAAGAATGGCCGCCAACGAAGACGGGGTCACTGAGGAGGTTGCAACCGAAGGGGTCAGTCTTCTGGATCGCGGACCGCATGGTCACGTTACTGGATCCGTCCCAGATCCCCTCAGATGGTTCCCAGTCGAAGGCAGGATGGATCGCACACGCCCAGTGTGCAAGCCAACGTGCACACAAACCAAAGAACGAGCCCCAAAGCCTCGATTAGAATCGTGCCTCAGCCCGTTGATTGTAGTGGTCAGTCTGTCAGTGGGGAGGCAGTACAGAGGTCAGTGGTCAAGAAAAAGAAAAACAAATAGGACTCAACATGTCAACTAGGAGATGAGAGGGTGGCAGGAAAAAAAATAGTCCAAAGGTAGAATTACAGGAAGGGGAGAGAAATATAGACAGAAAACAGACCAAAGTAAAGCCAAGCGAGCGATACAGAAAACCTGGACGGTAAGGGTGGGAAAAGAAAGAAAGGTGTCACTAGGAAGGGAAAGTAAGCTGAAGGTGGAAAAGAGATCAAAATCAGCGGTGTTCCCCGACTCAGACGACGTGTACCGGAATGACCGCGCCACGGATAGAGGCGGCGTCTTCATCCTCGTACACAAGTCGCTCACCTCCTCTGAACAACCCCAGCTTGTGACAGACTGCGAAATCGAGTGGGTGAAAGTCAAGCTGAAGAACCAGAAGGACCTCCATGTAGGCGCGTTCTACATGGCAGAGCGGAACCAGCACGGCCTCAACCAGCTCCAACGCTCCATAAACTTGCTAACTGAAGATGGCAGAAAGCAGCGCGAGGTCATTTCAGCCGGCGACTTCAACTGCCCTGACATGGACTGGTCAATGCACACCGCCCACTCTTCGGGGAAAGACGAGATCCAGCAGTCCCTGGTCGACATCTCATCCTCCCTCCTTAGCCAAGTCCAGCATACCCCAACTCGTGGTAAGAACATACTCGACCTGGTCTTTACGTCCAACCCCACCCTTGTCAAGTCCTCTGTTAGCATCCCAGGTGTGTCCGACCACGACATCGTCTGTACCGACGTCAACACCAAGCCGCAAGTCACCCGCCAGAAAGCACGCAAGTGTCTCAAGTTCAAGCAGGTTGACTGGGAGCAGGATATGGGGAAAGATGTGAACACCCTGTGGACTACGTTCAAGACCCGCCTCGCTGACTCCATAGATCGGAACGTCCCCTCCTTCAGCTGAAACGGTCTTCCCTGCCATGCTGACAGCGCCCCTCGGAAGCTGCTGAAGCGTAAGAAGAGACTTTTCAAGCGTGCAAGAGCTCACAAGGACTGGCCCCCCCTACAGGAAATTCCAGAAGTACCGCAGAGATGAGCTACGGCGTGCAGAGTGGCAGTACATCAACACTATCAGGGGACTCGACCAGAATAACACCAAGCCATTCTGGTGCTACATCAAGTCCAGGAAGCAGGACTCTCAGGAGTTGCCCCGCTGAAGGAGAAGGGACAGCTACACAGCGACAGTCAATCCAAAGCCGACATCTTACTGCGCCAATTCAAGTCAGTCTTCACTAAGACCACCACTACCATACTACTCAACTTAAAACCTCCCCCCGCCCACGTACAGCCCATTACAGTCTCCGCCCCTGGCGTGGCCAAGCTGCTACGCGACCTCAAAGTTAAGGCCCCCGGTCCAGACAACTTATCCAACATCGCCTTGAAGACCCTCGATGACAGCATTGCCCCCTCCCTGACACTCATCTTCCAAGCCTCGCTCGACTCCGGACGCCTTCCGCAGGATTGGCTCGGAGCCAACGTCACCTGCGCATTCAAGAAGGGCGACCGTCACTCCCCCGGCAACTATAGACCCATCTCTCTCACTTCAGTTCCCTGTAAGATCCTGGAACACATAGTATGCCGCCACATCCTGAACCACCTTGACTCCCACCAAATCTTGACCTCTCTCAACCACGGCTTCCGAGCCGGCTACTCTACCGAAACCCAGCTCCTGACCACAACACAAGATCTATCTTCATACGACCGTGGAAAGCAAGTAGACATGGCGATCTTGGACTTCTCCAAGGCCTTTGACACCGTTCCCCATGACCGACTACTCCATAAGCTGTCCAACTACGGCATCACTGGCCCCATCCATTCCTGGCTGAAGTGCTTCCTTATGGAACGCTCCATGCAAGTTGTGGTTGAGGGCACCTCATCAAATTCTACGACAGTGGATTCTGGGCTCCCGCAGGGCACCGTGTTAGGCCCACTCTTGTTCCTGTGCCACATCAACGACCTCCCGGAGGCAGTTAAATCCCAAGCGCGTCTCTTCGCAGATGAATGCCTCATCCACAGGGAGATCGACTTCAGCGCCACCTCACCCTCCAAGAGGACCTGAAGAGTCTGGAACAGTGGGCAGAGCGATGTTGCATGCGTTTCAACGCCACGAAATGCTACTTCATGAGCCTGGCGCGGAACCCTGCAACGTCCTTTACTCCCTCGAAAACACAATTCTCAAACAAGTCTCCACCAACCCCTACTTGGGTCTTCATTTCTCTGCAGATCTGTCGTGGTCAACCCACATCATTTACATCACAAAGAAAGCCAACTGTACCCTCGGTTTCCTACGCCGTAACCTCAGACACTGCCCCACAGCCTGCAAACGCAACGCCTTCCTCGCCTTAGACCCCTGTTGGAGTATGAAGCGATCATCTGGGACCCGTATGAGAAACAGGAAATCGACAAGCTGGAACGTACACAGCGAGTGGCAGTACGCTTCATTGCCAGAGATTACAAATCTAGAGCACCTGGCTTCGTAACGGGCCTCCTGAGGAAACATGAGCTCCCTACCCTTCAGGAACGACGCGAGAGCCTGCGGCTGACCTTTTACAAGGTGGTTGAGGGGCTGGTGCCAGCAATCCCTCCTGAGCAGTTCCTTGTGCCTCAACAACCCGGCCGACGCATCTGCCGTCCGCCAAGAAGAGCAGACTTCGTAGTCAACAACCCAGTGGAGAACTACACACGCAACAACGACAGATGCTACACAGTTCCAAACTGCAGCACAGAGCTATAAACAATCATTTTTTTCCAAGAACAATTATTAGGAACCAACTGGACAATAGTGTTGTGCACTCAGGTAGTACTCAGGCCTTTAAGCAGGCGGTGGCCAAAGCCCAACGCCACAAACTTTTTCGCTGCGCGCCCCATCAGTTGCGTCGAGGCCAGATTCCTGGATGCAGCAACGTATACTTATAGATACAGATACAGAGAGGGGACGTCAGTCTAAGTAAGAGTAACGTCGCACACATTACATATTATAACAACTGACATAACATTTCAACTCTAGATTGTCCCCCCCTTTTTTTTCTTTTTTTTTTGTCTTATCCTCTCACTTTTGAAATGAGGGGTTGACCATAAAAACTTTCCCTTAGTTTACCCCCGTAAATTTTACACTTCAGTTCAGTTCAGTTCACTTGGGACTTTAGACAGCCTCACAGCTTTTAGTGTCCCAATCATCTTATTTATATAACAAACAGTGGTTGCATAATGCATGCATATGCTCAGGATATATTTTACTCTATTCTGTCAATCAAATTGGAATTTTAACATATTTAACTTTGCGTTAGTATCCAGAAGGTTTTTAAAAGTATTCAAATCTTTTGCTTTTTTAATGTGCAGGTAGTTTGTTCCAATATGGTGCCACTCTGTTACTAAAGGAAAATTTTCTAATAGCAGTGCGACAGTAATTTGGATTTTGTTATCAGAATTTCTTTGTAATTTGATTAGAGGTTGGTTGAAAGAATGTTAAAATTTGTACTGTCAAGTCCCTTAAATAGCTTGTAAGTCTCAATCAAGTCTCCCCTTATTCGTCGGAACTTTAACGATGGTAAATTTAACCTTCGCAATCTATCTGCATAGCTAATATGTTTAAACTCCTTAATTAACAAGGTGGCTCTTTTTTGCACTTTCTCAATACTCGCTGACTGCCTTTTTAAGTAAGGGCACCATATCATTTCCATACTCCAGGTGGGGTCTAACTAATGCCTTATATAGTATTATACTAATACTTGTATTAGTATTATACAAATTATAATTTATGAAATTTAGAAATATTACAGAATGAACTGACAAAATTGCTACTACAGAATTGCAGCTTTTAAAAAAAAAAAATTCTTTTGACTCCCATTTGAATTTACCATAGAACGGCAGAAAAAAAATAGTGAAGAAAAATAAAAAGGACAACCAAAAGGAAATATTAAAACTTGGAGGTCACACCCTTCGCGCTCGACGTGACGACACAGACAAAACGGGAAGGGGAAAGCGAGCGATAGCGGGAAGAGCGCACGGGGAAAATTTAGAAAAATATCTATATTATCACACACAAAAAAACAGAACTCTGTGACCCCACAAAAACCGTTTATTGACGAACAATACCGCCATTGCTCGTTGCCGTGACCCGAAACTAGTGGCGAATAAACCCGAGTACCAGAATGATAAAAAAATATTCTCTACAAACGAGAATTTGAAATGATTTTGAAGAAAATTAAATTTGAAATAAAACAGGAACTAAAAATCCTATCACGGGGCGACGAGAAACGTGCGACTAGACGTTCTAGTACGGGAGTACTAAAAACTTACCAACAAGCTTGTGGATGACGACACTGGTCGGACCAGCGAAGGATGGCGTCCCGCCCCAGGAAAATCCAAGTCCCACAGCGAAGGGGAATTCACCTGCAACGAAGCTGAGCTACTGAAAATTCTAGCCAGGAGAGAGAGAGAGAGCTCTCCGAACTGTAGCAGGTCTGATTTCGCAAGTGCCTGACCAAACCCCGGTTTCAAGCCGCTGGCCCACCTCCCGTAAACGAAGTTCATAGCCGGCCCACGTGAACTGCCTGAATTTCTCAAACTCTGCAGAACGTGGCTGAGGCCAGAACCACGTGCAGGAGGAAGGAAGGAGGTTGAACAAGCTATACATGGGGAAAAGAACGAAAAATCTCGGGCTAAAAGAAAACGCCACACTACATAGATAAAAAGAGGACAGATTATACTGAGGATGGGGGAAGAAGGAGGGTAAAAGCCAGTATAATTAAAATAACGCATTGGGGCAGGATATCTGACCGTGACAATGGGAATATGAAAGAAAAGAAGAGAAATCAACTTTCGGGTACACTGAGAATTCTGAAACAGTTTGATTGTGTCGTGAATTTGTTGTTGTATCTAAACAGTGTCATTTGCAAGCTATTTCCAACATATAAAAACAAAAATCAAATTCAAACTGGTTGTCATGTAACACATGAATGATTGACACTGACTTCAAGGTAAAGTATATGCAAAAAAATGTATGTCCATTTTCAATGGCCTTGTAAACATAATGGTGTCTACTTTCACTTTCTCTATCACATCTCAGCAGAACATCTTCCTTCTTCAAGGCTAGAGGCCATAATGGTATCCCAGTTACTCACTGTGAGACCTGCTAATCTTCAAGACTTCTCACAGCTGTTTTGGGTGTCTATCATCACCACGTGTTTCCTACAATAAGAGGTCTTCAATCACAAAACTAGATGGATGGCTTAGATTTGTCTTTCGTTACTAGAAGCCTTTGTCTTCCTACACAAGACCAACTTGTCCTGAAATCAAGTCTCTCTACACTAAGAAGATAAACGAGTTCGTACAAAAGCTCCAAAGAGCTCCTTAAAGGGTGAATTCAAATCGCTGTTCTTTGTAATGTTAATACACATATCGTGTACCACGTTTTTCATAGAAATGGGAAAGTGTAACATATATGAAAGGGGGAGTCATGGATACACAAATCCTATCATCAGGGCTGATATACGAATAATCCAGTGCCTTCTCACAAAATGACAATCCCTCAATCACACAGAGAGACAGATAAACGGCTCCCTTCAGTGAGGGTATAATGTCTGCCGTCTGTTCCACAAAATTGAGGGCTTTACTCTGTTTTAAAAAAAAAAAAAAAAAAAAAAAAAACTCTGAGAGTTCTCGTCACAAACACATATCTCTCAGAAATCAGGAATCATGGGGACGTACTGCATTTAGCTACCCGTTGAGCATTTACAAGTCTTAATCTTTTATACATGATTGCCAGTATGGTGATACAATGTCTTCAATTACAAGCTCGGGGTTTAGTGATGCTTACTCGTCGCCTTCGCATGTTACGTCATCATAGTATCTCCATTCGTCTACAATCGAATTTTGAAGATGCTAATATTTTGTACTCTTTTGATGCTGTTTAGAGACTTATTCCATAAGGGTGCAATTCTATTAGTAACTGAAAATGTTCTTCTGTTAATCTATTCTATTATTAATACGTTGTCAGCATTTTTTTTCTTTTGTTTGTTTTTGTCAAATCATAACGTGACAAATTTGAAGAATCGGGTACGTTCAAGTCATCATTTTTTTAAGTTTGATTTATATCAATTCTAATTCTTCTTCATTTTAAAGTGAGTAATTTGAGATATTCTTGCCTGTCTCTGGTTGAATAATTTCCACTGGTCGCCCTACCTTGCGCCTTCTCAATCAAAGCCGACTACCTTTTAAAACATGGATACCAAACAATATTACTGTGCTCCAGAAGTGGCCTCATAGTCTGTTGTACAAATTCAGAAATATGTCCCTATCTATGAAATAAAAGGTTCTTGTTATAA
>CM065727.1:34305720-34315720 GCA_033310375.1 Conus canariensis | reverse complement strand
AGGATTCCAAGGCAGACTTCACTACACCTGAAGAACAATCTGAAATGGTCAGTAGTGAGAGTTACCCACTGGCAAGTCACAGTGGCGCTTTCCAGGCTTCCTTGCCCCTTGTGGGGTTCAGTCCAGAAGATGTCCACGTGAACCTTCAGGGACATAACCTCCGCATTGTGGCTAAACGTCAGGCTTGGCTGGGAGAGGCTTCTTACATGGAAAGTGTGGACAGACGGCTGGAGCTTCCAGGACATGTGGATGTTCTGACTGTGAGGTGTGTGTATGAGCAGGACAATGGGTATCTGGTCATCACAGCTGACCCTCTAAGTCAACAGCGACAGGTGCCTGTTGTGTTACAGTGACAGTAAAAAGGAATGGATTGATGACAGAGTACAAAAGCTCTCCAAGGTTAATGTACAATAGCAAGTATCATCAGTATTTATGTTTTGTGAAAAGTGTGTAAAGTGAGTGTTAGTGTTGGCGTGTTTGAGTGCAATCATGTATGTGTGCAAGGTTCTTCCATTTACCTATTTTAGTTTCAATTTCAATTTTTTGTGAAAGAAAACTCATTTTCTTACTCACTTTAAAGGTCTTTTCTTGTCCATGTCAAAAAACATCTTAAATCCAAGAATTGTTGACAATTTGTACCTATGTACTTTTATACTTTTGTGTGCACTTCCTCTGAACTACTTCAAATCATTGGGCTCATATATGCATGTATGTATGTTGTATACTGCTATCATTTTTACTTTTGAATAACATTCCTAAGTCAGTTTAAGAATGACATTCCTGACTGATTTTTAGACACAGCTATGGTTATAAAAGTATACATATCAGTGAGAAAACTTAAGTGAAAACAAGTTTATACACATGTTTAAGAAGTTGTATGCACACTTTTAATTTATGAAATTCAGGACTACTGACAGGGAGTGTAATTAGTAACTTGATGTTGATGCCATACAATATTATCTTCATGTCCAGTAAATGTGCCTGATTGACGTTAGGATTGTCAACATTCTCTGGATGATTGACATTAAGACTGGACGATATTTTAAGATAGAAATAATTAATGTAAGAATTATTTTGCACTAAGAATATACAACTTTTGAATAAGGACTTTTTTTGTATACTCATGCTTAGAATCCCTCTCTCCCCCACCCCTTTCAACTCCAGTCCCCTTTATTCGGCTTCCCAAACTGGGCAATTAAACATTGTGTTGGTGTATGGTGACAATGTTTGTATACATTATCTTGTGTTTAGCCGGATGGTTACAGATATTTATGTTTGTAAAGTTATCAATTTGTATCATGTGGTAATGTGTAATGAATTGCCTGTATCATGACCGCTGTATTGAGCCAGAACCCAAATTTCTATTGTTAGATATAAAAAACTGGACCTTGGGATGTGGAATGTTTATGTTTATGAAATTATCAGCTCCTACCATGTAGTGCTAGATTAGTAGATAATGAATTTCACCGTCACTGCTGTACAGATTAGTATTGTCAGTAAGTTTTAAATCTATAAAGTCTGTAAAAACTGACCTGTGCGGTTGTGAAGTTTGTAAATTTGATGTTGTCCCATTTAACAATATGTGGTTGTTGAAAGATTTATCAGTTACTAATGTAGATTGTACTACTGGAAATTTATCAAATTGTCATAAAATGTTGTAAATTTTGAGATATTTGTGAAAAGTAAACACCCCTGCTGTAGCAAACCAAGAGACGATTTTCCCCTCATCATAGATAAAAACAAAAATCAAAAAGGTTTGCTCTTTGATTATGGAATGTTTGTCAAGTTACCAACTTTCATTATGTTGCGTTGTATATTGAAATGCCTGTTACGACAGCTGTAGCTAGCGATCTTTCACAGATGAAAACCTGGATCTTTAAACATGTACCTTGTTCTTTGTAATTTTCTTGTTTAGGTTTTAATAGTGTGTTTTTGTCATTGTTTTAACAATATTCTTTGAGGATTATTGCAGAAATGTGTGCATAGCTACTCTCAGAACAATGTATTCTTAAAGTGTATTTTTCTGGCGTTTTCAGTAAGAGCAGCAGCAAGCATTAAAATCAGTCGTAAAGCAATTTTGTACACATTCAAGAAATAATGTCCATGCCTTTTTACTTTAAAGATATATAACAAACTGCCTACCAGTGAGAAATACAACTCAGTATCTCAGTGTTTATGTAATATCTTCTACAGTGTGCCTTGTTGGTTATGGGAAGTCGACACGCAGGCACGAGTGTGCAAGTGTGTGTGTGTGTGGTGTGTGTGTGTGTGTGTGTGTGTGTGTGTGTGTGTGCATTTGTTTTGCTGTGTAAGAGCTTTTTTGCTTCTGCTCACAGAGCTAGGTGTGTGTGTGTGTGTGTGTGTGTGTGTGTGTGTGTGTGTGTGTGTGTGTGTGTGTGCATGTGTATGTGTGTGTGTGCGTTTATGTTTTGCTGTGTAAGTGTTTTTTTTGCTTCTGCTCACAGAGCTAGGTTTTCTTCTTGCATAGACACAAACCTATATTCATTTTGAAATTCCTTATTGTTTTGCAATTGAAAAATGTTTACAGAGAAGCAAAATAAATCTCATGAAAATGATATACCAGATGATTCTTTAGTATGTATGCGCGTGAATGTATGTATTGGTTTGTGTGTGTACATGTGAATATGCATACGTGAAGAGAGAGTGAGATACTTGTTTCTTCCTCCTTCGATTATTTTTTTCTTTTCTGTTCTCCTATCTTCTTTTCTGTCTTTTTACATGTGTACATTCTTCAATACTGTCTTCTCTGTAATTCTGTATTTTCTCTCTCCCCATCTCTCTCTTACACACACACACACACACACACACACACACACACACACACACACATGCACATTATCAAGTGCATACAATCAACCACAAGCATGTATGAACAGAACACTGCTTACAAATCACTGAAAAAATGAGAACTATTTTTAAGAAAATCAGTGTTCAATTTCTTGACAAAGCACAAACACCTCAAGAAATCGCACTCTGCACTCGCAGCAAAACGTGTACACACTTCTCCTGAACTTCTCACAATACAACAGATTCCCACACACATGCTTTTCAGCATTCATGAACACTTGCATGCTTAACACACACACACACACACACATACACACACACACACAAACATACACAGAAACAGGCACATGCAGATGTGCACATACACACATTAGAATGTATACACATCTCGCACACACGTTTGAACTGAACAGCTTACAAATCACTGAAACAATGAAAACAATTTCTAACAAAATCTGTATTTTCAAACTGCATTATCAAACAGTTTTCTTAATAATACATAAACACATCAAGAAACTGCACACTATACATGCAGCAAAACACCCGCACACTTCTCCCTCACTATGTACAATACCAGCACAACAGATTATCATACACCCACTTACAAGCATTCATAAACACGTGTACACTAACACACTCATGCGCACACACACACACACACACACACACACACACACACACATACACACACACACACACACACACATGCACGGACACACACACACACACACACACACACACACACACACACACACACACATACACACACACTATGCAGAAATATCTGCCTGCTTCTCATCTTAGGTTTTCCAGTCATCACAAGTTTTAATCATTTGTCTGAGAACATGGCTGCTCTGTCTGCACTGGCATTGTCAGCGTCAGAATCTGAAACAAAGGTGTACCAGTGAAACAAAACGAAACGAAAAGAATTTCTACAGTCGTGAAGGAAAACCAGTCATAATTTGGACTCTGTATTGTTTTCTACCATGTTGCATAGTATTATGTCATGAGACATTACTTTCTTGAACAATCATCCACCTCCATGGGAAATTCAAACTGTTCTTGTCACAAGGAGCATGTCATGAAAAAGGTTCAACAATTGACCTAAGAATGTATACACTGAAAAATCAGTTAAAAGAAATAGACTAATTAGTACCAACAGCATTATTTGCCAAAATAATTAAATTTTGGAGCAAATCCAGATCAAATGGCAGATCCAGGTTTTCTTTTTCTTCATTTTTTTTTTTTTTTTTTCAGTGAGAGATAAAATACTCTTCAATATTTTTGAAAATTTCTATAGAAATAATGCATGAGACTTACCCAAAAAAATTAGGCTTTTTAAACATGGACCTGCAGAGTATTTAATTTCTTTATTATATTTTTGCTATAATAGTTCATTTCTTTATTATGCTTTTACCTATATGTATACTGACTGCTTTATCTCTCACCAAGATTTACACCAAACCTACAGAACCAGTGTCAACAAAACTTGGCACAATGATAAAATGTGGCCCATGCACAAACCCCAAAACAAACCAGTTACATGTTGGTGCAGATCCGGTGTGTAGATTCAGATTCATTAAGAAATCGACCAACTCTGTACTAATGTCCTAAAATTCAGATGCAAAGCACGCAACACTTCTACACCACGTATGAAAACCATGATTTCCATCATCTTCTGCACAGAGCACGCAAGCTTTATACAAAATGACAGTTGCAAAAACTCTGACTTTAATGACTGTTGTAAAAACTGACTTTTTACATGTCTTTTCAACTATAAGCACAAATGTGCATAGTTCAGGGTTGTTCACCTGTGAATGGCAGTGTTCTGAATACATCTGACAGAGAACAGCCGCACGATTTCAAAAGATGGGTCAGTCCTTGAACCACCCACAACAAAACTAACACAGACAGCCACAATAAACCACAGTCATTTGATGGAAAAATGCATCAGACAATGATGCAATTTCAGACAATCACTTTGGTATACTGAGCAGATGACATCAGCAATGTCTGTGTTGAGAGTTAAGCTTTCATTGCTTATAAACCAACTGCGCTTTAAGCAAACGGGATAAAACTGCTGCACATGCTTCATCCATCAGTAACAAAAACTGAAGGTTTCATAATGTTCAGAAGCAATTTTTTATTCACAACTTTATTTCTAATCCTGGCAACCAGCCAGAAAGTAAGTCAAGTAAAGGTAAATTATAGCTATTACAGAGTTAACCAGCGCTTGTTTACTAACACTATCAGACGATGGTAAGTAGTGACCGCAGACAGCTAACTGCTAAGAAAAAAGAAGTATTGATTATGGACAGATTTTAGTTGCAAGGGTTCTGTAGACTATTTCATGACTGCTTAGAAAGTTATGCATATCATCTGTTGACATGAGTCATGAAGATTTCCACCCTCTTTCCCTCTTCAACTGACAAATTCTAAAGTTGGTGAATGAAACTGTCAGAAACATCTGTCATTCTTAAGTGACATTCTTCTTTACCATCTTAAAAAGCAAAACAAATTATCATTTTATTCCATTCCAAAAAAAAAAAGTTCATACTTCAGTGTTGTTCACTGTTCTTCTTTTCTCTCTTTTTTTTCTTCTTTTAATTCGTTTCTTTCAAAATTAGAATAGTTTCTCATAAGAGATATTGATATGATTTTTAATGATACCATTTAGCTATCCACCAATCTACTTTCGCAATATATTTGTCATATGCTCACATTTCGCCTCTCCTCCACTCTCTTCACTGGCTATCTGTCTCAAACCGTATCTCGTACAAAATCTCAACTCTCACTTTCTCTGCTCTCTTTGAAAATGAACCTTCTTATCTCTCAGATCTCCTTAAAATCTACACCCCCTCTCGACAACTACGCTCCTGTGCTGACGACCGCCTTCTGCGAATGACTCGCTTCAGGACTACTACTGGTGAAAGATCTTTCTCTTTTCAAGCTCCAGCGACGTGGAACAGACTGCCAGACTGTCTCAGACATTCAGATTCTATCTCTTCTTTCAAGTCTAAACTTAAACCCATCTATTTTCTCATAATTAGTCAATGCTGTGGGGAGGGGGGGGGGGGGGGGGGTACAACCTAACTCATAGCCGTCTGGGCCTTTTCAAATGTAGCGTATGTGTATGTTCTCTATTATATGTATTTGTTGTATGATTGAACGTTATAGGATTAAGTTTTTGTAGTGATATTTGAAGAATAAGTGAATGTCACATTGGTAGGATTAGGATTTGTTAGTTATTGTAGTAATAGTATTTGTAGTTGGGTGTAAGGTGTATTATTGTATATGAGAAGGGTGAATGTAGTATGACTTTGTAAAGCGCTTAGAGAAATTCGTTTGATTAAGCGCTATATAAGAAATCATTATTATTATTATTATTATATCATGCCATGGTTTTGATCCTCTCACCTTTGTGCACCTGTCAAACTGGGCCCCGACCTCCTCCTGCACCAGGTTGTAAGGCAGGTAAATGTCCAGGTGGTACACATTGGACCGGGTCTCCAGCAGGATGCGATCCTCCCCAACATCCAGGGTGATGGTCTGGGCCGTTTTCTGAAGAGCAGTCTTGGGTGTTAACATAATCTTTTCTCTTAACTGCAGTCTTGCGCATTAGGATAAGAAATGCTATGGAGGTGAAGGAGGGGAAGCGAAGGTGGTTGAGGTTGACAGAGCAGAGAAAGAAAGTGGGGGTTGGGGGAGCGGGGGAAGGGGGCTGAGAGATAGGGAGTGAGGAGGGGGTGAAGCTAATAAGGAAGAGAGAGATGGAGCAGAGGGAAAGATGATGAAAAAGAAACTAGCATGTGTTGTTCATGCATTTGTGTGCACTTGATTATTTCTGCACTAACACTAAAAGCTAAGACAGTAGCTTCAACAGAAAAATTGTTCAGCAGATGTACTGCAGCTCCCTATCATTTGATCCAGTAACACATCAGTAAAGGAAGAAGATAAAAAATCAAAGAAATCACAGGAAATATCAGAACAGTCAACATTACATACCACTTGTGGGAGGTGGATTTCTGCCACCAGAAACTCCGGATGTCCCTCGGCCGGCTCCTTCATTATGCTAAACTTGGGTTCCGGTGCCCTGCATTCAAAAACATACAGCACTTCATCTTTTCAGTTTTAACATCTAAGGATACGATGGGGGTATTCATCAAACCAATGCCCTTCACCCCTCCCCTCTTTCTATTCTCTACCATTACTCCCTCTCCCCTCCCAGCCTCAACACATCACACACACACACACACCACACACACACACACACACACACACACACACACGTACACACACACATACACACACACACATCCATCCATCCACAAGACTTGGCAGAGAGACTGATATATATATATAGAGAGAGAGATGTGGGGGAAACCAACATACAAGCAGACAGAAATACTTATATGAGTATTTGAGCACACTGGAATACACAGACTGTCTTAAAGATGGAGTCGAGGAAAACGTACTGTTTCTTTTCAATCTCTTTTCTTTCAGAGTCCGGCACCTCCTGGATCAGTCCTGGTGTCTTCTGTTCATGACTCATTTCACCAACTGCCTCTGATCTGCAACACACATGAGACTGCTAATTGCCTTTATATCACAATAATCACAGTCTTTATCTTAACTTATATATCCTAGACTATGAACATTATCCGGGCCTGTTTTTTTTTAATTATTCGAGACTGGACAAAAGAGGTTCACACCTTGATCAGAAATCTGTTTAGTCTCATCCACCAGCCTTTAGTCTCAATCATAAGACCCCTATTCAGACTGGTGCATTCTTTACTTATTAATTCTTAAGTACTAACTGTACATTGTGGCCTTTGCCTTATAACTCAGCAGATGGGGTGCTGTGTACACAGACTGGTCTGACTGCAATGACACCACCGTGACGAAAGGGATGTAAATTTATTAAAGAACTTCACAAGTGGATAGTTACCTTGATTTCACCACAGGAAATAATTGGCTTATAATGCATTACCTTCACAAGCAAGAAAAGATCTCAGCAAGCTCAACCTGAATCAAATGCTTTATGAGTATATTAACATCCATGAAATTCAAAATGAGCCGCTGGAAAACAGTGTGTCCACTTCAGCTATTTCTGGACACAGGTAACCTTTCTGTGCGCATGCAAACCAGGCAGATCTCACTGCAATATGACTGTGGCGAAACTCCATTTTCAGAGCTTTTCAACCATGTCTGTATGACAAGCTCCAAAATTATTTTGGACAAAAACCTCTCTTCATGCATCAGATCACTGTCGTATTTTTCTGAAGACAGTCCTTATTTTAAAGTTTTATGCTAAAAGCTTCTGAGGAAACAAAAGTTTCTGCAATATGTCTGACAGATGACATTGTAAATATCAACATTATTTTTGCAAGCTGTTCCGATTTGATCACTGCGCTCCCATTCCCTCTCTCACAGACCTGTATCTTCTTTCATGTCATGACAAGTTTCATGGCATTGTACAGTCATAATGAATGCACCTCAATTCTCCTTTCTGAAAGTGTAGAAGTTGAACACTGTCTGTCCGTCTGTTCCCTGTCAACCCAAATAAAGCTACTATAGGCATTTTGAAGATTGTGCATCATTGTGATCACAACACTTGGGGTAAATGTAGTAACAGTGATAGCAGCAGCAAAAACTAGTAACTGTGGTGGTGACAATAGTTGTAGAAGAGGTAGCTCCAACAGCAGCAGTATCAGCACCACCACCAACAGCAGCAAAGCAGAGGTTACAATACAAACAGCTGTCATTGAAAATTATCACTACAGCCATCATTCTTACTGATGCTGTCAAACAACGACAACAAAAACAAAACAAAAAAAACAAATATGCTAATTATTCACCCGTCATTCATATCCATGATGAAAGGCTTTGACTTGGTCCGAACAGTCTGTTCCTGGAGTTTCCCAACACAGCGTCTGTTCTTCAGGATTACCCAGTCTGCAAAACAAGTTCTGTTCAACTCACAACCGTTGCCCCCTCTCTGCAGTTGAGAAAGACTACTAAGAGATCATGACGTCTATGAAAGGAATTGGCTCATTCTCATTTTCACAAAACTAAAAAGTCTATCAACCAGGTTGTCAAAACTCACAGTAGAGCAAAAGGCTGAAACAATAATAGTAATAATAATAATGATGAAAAAACTGACTTGTTTCGGGGTCAAATTCAGTTCAAGGCAATGCACATATACAAAAAGTAACAAAAGATACCATATCATAAAATAAATTAATGAATGAATCACCAAAAACAGCAGAAATTCACTTAACATAAATATAATTCCATCATCCCTAAAACACTCAAAAACATGCCTTTAAAGAGAATCTGACAAAGGCTATAGTAGTAAAGTTTCTGTTTATTTGCAAGAGACCTATTCACACAAAAGAGAAGACAAAACGATCAAGGTTCTAAATCATTAGCAAAATAACAGGGTTCATAAGAGCAGATCTTCTGTTTTAGACTTGTAAATGTTAGTATGAAAAAAGTTTCCTATTTAACTATTAACACAAAAGAGTACTCAGATTTACTTCTTACTTTTAGGAAATAAATTCTGTTGAAGTTCTGTTTATAACTGCAACTAACCTGATGACACCTCTTCCCCCCCCCCCCCCCCCCCCCCCCCAAAAAGTAGGTTTTTTTTCACGCAGCAGGAATGTGCTAAATCAATAAAGTTTGTCATCATGACAGCTGTTATAAACAGCCTCTGAGACTAACACTTTTAACAGGCAAAAGTAACTATTAGACAGGTAACTGCATCATTGTTGCAAAGGACCTTTCATATTCATTCCAAATAAAGACAACAAATACACAGCTTGTGAACAAAGCTCAAACAGAGAGACCCCTTTTTACATGAAAAAAAAAAAAACCCAGACTCAAATTCTATTTTGAAGCTTCATGAAACTAGAAAATGAATATTCCAACCAGCTCCCTTCCTCATGACCTGCCCTACATGCCTTTACCACTCATTCACTCTCACCAACATCCCCCCCTCCCCCAAACACACACACACACACACACACTTTAAACTTGGGAGAGTAGCCAAAAGTCAGAACCTACCTCTTCTGAGCTCTGTTTGGTACTTTTCTTCAATGCCTTCACAGACCACCGTAAGGAAAAAGGTATGGAACATGTTGCTCGTCTGCAGCTTCTTGATGAAGTCTGTGTGTACGATGACATCATA
>CM065727.1:34245720-34300720 GCA_033310375.1 Conus canariensis | reverse complement strand
GTGAGTGTGTGTGTGTGTGTGTGTGGTGTGTGTGTGTGTGTGTGTGTGTGTGTGTGTGAGTGAGGTGAGTGAGTGAGAAGAGAGAGAGAGAGGAAGAGACAGAGACAGAGACAGAGAGACAGACAGAGAGAAAGAGAAAGTGATGAAGAGAGAGAAATTACAACTGGAACTTGGTGTGTGTGTGTGTGTGTGTGTGTGTGTGTGTGTGTGTGTGTGTAGTGTGGTGTGTGAGTGAGCATGTGTTTGTGTGTGTGTGTGTGTGTTACTCTGTGTGTGTGTGTGTGTTGTGTGTGTGTGTGTGGATCAGGATCAGGACTTGTGTGTTGCTGGAACCTTCCTTGGTTATAGGTGTGCGCCTGTGAGTGTGTGTGTGTTGTTCTTTAATTTAACATCTTCCCACTTAACGTGATTACAGACTGATTGTGTAACGGTGTGTGTGTGTGTGTGTGTGTGTGTGTGTGTGTGTGTGTGTGTGTGTGTGCGCGCGCGCGCGCGCGCGTGATGCGCATTTTCACGTGTGCGTGTGTGTGTGTGTGTGACATCACGTCACTGACACTACGACAGTCACTTACCGTTTCCAATAGCAATTTTCCCAAAAGAGCTTCAGTGTCCCCAGTGTCTGTATTCAAAAGACTGGAATCCATCATGGATGTATTGTCACAGTTTCTTATGCCTCGAAAGGAAAGAAAACAATGGAACAACTTAAAGTATACAACGATAGCTGAAATTTACGAAGTTGGCTACAGGACTGCACATGTTCTCGTCCGCCGCCATTTTGACGCGCTTTCTGAACAGTAGCAAATCAATTGCTTCGTTTCAAATAGGCCTAGGTATTGGCTACCTAAACCAACCTTGACCCCAATCCGAAATGGCAGCCACGAGTGTGCAAACTTCGTCTGGTACTTCGGTAAAAGACATCTTTGAAAATTTAAAGTATGGACCAGCCACTGACGCCGACGTGGTCGGAAAGGTTTGTTTTAAAGTAAAGTTTATCAGGAATGGCATTACCCCGCTTACAAATACATAAAAGAATCGGAAAATCTGTGCGAGTTTGTCTGCAGACTCAAACTCAAGTTCGCTGGGCTCTAGTGAGTTTAGGCCTAGGCCCTAATCTACAGTTGTATTGAGACTAAGCCAATACTGAACACGGCCGTCATTCAGAATCACTTGACTTTTTTTTTTAACCCAGTTTGTTACCAAGCATCCGTTGTGTGTTGGGCTGCTTTTAAAAAGTGGCTCGGATAAGCTCATGTAAGTAGGCATCAATGTGTGTCAAGAGAAAGCTGTTCATTGAAGAAAAAGTGTCAAGTGAAAACTGTTCAGTTTGGAAACAAAGTACTTTGTGTTGCAGGTTGTTAAAATTGTAGACGTAATGAAGTCCAGCAATTAGGGGTGGGGGGGGGGGGGTGAGACTGATTTTGTTGATAGTGTACTTCTTTTTAACATCTCCATCCACCTGACCCCCACTTTCCTTTCCTTTCCCCCTCCCTTTCCCTTCCCTTTCACACCAACCTGTCCTTTCAAACACAACCCCAGACTTGTGACAAGTCACATACACTAGAAGATAATTTAAAACATGCATGAATTTGTAGTAGTTTTGTCATGTAAATGGTGTTTTCACATAATCTTTGTCATAATCATGTAGGAAAGCAAGACATTGTCATGTTTGAAGACCATAGGGTGTCAAAAGTACCGATCAGCATCTGTAATAACCTGCAAATGGTTTGGAACGTAGATTTGGTTTAGTTTGCTTTACTAAAGTAAATACATGGTCATTTTAGGCAATTAGATGTATGAAAATCAAATTCAAATTGCTCTGGGAATTTTAAATAGATCATTAGTTGAGTTGATCAAGATCAATTTTAGGGGCTTCTTACAGTCCAGAAGAAGGCAGGTAAATCAGGAATAGGCCATATAACCTAGTCATATTACCTTGGCAGATGGCACTGTTATTGAAGTGACTTTTTTTAGAATGCTTATTGTTAATACTGGTTCAACAGACTGACAATTTTAAGTAACCGATTTTCCCAAGTCAACATAATATAGTGATATTTATAACAATGGATTGTTAGTTGTTGCACGTTTGATAAGGAGGGGCAGTTTTCTAAAGAAAATAATCAAAGTAGGGGATAAATTGGGTGACATATTTCTTGGGTGGTTGATGAGGGAAACTTGTACACTGTGACTGTGGTGGTATCATGCGGAACAGATGTAGTCCCTAACAGTGTGAGGAAAGGAGTTGAGTCAGCGTTCTGCAGGGAATCCTATATTCTGTGATAGGGTCAGTGATAAATTGGGCTACAGCTCTTTGAAGAGGGTCTCGAGGGAAGCATGCTGCCGTAGTGGCAGCTCCTGAGGAAATAATGAGGAAAAGTGTTGAGCCAGTAATCTGTTCAGCATGGTATCTTGTCATAGAGCGTGAGCATCATAAGCTCAGTAAAATTAGCTTAGCATCTCATCTACAGTACTCCAGGACTGCTTGTTGACTTTCTGTGGCATATTAAATGACACTGACAGATTTGTGATTTGGCTTAGCCTGAATGAAATGAGCTGCTTGCTGGCTAGTCAGCATAGCAGTTGCTGTCATCAGTAGGAGCAGTAGTAGTAGATGTCCTTAACAAAGTGACTTGTTAGAAGTGCAGTGTCATATCTGTTGTGTTGCCTTGTGATGATTTGATATTGATTATTTTTTTGTAGACTGTGGAGTAGGATCTGCACAAGACCTGTGGGTCTCTGAATGGAGTAGCCAGAATGAGCAGCATGGGACTGACATGACTGGATAGGGGGAGGGAACAGGGTGTGCATGGAAGAAGAGACCTGGAAAAGATAAAAGAAAATAAACTTTCAGAACTGCAGATGGGGTTTGGATAGTCGTGTTAGCATAGTTACTCAAACACTGGTAAATCAGTTACCAGTATTAGATTAAATGTTACGTTCTTTAGCTGTGGATTTTTTTAAAAATGTTTTCCTCAAAACTGGTCTTTCAGGCATGGTTGGATGATCATGGACGGCAGTTTGGTCATTTCATCAGCAACCAGTGGTACAAGCCGGATGGTGGTATTCATGTCCAGACTCACAATCCTTGCACAGGTGAGAGCTCTTTCATAGTGCACCATAATTCATGTATGCAAAGTGCATTTCTGGGCTTTCCACAAGTGTTTCTAATTAGGCACTCTGTATATTTATCTCCCAATTCAGTTTTAGATTTAGTAAAAGATATTTTGGCTCATGAAAAGAAAATTTCTCAAGAGTGTCAGAAATACAGAATTTTTGCTCTGGAAGATACTTTGTTGATATACAGAATTTTCTTTCAGTAGACACCAGTGTTAACAACACAGAATTTTTTAACTGAAAGGTTTCCTGCTGAAACACGGAATTTTACCGTTGTAGAGGCCGTGGAGAAAATACAGAATTATAACTCTTGTACTATTGTAGATGTTTAGAGAAAAACACAGAATTCTAGGATTTCCGGGCTAAACCCAAAAAGTGAAAGAGCATAATTCTATGAATGCAGGTCAACAGAGCTTTTTTTTTTTTTTGGATAATTGTTTAAAAGATAAGTGGAAAGATAGACACATGGATGGAATGGTGAGGTAGAGGAGTCCAGAAGATCTGAGCAGTTAAGTAAAATTTTAAAGTAATACAATATGTAGAGACTGAAAACCTCGAGCAGCTATAGTACCTCTATAAGGAATTCTAAAAGACCCTAGCAACTGAAGTAAAGTTACACTATAAGAGGAGAGTGAAGGACACTTGCAGCTAAAGTAAAGTTATAAGGTTACAGCCTCGAGTACTTTGATTAGTACAGTTTTCATAGTGTTTCAGGTTCACGTTCTTGCCATAACGGAGCTTGAAAACAGTAAACAAGTTTAACAGCTGATAGGAAGCTTCAGTGTTAAGAATTAAATGTAATGGTGATATTCAAGCTTTTGTGTAAATGTTATGGAAAGGAAGAAAAAAGTCTGATGTTGATTTCTTCATGAACTAACATTAGACTTCTGCACACCAGGAGAGCTGCTGGCCACAGTGAACGAGGCTGCAGAGGCAGATGTGGAGAAGGCTGCTAAGTCTGCCAGAGTGGCTTTTGAGGCATGGAGCAAGTTGACAGACCATGTCAGAGCACGCCACCTGTACAGGTCAGTGTTAATGTACAGCCATTTGTATGGTTTGGGGTTTTATCTTTTTTTGTTTGTTATTTGTTTCTTACCTTGTGCGTGTATGTGTGTTTGTATGGGAAGTTTTTGCATTTGTCGTTGCTGTTTTTTTGTTTCGGATTTTTTTTTTTTGCCACTCTGTATAAGGGAATGAGGGATGATGATGGATATAGTGATATCCAGAAGAGATACAGCATTGTGAATGTGTGCACAAGTGTTGCCATGGTAAGGTTCCGTGTGTATTGGATGAGTTGGCACCATTGATTATTTAGATTATAGGTGCACAAGCCACAGTCTTGGTCACTTTAATGATGTGCCCAGTCTAAAGTAAAAAAGAAAAAAGTGAACAACATATTTTGGACGTTTTCATTATCTACAGACTTGTCCGACTAAAGAACCTTAGAAATGGAACAGTAAACCATTTCAATCCATTGTGCAGTTGTAGTTAGTTATGAGATCCAAAAAATCGTAGGGTTTGCAGCCACCATTTTGTTATACACTGATCCCAATCAGTATTTGTCTGTGGAATAATGAAAGTGTCAAAATATGTTTTGAGATCAGTCAAAAGTACCTTATGGCTAACTCATTTAGTAAAGCTAGTTTCATAGGTAGCCAAGATGTGAAATTACTGTAATAGACAGAGTTGGACAAGTTCAACTTCATTGTTATCAAACACCCAGCCCAGTCATAATGGACAGGTTAACTCAATCAAGTCACAGCCAAAATGGACCAATTTGTCCCTCAGTTCACACAATTTTTGGCCATTTTCAAAAAATCGTAAAAAAATCAACCACATCACCTAGGAGCATGAAACATACACCATTGGATAGAAAAAAAACAATACATTCATAAAAAATGTTCACCTTGAGTGAGGAATCCACACAGTTCACACGATGTAAGTAATCCAAAATGATACACATTTGCAGAAAAACAAAAACTTTTTGTGCACACTGTAATCTACTTCTTGATGCTCTCTATCCTCCCATACAAGTTCAGTTACACTTCTGAGCACTTGGTATGACCTACAGAGATAGTATATTTATGACAACTGCATAAAAACACAAGAATTTGACCACAAAATGCTTGATCCACTCTCGTGTTCCGCACGAACCCACTTCACCTGGGCGCCGCCATGTTCAAAATCGTGTGATCACGGGAGCTGAGAGTAGGACAATTCAATTCTGTATAAAACTACTACAGAATACACGAAGAACGTTCTAAGGGAAGCAACTGCAAGAAAAGGCCCTAAGCTGTCCCTGAAACGAGATTTATAGCCCTTTAATAAAAGGTGGTTTGATTTAAAAATTGTCAAATTCTGTCGGAAGTATGCGTCCGACACGCCTTCAAGCGATGTGAACAGTGTCGGAAACCCGCTTCCGACTGGACTTGATTGAGTTAACTTACTTGCTACTTCCTTCAGTGACCATTTAAGTCAATAATCGTGCACACAAAAATTAAAGCAGCGAGGTGCTTGGTGTTTTTGTTTCAGTATGTGACTTTTAAATCCATCTGGTTATCTGCAAACCTTGTGACTTCAATTTTAAGTTAAAAAATTTTTAAGTCAAAATTTGTAACTGACATTAATTGTCACGAAATTCACTCTCTTCAGCTTGCAGATCAACTCAATATAGTCAACAAAATTGCATTTCTCATTTTTGGTATCCATGTAACATTTTGGGAACCCAAGGTCGTGGCTATACTTATATGATAGTTGCCAATAACCAGCATTGTAGCTGTTGTGGTCTTGTGAATTGGTACCTTCCCATGCTTTGAATCGGCCGCACATTTTATTGCATCCCAATGTATTCAGTATTTTGATGTTCATGGTGGTGGGTTTTTTACCTGTTTTAAGTGGAATGATATCCATGTTATTTTGGGTTGAAGTTTGGGGTTTTTTGTTTTTGTTTTTTTCGGTTTATTTATGCACTTTTAACAACTTTGTTTTGTTTATGTCTGTTCTTTTTTTTGTCCTTTGCAGTATTGCTCGCCATGTGCAGAAGCACCAGCAGCTGTTCAGTGTGGTGGAAACTTTGGACGCAGGACGGGTGATGCGTGAATCTCGTGACATTGAGGTTCCCCAGGCAGTACGCTTGTTGTATCACTATGCAGGCTGGGCTCAACTGCACGAGGCGAGCTTCAAGGATACAAATCCTATGGTATGGATCCTTGAACTTGGAGTGACTTTCATAGGGATCACTCACATGTTTCAGTCTGTGGCATGCTGTGTGTTTTTTTTAACTGTTTGTATATATTTCTTTCCATTTCTTTCAGTATTGGACTTTGTTGGCATGTTCGTAATTTTAACTTTTTTTCACTCCCTCCCACCCCCCACCCCCATCTTTTTTTTTTTCTTTTTGATCAGTATCATCTTCCATGATTTTGTGGTGGCATTAGTCCTGCACCGTTCATTCAAGTTATTCTACACACAGCCGCACCCAGTTTGTCCTGTAACGGCCTCAGTACAGTCAGTCCACAGGGAGCAATTGATATCAAGTCATGATGAGGCAACACACTAAAGAAGATTGTACTGGTGCTGAGTAATTTCTCTGGAGTTAGATGATGCCTGTTCAGATGCAGCATATTCGAAGTCACTACTGACAGTCCAAGTTACCGTTTTCCTTTTGAGAGCGCCATCTGTCACGTCTAGCAACAGTCTCCATTAACTTTCCAGTGTTGAAAACTTTGATGCGAACTCACTATAGGCATAAACTTGAAGAGGAAATGAAAACTGGGGTCTCCGTGAGAGCATGATGAAAAGAGTTTTACCCCACTGTATGTGTATTTATGTTTATTTCATTTGTATTTCATATGAAGGGAGTTATTGTGATAGTGTATGCATACAAGAATTTCATGCATATTGGATAATTGTACACCATCGCTGGAGTGTCTCTGATCTTTTGCAGTCCTTGTCTAGTTGAATGGGAAGTGGGAATGAGGTGGGGGGGACATGGAGGAGAGGATGGCAGGAGGGAGGGAGATCTCTTTTATAGATTGATGTACATTGTTCATTTGAAAACTCCAACATTTCCTGTTACCATATCCAAATTCAGACTTCTCTTTTTCAGTTGCTGCTCATTTTTACACATCATAGAAGGAAAACTCTTCTTGTGTGTGTAGGAGTGGTGGCGGTACTGCCGTCCATGTCGCGCCCACTGGTCTCCTTGGTACAGCGGTTTGCTGTCGCCTTGGCAACAGGGAACGTTGTCATTGTCTGCCCCTCTCCTGCCACCCCTCTGTCTGCCTTGCTGTTTGCCGAGGTGTGTCGTGAGGCTGGCCTGCCAGAGGGCATCGTGAGTGTGTTGACGGACGGACGTGACAGAGGAGGCATGCGTAAGCTAGTCACCAGCGAAGAGGTGGACAAGGTGGCCTACGCTGGAACCACAAGAGTAAGATTGAGTCTGGGTTTTTTTTGTGTGTGATTATCAGTGTAGTGTATCAATTTGTGCTTTATGCCTGAAGGCCCTTGAATATATTTTTCTGCTTTTGTGTAATGGTCTCACCAGGATGGTTTTCTTTCCAAAACTATTCAACCCTGAGTCGACAATAGAGGAATAGAGAGAATTGCAAATTCACATGTGAATTTAAGGACAGTTTGAATAGAATATTTCTTTTCTTTTTTTTTTTTTTTTTTTTGGTCTCCTCATACCCCCACCCCACCCTTCTTTTTTTTAAAGGACCATTGAAGTATTGTTTAATTTTGTGTTTGGAAGTGTTAGACTATTTACCAACTGCTTTGCTTGTTCCAATGAGCATCAAAATGCTGAATTCACAAATAATTTACCGGTGCAGAAAAATCAATCTGTGACAGTGTGTTAGTAGGGCAGGGATGGGGGAGCAAGATAGTAAAACATTTGATTCCAAGTTTTAAATGGATTGGGAACAAAGAGCAGGAAATGTGGAGAAAAAGAGGACAAAGAAGTCAAAGGCGCCAACTACCTCAGGTTGTTCATAGTTTTAATGCTGAATTTATTGTTTGCTATGGAGCTTCACGTTTATCAAAAGACAGTGGAAACAGAATTTGCAAGTGCCGTTTTCACTGCAAAGCAGAACACCGTGTTCAAATACCTGTGATGCTGACCCAGCGAGGAAGTACAACTGGATGAAATCAACATCAGGAGATGCTTTTGTTCAATAATCAAGCAAAATTTTACAGTCGTTGTAGGCATGCTTAGAAAAAACTGTAAATGAGACAGCAGTGGGGTACAAGGGAGGGGAATCCTCTTCAAAGATGTCAAATCGGCAATTTGAAAATGGGTACTTGAGTATTCATCCATCTAGGCTTCAATGATTAGCCAGTTCTGCGCACTGCACCAAGTTTACCTTGATGGCTTTTCTGTGAAACATGGCAGACTGAATGGTGTGAATCAACATTGTAAAGGCTCTCGCCACAAGGAAAGAACTGAGACTATTCCTGTGCCTAAGTTGTTTTTGTTTTGTTTTTTTCCAGTGTATTCACATGGCTTAGCAGAAGTACTTTTTGCCTGTTGTCTCGTGGAACACAGTATTTCAGCTAGTAGCTGACAGTGCAGAAAAGCTCTTCTAAGTCGTGTGCATGCATCTGTGTGTGCATGCGTGTTTGCATGTTAGGGCATACAACTTTCAGTACCATGGTACTACTACTACTGAAGTTGTTCAGAAGTATAAAAGTATCACTGCCTACCACATATATTGGTTAAGGGGAGAGGGTGGCAGCTCTTGTTGGTATAGTTTAGTCTGAATTGAAATTCCATTAACTCCAGTGAATTTTTACACTCTTTTGTGAAAAAAGATGGTGTGGTGTTTCTTTACCCCAGGAAGGTCAGATGCTGCGTCAGCTGTTGGCGGGCAGTGGCAAGAGCCTGTCACTGGAGTTGAGCGGCCGCGGTGCCATGCTGGTGTTCGACAATGCTGACCTTGACAGTGTGGTGGAAGGGGTGGTGGAGGCAGGCTGGGGCTACCAAGGGCAGGTATGCCTGTTATCTTGTCAGAGGGAGTGTTTGTTCATTCATCCTTCAGTTCAGGGTCTTTGAATGTGATGGGTGTTTGGACATTTAAAAAAAAGAGGGAAGTATGTGTGTCTTGGTATACTGATAAACTGCTTGTTCTGTGCCAGAGATTGTGTGGGAATGCGTATTTGGGGATGTACTGAAGTTCAGAGACTACATGGAACACCAGAATACAAGGAGCAAAGCAGCCCCTTCATTTTTCTTTTTTTTTTAATCGATCGTCCATGAAGGAGTTGCTTATCAACACAAGGTGCATTGCACTGTCAGTAAAGCAGCATTTTGCAGGTACTTGTATGCCTGACATGCTAGACCATGCATATATGCTCAGCCTGAGGGCACAGTGCTCCAACATGGTCTGCTTGCTGGATTGGTGTGCACACTGGGTGATCAGTGCTTTGAACTGTGTGGATACGCTGATAATTCAGCTACACAGGTCCTGTACACAAGCGGGCCAACACAGCTACGTGTCCAGTCTGATTTAACTATGTTCAAGGCACCTCAGCATATTAGACCACTTGATTAGAATTTGAAGAAGAGAGTACACCCATGTTGTCCGAAAATTACAGTAAATGCCTTCGAAGATTGGTGGTTGAGTGAGGATGTGGTTGGGCGGGTGTACATGTGTTGGGCAGTTAATTGCCTAGACACCTGTTAGCTTCGACCCTTGTTGTTATCTGAAAGTAACCTTGAAAGTATCAGGGCTGATGCTTATGATTTTAATGTAATGAAAATAATTCATTATTCACATCTATCCCTACGTACTCTGCTGCTTGAAGTACAGAAAAGCAGTTTCTCTAACTTGCATGTATAGACCCCTTTACCCATATGATTTTGCCATATTTTGTACACATTTGCCAGAAATAAATACCAGAAACTGAAAATAAAATGTAGACATGAAATTAGCTTTGTCTTGGTGTGCCAGTGTGGATGTTTTGTCTAAAGAGTGACGGTTCTTGCTTGCTCTTGCATGCAAAATCATGTTTGACTGTATGTTTTTCCACAGTATGCTGATACATAGGAATAACAGCAGGACCTTGAAATATGATTTTTTTTAAAAGGGCCAAAGGTTATCAATTTGTGCCCAAGTGTGCAGATGAACCGGGAAAGAAATTTGTGTCGGAAGATTCAATTTTTACTGTAGTTAATACAGTGTAATCACTCTGCTGTGTGGTGGTAAGGGAAAATGAAGGAAAAAAAGAACTGCTTTTACAAAATTTTGGAAGATTTGTACACATTCTCTGTGGGAAAGTACATCCATTTTTATGGGAAAGTACGCCAGTACCATTTTTAGTGTAAATAGGTCTGCTTATGCTCTTGGGTGTGCAAGTTGGCGAGTTGCTTTGGGGTACTTCAAGCAGATATGTACACAAGGGTAAATATGGATATTTCCAGAACTCTTATCTCGGTGAATGAAATCTGTTTGAAATGTTTGTCCGATAAATCACTGCCATGTTTAGATTTTTTTTTCTGTAACTATGACATTATTACATAGTTACTTACCTGATAAATCGTTACCATTTTTTTTCGGCAACAATCAACACTTGTTACTTGGTTACTTGCACCATGTTCTCTGTCTCTGTCTCGCTCAGTCTCTGTCTGTCTCTCTCTCTCTCCCTCCCTTTCTCTCTTGTCTCTCTCTTTGACTCTCTCTCTCTCTCTCTCTCTTTCTCTGTCCATGTATGTCATAGTTTCTTTTGTTTTCACTGTTGTCATATCCAGTAGAACTACTCTCTTTCAGCTGAACACCTCAGCCGCCAGACTGCTGGTGCAGGAGCCATTGGTGGAGAAGCTGACCCACAAACTGCGTCAGCGGCTGGAGAAGGTGCATGTGGGCAACAGCCTGGAGAAGAACAATGATGTGGGTGCCATGACGACAGAGGCGTCAACAGAGCTTGTGGGTCATGCTGTGGACGAGGCCAGGCAAGAAGGGGCGCAGGTAAGTCACCATTGTTTTTTGCCCAAAGCTTCTGCGGATGAAACATACACCAGCATGCTCACGTATTCATACATGAAATAAACGTCAGGGTAATATCAGCATATTTTTTCATTTTGTTTTGTTTTGTAAAAATGCACATTCATACACGCTTGAAATTGATATTACTTCTATGGAATGTAAACGAAGAGAAGAATGAAAGCCTTATACGGCTATCTCTTACCTTTTTTTGTCTAAATTTCATAGGAAGCAGGTGTGCTTTTTTGTTGTTGTTGTTCCTACTGCTTTTTTCAGTTGTGAAAAATAGATTTTTATTGCAGGAAAAAATAAATTTTGAGTATTTTTATCACTGTGTATTTTGGATAATCCATTATATTGCAATCTTTATGTAACATGCATCCATGTTTCTTAACATGTATACATGGGGGTGTCCGCACATACAACAAACAAGAAAGAAGACTATAATAATTTTGTCACTACAAATTCTGATGTTTTGTTCTTTCAGCGCCTCTACATGTTAACCCCATACCTTTTTTTTTTTTAAAGAAATTCTCCAGTTTTCCAGGTCATTTCCCAAATCCAGAATGTGTTCAAAAGAAAACAAAAGTTGAATTTTGTATTTTTATTTAAAGAAAGAAAAAATATAAGGTTTCAGTTCTGTTTGGAAAAGAATAGTAAAATGAACAGAGCCAGACATTTTGATGTGTGAATGCCAGAAATAGTAAAGGAAGATGGATTACCTTTTTTTAGACCTCAGTGGATCAGTTAAGTACTCGCGGGTGATCATGCTTTCAATTAAAACCCAGCCTTAGCTTTTTTGCCGTTGGCTTCTGAAATTAGACTCCTGAAAGTTGGCAGCTGTAGGTATAGTTTCTTGACTCCTTGTGTGTATTTCCTGTATGATGAATCATTTCTAAGGAAAATGGAGTGTAGTGTGTGATTGTTCATGATCATGACAGCGGAGGTGTTTTATTGTCCATTTATTGATGAAGTTTATTGGACATGGGTGCTTTACAAAGTTGGGAACATATCTCAGAGAAAGTGAAAATTGATCCTTCCTGCTGTCTGTCAATCCCTGTTCTTGCTATGCCTCCTTCCCCACTGTCCTCCATCCATCATCCACTCTCCTTGGCTCCATTCCAAATGCAGGATGATAGATACGTGCACATGTGTGCCCACACGCATGCTTGTCCATAATGATCATTGATTAAAAAAGCAAAAATTGTCACTGATTTGTCTCGGCTTTCATAAGTGCAATGCTTTTGCCATGAAATTGGACTCTGGTGTGTGTGTGCGTGTGTGCATGTGTGCGTGCGTGTGTGTGTGTGTGATGTTTATTAAAGGCATTCATGACTGCGTGAAAGAATACAGGCAATTCTTTTCTATTGGGAATATTTAGACTCAGTTCTAGCAGTTTACAGTTCTTAAGGAATAATCTTCATAAGCAGTGTAATGAAATTAAAAGAAAATTTTCATTGATTGCTAGGAGATTTTTTTTAAATGCAGACGATTTTCAAGGGGGAGAGAAGGGGAGCAAGAGACGTGTGCATTTGTGTTTAAGGGAAGGGTGGGGAGGGAGAATGTTGGTGGAATGTATTTTTGCAGGGCTAGAATTTCCAAAGCTATCAAAGAACTTGGCATTACTGTAGACCCATATAATGTTTATTGCTGTGTGCACCAAACATCTTGTGCTGTCTGTACTTTAGCTAGACATAGAAAAATTCTCTTTAATGGCCCCTGTAAAATATTTTGATTTCATTGGTGACAGGTGTTTAAATTCATTGCTCATCCCTCTGGAACTCGATCACTGCCGGGTTGCAGAACCTGCTCACTATCTCTGAATTTGAATTAAAAGCCTTCTTCAGGAATGTTTCCTTCCATCTTTTCCCTGTTCCACAACACAGGTCTAGGTTGCTTGAAGCGGCATACATATGTTTTTGAGCTTTTGCTGACAAGCAGTTGGAATTACTCTCTGTATGTGCCTGTGGGAATGTTTACAGAATGGGTGATGGGACGATGTGAGTACATGTTTAGTACAGTGATTGATTTAATGGGATATATTTTTTAAAGATTATTTATTATTGAGAACAGCACATGATGCAGCAGTATTAATAGTGTGTTATCAAGCATGACGCAGTGATGTATCTTATTATGATGTATTATGATGTATCTTATTATGATGTTTCAGGTGTTCCAAGCCAGTACAGCTGGCTGCACGGAGGCTGCTTCTATCCACCTACCTTGCTGATTGGGGTCCAGACTGCCTCCCGCATTGTCTATGAAGACGTAGGTTCTGAGATGTCTGCTGTGTCACACACCACACACACACACACACACACACACACACACACACACACACACACACATGGACACTCACACACATACAACACACACACACACACACACACACACACACACACACACACACGAGAAAATAAAAGAAAAAATTGGTTGTACAGCAAAAACATCATTTATTACGTGAGCTAGCAGACTCGTGATACACCCGTGTCATTAGGTCTGAGGTCTTATTGCACCTTTTGACATTTTCAGCATTTGAATTCGAACAAAGAAAGATTGCCAAATGCAAATTAGATGAAGGTTGGAAGATTGGTGAGGGGAACTAACTTGTGAAACATGACATGGATTAAGAAAATTTTAATACAGATGAGTTTTGGACTTGAGGCTTACTGTTACCACTATACTTAGAAATGCTTTCAAATTATCTTGGAATTGGTCTGCTATGTGTTAAATATTAACTCTACTATGAATGTGTTCTGCAGTGTACAAAAGAACGAGTTCTCTAAAGGGTGTCTGACAGAAATATTACCTGTAATTATGCATCTGACCTCCCACAGATTCCTGGACCAGTGGTGAACCTTCTCCCGTTCCGCACTGCCAAGGAGGCCATTGCCATCGCCAACAACTCCACTTTTGCTGTCGGTGCCAGCGTGTGGACAGAGAACGTCAGTCTGGCCCTTGAGGTGTCAGCTGGGCTGCAGGCTGGTATGGTGTGGATCAACTGCAACAGCACGATCGACGCTGCGGCTGGCATCGGTGGTGCCAAGCAGAGTGGCAGTGGCCGTGTTGGTGGTCGAAGGGTATGGAAATAATGAAAATGTATGGTTTTAAGAACAGGTGTGTGAGTAGGTGTTTGTAAGGCTGTGCGTTGCCAATTTCATTTTTAAGTATGCTGTGGATTTGTTACAGCAGGACTTATGCGAGTGGAGAGGATTATAAATGAACAGAGTAGTCTCGTTTGCAAGTGTCTTCAATTTTCACACTTTGTTTTAAGGTACATAAAAAAGGCAGCACTATAATACAGTCAAGGCAAAAAAAATCTGTAAATGTCTGGGGGTTTTATTACTCTTTTGATGGTAGATATGATTTTTTATTGTATTTGTTCATCTGCTTGTCCATCCACTTTTCTGTCAATATCGGTTTGGGTTTGCTGTCATCTACATGTGTACAATATCTAACTTTAGGCATTAACCTTTCTGTCAGTTTATATGCAGATAAAGATGTACAGTTATGGTGTAGATAGATAAAGAATGATATTGATTGATATGTATATAGGGAAATTTATGTACATTTTAAAATAAATGAATGTGTGTGTGTGTGTGCGCATGCACGTGTGCGTGTGTGTGTGTGCCTCTATTGTGTACTAGGGTTTGCTGGAGTATGTGCAGCCCTCATGGACAGAGAGGACCTCAGGAGCGGTAGGCAAGGTGAACCTTGGATCCTTTGGTTCCACAGTGGCTCCCAGGCCGTCTGATAGGTCTGTGGGTGGTGCTGGCGACTCTCCCCAGTAAGTGAAGTGGGGGGGGAGCACTTGTTTATGTCAGACCTCGCAAGATTTCAGCTGTTTAAGCATATTTAAATTTGTCTGCTTTGATTTTCTCAGCCTGTTTTCAGGCCTTGTATGTGTGGAAGGGAGTTGAAGAGTGACTGAATATGAAATATGTAAGTGCACTTTTTAGTGATTTCATTGAATGGCAAAGTGCTGAATGCATTCATTTTTTTGTCATTAATGTGATTAATGATAGAACACTGTCTTTCTATCATCATTGTCAATTATTCATTGTTACAGTAATGCTGGGTTTTAGTTTATGACAAGAAATCTCAATGATCACACTTTTTTTTTTTCATTTGTTTTTATCAACAGACTTGACAGAACGTACAAACTATACTATGGAGGTGTTCAAAAACGACCGGATGGCCAGTACTCGCGCCCAGTCATCACGTCTGAAGGAAAAGTGGTTGGGCATGTGTCTGAGGCCAGTCGAAAAGATGTACGCAACGCTGTGGAAGCTGCTCAGAAAAGTGTTTCAGGGTGAGAGGTTTCTCCGTGTGTGAATGTAGGGTGTTTGGCATGCAGAGCATGATTACAGAACAGTCATTGTTCAACAGTACTGAAGTGATTCAGCAGCTAGGTCTCTGGTCTCCACACTGATTGTCAAGTGTCACATTTGAACAATGACTGGGTTCTCTGGAATGAGCTGTGAAGGAGCAGCACACTTTGAGTGCATGAATCGTGAAGCGTAGGAGGGGACAAAGTGAATCTGACATACATCAGCAGAGATAAAGGAACACGCTGGTCCAATGGCAGAACAGTTATCTCTGCTTTGCTCTGGGCAAAAAGCAGAAAAAAAATTCAACAAACATGCACAACAATTTTTGTTCAAATGTTACAGCAAAGTCTGACTGACTGAACATCATCTGCGAGCTGTTATTGGACTGTGGAGGATAGAGTTTGTATCAGTAAAATCTGTTATGGTTTGATTTTGCGTAATATGACACTGTCTTAAAATTGCCATGATTTCTGTAATTCCTGCAAGATCAACATCTGTACTGTTTGATAATCATTGCTGGTAGCATGACCAAAGATACTTCAGTGATGTGTGCTCCCAGTTTTCCCAACTGACAGTTTCAAGATGGGCTGTGCAGTATAAGGTAACAAAATAGCTGTCAGTGGACTCATTGAAAAGTAATGTTTTTGAAATATGAAATAAGCATTCCTTTTTTTCATCATGTTTACCAAACTTAATAAACATTTGAGTAAGACTTTCTTTTTACAAACATGTAGAGAGGAGATCTGAATGTTCCTGTCAGGCCAGTTTGGAATTCTGTTGCACTCATTCCTGTTGATGTGAATGGCCCTGTGTCTGCCTTATGTTCAGAGATAGCCTGTCTGTTCGCCACACTTTACAGCTTATCAGTGTCAAACTCTCAAGTTTGAAAAACACACACACACAGTGTTGGTTTGCACGTGGGTTAAGGCTATGTGCATGTAGTAGACCAATCTCACAAAACAGCAGACGACAGGAAATTGTCATACATGGTTACCTGGGAGGTCACCCTCACTAACTGAACAGAACTCTTGCCCGAAAGTTATTAGTTACTGGCACAAGCAAATGAAACTTGGAGAAAGGTGAATTGTGGGAAAAGGAGGCGAGACACCAGTGTTCTCCTCTCTGTGTCTTTATTTTATTTTTTTTTTTTAATGCACACGATTTAACATGTTTTTACAGTAGCAGTCACAGGGCCGCAACACAATTTTGTAAATGCGAGTACAGGGTTAGATCAGTAGAATACCTTCAGACACTAAGTGTGCTGGCAATGACTTAGCATCTAATTGTTATTAATAGATTTCCGCTAGATGCTGTTTTGTTGCTTTCTTTTTCACTGCTTAATTCATGGTATGTAAATGAAACAAAGATCAAGAGCATTTTACATTGCTGTTTAAACATATGTTTAACCTTTTTTTTTTTCCTTAACACTTTTTTTTTCCAGGTGGAGCAAACGAGCAGGCCACAACAAAGCGCAGATTCTGTACTACATCGCAGAAAACATGGAGATGCAGAAAGAGAAGCTTGCAGAGTGTTTGACCAGCATGACAGGCCAGCCCCAAGGAGAGAGTGAGGCTGAGGTTGCGTTGGCCATGGAGAGACTTTTCTTCTGGGCGGCTTATTGCGACAAGTACGGAGGCTCCGTGCAGGTAGGGGATGACTAGTTATTTTATTGTGAACTTCATTGCTGTGGTTTTTTTTTTTTTTAATTTGTGTGAGACCTGTGAACATCTGATATATTTTCCAATTGAGGGATTAACATGGATCAAGACTGCTTTTGTCTTTTCCTTTGAGTTAATGCCAGATGTGGGGGAGTTTTCTTCTTGTTGATTTATTTTCAACTTGTCCATTGTTTGAACTGCTGTTTTCCTTGTGTGCATGTGTTTACCGTCTCTTCTTTCGTGTATATCTTCCTCTTCACTGATCAGTGGGTTGGTCTTTATTCAGCAGTATGTTATGCTTTTGTCAAGCTCATGTTTTCAGCAGATGATCAGTTCTGAAGCAGGAACAAAAGCCTTGTGTTGGAGTTTGGTTGTACATATGTGTTATCATTTTTCTACCATTTTTTTTTTTCATGTAACAATTTCCAAACTCCCAATATTGTTGGGTTTTTTTGTTGTTGTTGTTTTCAGAGCGCCAGACTAATTCATGAAACTGGGAGTGTGGTTTTTTTTTTTTTAATTGCTGTAGAAGCTTACTATTCCAAATGACCAGATTTTTGTGTAAAAATGTATTAATGAATGTACTTTGTTGTGCATGTGCTTGTTTGTTGTTGATGTTTTATGACCATAATCCAAACATTAAAGATGACTTGCCACGTCATGGTTATCAAACTCATTGCCACATGAATTGCTTTCAGACATGCTTACGTAGTGGACTTTGATCTCTTGAAAGGTCATCTTTGATTTCGCGATGCCAGCACCTTGATATCAATCACAAGTGTTTTAAGTGAACTGTCGTATGTCATTGATGTTGCAAGTCACTCTAGCTAAGGTGAAAAGGAAAGAAAAATTTTCAACAAGTTTTCTTGAGTATGGATCACATTGCAAATAATATCCTCAGGAATTGGAGTAGTGACTCTAAACCAAATAAGCTGTCTGAAAATGAGATAACAGAGTCAGTAGAATCAGACCCTCAGTGGATGGATGCTGGAGCTGCCAGAAAATGTCAGATGGGTTTACCAGTAGTCAAAAGATTGAGTGTGTGTGTGTGTGTGTGTGTGTCTTTAAGTGTGTGTTTAATTGAGGGCATGAAGGATCTGTCATTGATTTCAAGACAGGAAGATTTGTTTTAGGAGAACGTATATATGACTTCTGTCCCTTTCCTCTCAGGAAGTGCCAGTGTACGGCAGTGTGTATGAAGTCAGCGAGGCAGTGGGTGTGGTGGGAGTTGCCTGCCCTGACTCCCAGCCCTTGCTAGCCTTTGTGTCGCTGTTTGCTGCAGCCATTGCCCGAGGGAACGTTGTTGTCATGATCCCAAGTGAAAAATATCCCCTGGCTGCTACCCAGCTGTATCATGTGAGATGGATGTCTCGTTCATATTTTTGTTTTTATCGCTGTTTAGGGACATGAGTCGTTTCATGAAGTGTGTCGTGTGCAAGGCTGATTTTCATGCCTCATTCCTGTCTCTGTGTGTAATGATAAGTTAAAAACAAATGGGGCAAAATCTTCCATTGAAAAGGTAGATCTCAAAGGTCAGTATTCTGTAAACAAGCGACTAAACTTCCTGGTCTCCGCATTCTGAACTGAAGACATGCTGGGAATTACGTGCTGGTAATTTCTTCATTTCTTTCACTGTCTTTGTGCCTTTTTTTTTAATCCAGAAATGAAAAAACAGAATGACTAGGGCCTTCTACAAAACTATTTTCATTCACCTTAGAGAGTTTTGTAGTCACATTGTAAATTGCTGAACATGATTTGTAGATAACCGTGTTCTGTTTGTTTTTTTTTTGTTGTTTTCTTAAGGTCAGAAACTTTTTTTCTCTCTCTTCGTAGTGATAGCCCCGAAAGAGTCCTGTTGGTTAGCAAGTGTAACTATAGTGAAATTGGTCTTGATCCCTTTTATATGGTGGTTGGAAGGGTCAGTGACTAGATTTTGAAGTGTGTATGACAAAATGCCTATGGAAAAAGTCTTTGCAAACAAATAAAAAAACTGTCCCAAGATGGAAGGCACTTTCCATCTGTGTTTATTCTTTCTCTGTAAATTTGATCTGTTCCTTTGTTTTAGATTTTTGACACCTCCGACTTGCCTGGG
Source organism: Conus canariensis (assembly GCA_033310375.1). Classification (NCBI taxonomy): domain Eukaryota; kingdom Metazoa; phylum Mollusca; class Gastropoda; order Neogastropoda; family Conidae; genus Conus; species Conus canariensis. The sequence continues at coordinate 34,281,549 of CM065727.1, read as the reverse complement.
GGAGTGGTTAACATCCTGACCGGAAACCGAGATCACCTTACCCGAGTGTTGGCTGAGCACCACGACGTTCAGGCCGTCTGGTACTTCGGATCAGAGGAAGGGTCCAAGTTTGTGGAGCATGCCGCAGCGGAAAACCTGAAGCGGACCTGGGTCAACAACGGGAAGGAGAGGGACTTTTCCGATGCTGCCCAAGGCTGCGGGGAGGAGTTCCTGCTGCAGTCCACGCAGCCGAAAACTGTTTGGATCCCCATGGGAGAGTGTTTGCCAACTGAGGATATGGTGTTGTCATGCCTCTGTTAAGTCTTTTTGTTGAGAGTTGGAATTGATTGACAATCAAAAAAAAAATTTTTGTTTGTTTCTGAATGTGCGTCTATTGTGGAACAATTGTGTGAGTGTGGGAAAACAAAATTGTCATAATTGAAATAAAGCTCGTCTTCAGTCATGAGTTGAAATGACAGCTGGTTTTAAGCAATATTTTTTGGTGTGGTTCCAGGATGTTGATCAGTCTTGTGTTGTTATTAATATAAGGACATGATGGTTGTGTACACTGAGTAGGGAACTTAGCTGTGGGTGTGGATGGTGGTGTTTTTGCCATCTTGCTATATACATACACTGCTGGTATGCCTTTACTCTTCTGCTGGTATGCCTTTACTCTTGCATGCATGTACACGTGTTTACTGAAATAAGCTGTTGAACATGACTTGAATGCAGGCATGCATAAGTATGATGTTACTGAGATACAAATATATCGCACACATGACACACTCAAACAAACAATGCATATGCCTCCGCATACCATGCCACAAACGTATATGCTTCAGGTAAACATTAGCAAAGTGACATATGAATACGCACACACTCCAAGTAAGAATGACAAAGTGACATGAATATGCACACACTCAAGTAAGAATGAGCTAAGTGAAGTATGAACATGCACACACTCCAAGTAAGCAGGAGCTAAGTGAATTATGAACATGTACACACTCCAGGTAAGCATGAGCAAGTGAAGTATGAACATACACACTCCAGGTAAGCATGAGCTAGGTGAAGTATGAACGTGCACACACTTAAGGTAAGCATGAGCTCGTGAAGTATGAACATAACACACAAGTAAGTATGAGCAAAGTGACGTATGAACAGGCACACACTCCGAGTAAGTATGAGCTAAGTGAAGTATGAATATGCACACACTCCGAGTAAGTATGAGCTAAGTGAAGTATGAATATGCACACCAGTAAGCATGAGCTAAGTGAAGTATGAATATGCACACCAGGTAAGCATGAGCTAAGTGAAGTATGAATATGCACACCAGGTAAGCATGAGCTAAGTGAAGTATGAATATGCACACCAGGTAAGCATGAGCTAAGTGAAGTATGAATGTGCACACACTCCAAGTAAGCATGAGCTAAGTGAAGTATGAATATGCACACCAGGTAAGCATGAGCTAAGTGAAGTATGAATATGCACACTTTCCAGGCAAGCATGAGCTAAATGAAGTATGAATATGCACACACTCCAGGTAAGCATGAGCAAAGTGAAGTATGAATATGCACACACTCCAAGTAAACTTGATCTAAGTGAACTACGAACGTGCACACGCCAGATTAGCATGAACTCGGTGAAGTATGAGCATGCATGCACAGTGACCACTGCCCTTTTATTTCATTGTGTGTAGTGAAAGGTAACTGTGTGTATTTGCAGGAGGCTTGTTTTGATTTAAAAGGTGATATCAAAATGTTCTATTCAGCTGCATGTTAATCAACTTTTGTTTGAGATCGTGGAAGGGTGTCAGAAACAGATTTTTTTTGTTCATCAATGAGGATACTTAATTTGATTTATACTGCTTTTTTGCTCATATACATGTATATTGTTGATTTTTGATGTGTTGGAATGAAATTTTCGTTGTGTTGAAATGAAGGACAGCATCTTTTTTGAGGGGCTGTATGTAGTGAATCTCTTGATTTTCTTGATCATTTCTAATATTTTTGTTTTGAATGTAATGTGCTCATCTAGTCAGAAATGTATTGTTTTAGTTACCACTAAATGCTCTTTGAATGCATCTTTACAGAAATTTCTTTTTTCTTCTCTTTCTGTAATCTTCAGTGCCGAAACAAATTTGGAGAGTGTTATCAACAAGAGGACTTGGGAGATGGGTCAGGAAACAAAAAACAAAACAAAAAGACGCATCATTGGTTAAATCAGCAATCAGAAAACTTTCTTTCCAATGTATGTGTTGTGACAACAACAAAAAATGGATGGCAGTCTAGAAATGCATCCTTGTAAAGCATTTCCAACACGCCTCAGGAAGCTGTTCTAGAAATGCTGCCTTCAGATTCTAGAAATCCAGATTTTAGAAATTCTAGAAATCCAGTTTTAGGGTACTGTTGGAATAGCTGAATGGCTAGAGCATCTAGCTGTTGGTCAAAGACATCATGCCAATATGTGGTGGATAAAGATGGAGATTTTTTCAGTCTTCCTGAAAGCCTTTTGTGTGTAGGCGCACACTTTCACAAGATCAAATGTGCAAGCTAAAGATCCAGTTAATCCATAGCAGTGGTGTGTGAGAAAAAAGAATACGCAGTGTGCCAATTTGTGAGCAAAATGTCGCCGTGAAACTGAAGTGAACAAGAACATGATAGCAACTCGCACGTTTGTGCCAGCAGTGTGTAGACTGGTTTTCAGTCTGCTCTGTCCATGTGTGCCAGTTTTGATGACCTCAACATGTTTGATAATGCGGGGTGAAGTATTAATATATTTTATTTGTGATTGAGTATGCTTCAACAGATTGTTCCTTTTCATTTCTTTGTCTGAAAGGGGATTTTCTTTGACTTGCCTGTATTTCTTCAGGTCTGCTGTTTATCTTTCTGATCTTTCAAATCTAATCAGTCAGTGCCAGCTTGAGTCTGTCTTTCACAGTCATGGATGCTGTGTCTATTCATTATCCCCATCTGTCTCATTTTACCTCGATGCTGGTATCGGCGCATCCCACATTCCACTCTGACTTTTCCTGTTTCGTTCAGGTAGTTGGATGTTGCGCTGGAGAGTGTCTTGCTGACAGAGTTGATTTGTTATGATATTGTCAGCTATGAGTGATGATGTATTGTTGTTTTGGATGATACAAATCTGTTGTTTTGGACGATTATCAGTGTTGAATCCACTTTGTTCTTGTTTTGTATTGTTGTATGAACAAAACGCAAGTCCCAGTTTGGCATACACAAAAAAAGAAGAAGAAAAATGCTGGTCTTGTCCCTTTTCTTTTAATTACAAAATTAATTCGTGTTTTCAGTGAAAAAAGAAATACAGTTATTTAAAAACAGTTATAGCCAGTGAAGTGAAAAATCAAGGGAAATTGTGAAATCAAACTTAAATAATTGGATTAAAAGGTTCTTACACAAAGAAACGCTTCAGCCAAGAATCATCAAATGATTCCATTACAGTAGCTATTGGGTGTAATTGATATGAAAACAACAGGGTTTGGTTGAATTTGCTGCTATTGATTTTCTGACATGCCAACAATGCCTGTTTGTTCAGGTAGATGCTATGCCCAGACGTGCATTTTGTTTCGTAGTATTACCCCTGGAAATGGTGCTGCATGTACTTTGTACCTGTGACTTTTTAAAGTTGTTTATTCAGAGTGTATGATATCACTGAATCACAGTGTGATTAAAGCTACAGTGTATTCAGATGTTGTGTGTGTGTGTGTAAATATCTCTGCATGTGTATGTGCGTGTGTGTGTATATGTGTGTGCGCCAGTGAGAGAACGCAGAAAAGTTGGGAAAAATTGGATTTTCATAGGTCTTGAATTTGTAGGGACATGCATTCTTTCTCTGGAATCATGTCACTGACCAGTGGAGGATGAGGTGAGGGTGGGAAGAAGGGGAGGGAGGGGGGTCTGATGAAGGGTCATAAGTGTGTCATGGTTTCTGGAATGGTCATGGTTTCTCTGGAATCGTTTAACTAAAGGGATCTAGTGTAACGTGTACTTCTACCTCTTACAAAAAATCGGCATTGATATTTCACCTTTTCTGAAACCGTCTGCCAGTTTTTTTTCTCTTTTTCTTCCCATAGTCTTGTCCTGTTTTTCTGCCTTTGTAACCCATATGATTTACCTGACTTTTGTTCCATAGTTCAGGGGGTTTTGGGTGGTGTTGTTTTTTTCTTTCCCCATCAGAATTTATGAAATCCCAGAAATTCTGTCGTCTTGCAGTTTGGTAGGAGACCAGCTGCCCTAGTGCAATGGTTAGTGTCGCAGCCTTCGTTACAGGGAGGTCTTGGGTTCAACTGGCGTCGGGACACTTTTTTTTTTATTCAGCCCCAGCTGGTAAATTCCTAGAGTTGAGTTTATTATGGGCTCAAATGTGAAGACTGAAACCACACAGTCGAGTTTAATCCAGATTTCCAAATCAGTACTGTAGCTGCCTGAACCTCCTGCGCATGGTTGATTTGCGGCTGTATTATGAAAGGAAATGCAAAGTAATGTCCTTTTCTTGTAGTCGGACCAAATAGAACTGCATATCCTCTTCATCATCCTTATCTTCATCGATCATTTTAAAATGATTTTTTTTTATTAATCCTGTGCCCCTTCATGCTCTGTTCATGTGTGACCACGGTGTCACATTTCTTCTCTTCGATCTGCCCTTGATGTGTGAATGCAAAAGTTGTACATATCAGCAAGTTTATGGGCGCTGGTTGGATTGATGTAGTGGCATTTTATTGTTACTTGATACATGTATCTGTAGTAGGCACTCTCTCGCGCACACACACACACACACACACATATATGCATTGTTTCTTCCCCTTTGTAAGCCCACAAAATCAGTGACTCCAATATCCTCCAACATAGTCAAGGATTTGACACGTGAACATGTGAACACATGACAGGCTGATAAACTGATACGACCAGACCAGACTGCTGTTGTAAGGACCCAGTACACTTGATTTCACTGAGCTTTTGACCCTAGACACGCTCACGCATTGACCAGTCATTACAAGAAAATGGACATATACTCTGCACTTGTGGAGACCTCAGTGTGATTTGGAGTCCTATCAGAGGTATTTGTTTGTGGCATTTATTAGCCTGGCCCAGCTCCCACCCAGAGTGTGAGAATTGGATTCAAAATGGAAGACAAGAGCCACACAGTCGAGCTTCCACCACATCATAGTTGCTTCTCTGAGAGAGCTGCTCAAATTTCCTGACCCCCATTATTGCAGGTGTCAACATCTCTCAAGCTTAGCTGACCTTGAGCTATGTTATGGAAGAGAGCATTCAACCCAGTCATGTGGGCTCACACCAGAATTGTACTCCATACCATCGTCTCCGCGCTAAGGGAGACAATTCTGTGGCCATTCATCGCCTGTTCTAATGGTGACCTCCCATCGTTGAGTCTCCTCTTGACACCCGTGTCAAAACAATCGATAGTGGCATTTTCATCGGCAATGTCGTTGGCGTAGTGGTATACGACTAGCTCGCATTTACCCTGTTGGCATTATGTATGCAACTCCCGTTGGACGTTGGGATACATGCACATTCTATCCGATAACGGAGCGCCTCTCTCTCTCTCTCTCTCTCTCTCTCTCTCTCTCTCTCTCTCCTCTCTCTCTCTCTCTGCCATCAATACATACAAAACGGCCTCACATTTATAAGTCAGTCACAAAACATTCATAAAAGCACAACCCTCACACACAGGAACAAACTGTTGTAGATCGAGTTAGATGGCGTTACTCTATCTACAAAGGCCCCAATTCATATGAAAAAACAAGGACAGCTGCAGCGCAACAAATTGAGATGGGCAAGGAAAGCCGCCGCCAGTAATCAAGAGGACGTTTCCCACATTCCCTGTCCAAGCTGTCTTTGCACATTCCGTGCACTTATCGGCTTGATCAGCCGTCTGCGTATCCAACAAATTGTCTCAACCGCAACGTGATCGAAGGTCTCCTCAACTCGTGTGTGTGTGAGTGTGTGTGTGTGTGTGTGAGAGAGAGAGAGAGAGAGAGAGAGAGAGATCCGCTATTACATCATTACCAGAGGAAGAAATGCACAATAATAGCTTAATACTCTCTCTCTCTCTCTCTCTCTCTCTCTCTCTCTCTCTCTCACTCTCTCTCTCTCTCTCTGTGTGCCATTAACACACCCTTTCCCTCTCTTGTGATTGTTCATACCATGAATTTGGAGATGGCATCTGTGTGTTGTGTTAGATGCTTTCTTTTTAGTATTATTGTTATATATTTTATATCCCCTGTAATACCTATTAACCTTAATGTTGATGAGCAAATCTTTTTGTGTTTTTCTGTTCTCTGGTTCATTAGTTTTGTATTGTTTACATTGTGTGCGTGCGTGTATGCATGCATGCGTGCGTGCGTGTGTGTTAATGGTGCAAACTTCAATTCAACGACGATAGTTGATCGGAAAGATTTTTGACACTAGGACAAACACACTGCTTTTAAACAGTACACGAACAACGAATCAACACATCCTCGTGCTTCATTAGCTTTCATTCCAGGCCACCCAAACACACATACATAGGCATAAACAGTGTTTTTTTGCCTTAATGATCAGAAATAGCAGTTTGTCCCTTTCCCAAGGAGGTGTGTGTGTGGGGGGGGGGGGGGGGGTCCAGAACGCACCTACACCCTATTCTTTCCAGTCAGGACATAAAGGATGTAACAGATATCTCCCATGAAAAATCAAGTTTTCAAACCCTCGGTGTTTCAGTTGATTCGCCCCCCACGCCACCCCCCTTCCACCCCTCCCCCCCCCCCCCCCCCCCCCACTCTAACTCACTTCTACCGAGTTATCGTGGCTGATCCTAGTCAGTTCCAGGCCAGGGTGATGGATCAGGCGGCTTTTTTCTCACAGTCAATGATGATCTTGACGCCTTTCCCGGATTTGGCCATGTGGAAGGCGTCCAGGGTCTCCTCCAGAGTGTAGTTGTGGGTGATCATGGGTTTGACGTCGATGGCCCCGGAAGCCAACATCTCCACAGCTGTTGGCCACCTGGTTCAAAGACAAATAACACAAAACAAAATGTGAATGGAAACATCGTCCAAGATCGACCCAATTTTTTGGGATACGCTGTTTTCCCTCATTTGCGAACGGGTTTTCTTTCAGTTATTGTCGATTTGCATCTAAAGATATACGTGCACGGAGTAAAAGTATTCACATTAAAATCTTGGAGTGAGTACAGTTTCAGATATATATATATATATCATACCACATACTCATCATCATCATCATCATCACTCATCATCACACACACACACACACACACACACACACACACACACACTCGCACAAAAGTTGGTGAGTACATAGTCTTACCTAGTACCTTCTTACATATGTTAGTGAAAAAATAAAAAACCTTTCTGGAACAATATCAGGCGAACTGGCTTCAAAGGAGCGGGGGAAAGGGAAAGACGACCGTAAAGGAGGACGAGGAGCAGAGTCAGAAGGAGTGTTATTTTTACGTTTTGTTTCCAATGAGCCTCCATACATTCTGCTATGTACGCGCGAACGTACACGCGCGCTCGCAAACACACACACACACACACACACACACACACACACACACACACGCGCGCGCGCGCGCGCGCGCGCGCGTGCATTCTACAGCCGTAGGTAGCCTAGGAGACACAGTCGTTAGAGTAACAGCGCAAGACAGAAAGTCTCCCGGTCAGAAACAGTCGAGGACTGGACACATGCCGACGGTGCTCGGCAACCCTATCTGGCCCCTCCATGCCCACCGCTGAACTAATGGCCTTTCAATGGACAGGGGCCGAGGTGTCGGAGTTGCTCAGTGTCTTGTAACAACAGAGGAAGGGGCGGCGGGGTTGGGGGACCGCAGAGGACAGATGAAACGCTAAGCCTGGACTTGATCAAGGTATGAGTCCGAAGGAACACGTAAACATTCCTCAGCTTGATGCTAGGGACCAGCTGTTGGCGGTGGGTCGATGCTGCTACCAGCTCTATCAGCCGGTTCCTCCTGTAAACTGTGTCAGATTGCCAGTGGATGTGGACATGGAGAAGGAAAGAAAGTTAAAGTTCACAGAATGACGGAGATAGGGGGCTACTCGGAAAGAGATCACCCGTAGATGGCGGAGGGGCTGTTCAGAAAGAGATCGCTCAAAGGGCGGAGGACCCAGTACGATCTAGGTCTACGTTTCGCTGAGATCGACTTCCATGGAAGCAATAAAGCGGAACGCAAGGAACTGACTACGACAGTAGATAAAGCAATGAGAAACTATGAGAGAGAGAGAGAGAGAGAGAGAGAGAGAGAGAGAGAGAGAGAGAGAGAGAGAGAGAGAACTCCAAACAGCATCCTTTTGATATGATGACCCCACAAACACTGTATAATCGAAGGAAGATCTACTTTCGTACCTGCTTTCCTATGATTTTGCGGAAAACAGACATACACACAAATCGACAGACTTAAGCTGACAGACGGGACGGAAGCAACGTAATTATCCTCTTCTACTGGATACGAAAGGATAGAGTTACAATAGGAAAGCAGTTTCCGCACGCACGCGCGCGCGCGCGCGCACACACACACACACACACACACACACACACACACACACAAATACGCACGCGCGCGCACACACACACGCAGCACGCACACACACACACACCACACCACACACACGCACACACGCACGCACGCACGCGCCGCGCACACACACACACACACACACACACACACACACACACACACAGAAAAAGACCAGCACTAACTAAGCGGCACACAAGAACAAGAACCTCACGTGTTCATGTATCGAAAGTTCCCCGGATGTCGATCTCGTGGGCAATGGCCTCCACTATGGGGATCTGGATGTCGTTAGGGCCGTGCCCCACCACGGCGAAGGCGCTGCCTGGCTTCAGAGCCTGTCCAGTACAGCTGTGTTGATTAACTAACAGACTGGGTTAGGGAGGTACTGTAAGATTGTTTTCACAGAATCTATGGTGGTATGTCTGTTCTTACGACATCTATTTCCATGAAATTTACTGTGATATTAATGTTATGAAACTCATTCCCATGAAATCTACTGTGGTACCACAACTTCTGTTGCCATGAATCCATTCCCACGAAATTTACTCTCAATGGTTTTGCAATGTCTGTTCCCATGAAATCAACTTTGGTACCGCAGTGTTTATGTTCCCCTGGAATCTGAGGTTGTGTTACAACGCCTGTTCACATGAAATCTACATCTGTTCCTTCCAAATTTGTTCCCATGATATTTACTGTGCTATCACAAGTCTCGCTCCACGAAATCAGCTGTAATTCCCAGTATCTGTTCCCACAACATCAACTGTCATGCGTAAGTATCTGGTTTTTACAACTTTACTTTGGTGCCACAATATCTGTTCCCAAAAACTCTGTTCCAGCGATGTCCTCCGTCACATTCGCCTTCTGCAGTGTAAAGCCTCCTGATCACTACAGAGTAATGTGTGTAGAAAGAGAACAACTCGGAGCAAGCCTGGTAAAGTGACATGTAGCCGATGTTTGAAGGTAATTTGATTGACAGACTTCATCAGCCACCCCTCGTTCCTCCTCCCGCACCTCATTAAAAACTTCTGTTGATGCACGTAATTACGCAGGGCCCCTGGGACACCGAAAGCATCGAAGGGCCTGACAAAAGCCAAGTGGAAAGACCTGCGCGTCGTATTATTGTGCCAAATAGTTTTCACCATGTGAAAATACTAATGGTCTCAAAACTGTAGCTTTTTACATTGAAATATGGATGATGTGCTATTTAATCATTAACCAGTTCACAAATAAAGCAAATCCTGAAAAGGAAAAAACAAATTCGTAAATATCAGCCACCGTGGTGTAGTGGTTAGCGTCGCGTACTGTTTGCTGAGAGATCATGAGTTCGAATCCCATTACAGGTATTTGTTAAGGAACTTTTTCGCATGGGCCAGCTCCTCCCCAGAGCGAAGTATGTTATGGGCTCAAATGGGAAGACGGGAACCACGCTGTGAGGTTTCATCCACTCGTTGGATGCGTCTCTGAGAGTGTTGCTCAAATTCCCTGACCAACACCGCAGACGTCTGTATCTCGGGGGTCTGGTTGACCCTAGGATATACTTTAAATGGACATGTAGAGTACAGTCCTGTCATATAGTCTCAGATCAGAATGAAACTCTGTAACATCATCCTAATTGTTCTCATCATGCTGTTCATTGGTCATCATAAAAAGGGCTCAAATCATGTGGGCCTTCATGCTTTGTTCGCTTGGTGACCCCAGTTACGATTTCCTGCCCACGTCCATGTACGCGGTAAATTTGCGTCAGTCGTCGGTTTCGGTGAGTGCGTGGGGACAGCCTTTGGACGAACGTGGTGGTGCTATGCGGAGGAGGACGATCACGCACTTAATTTGTCAGTAAGGGGCTTAGTAGGTGATGCTCAGCCTACGTTGGATCAGAACACGCCCAACTAAACACCGCAAAAGTGACCTGGCAACAGTGCAGTGTCTCCTCCAGACGGTTGCCTCCTGACGACCTAATACTGACTACTCCCTATGGACCTGCCGGAGCTGGGGTTGCAGAGGAACGACCTGGATGTGCTTTATGTTGGGTGACGGATCAGCAACGAAGTGGGTAACGCCATTGGTGGAGCTCAGAAAGTGTGACGGAGGGGAGCGGGGGGCGGGGGGGGGGGGGGGGGGGGGGGGGGGGGGGGGGGGGGGGGGGGGATCCACTGCCAGTTGTCCCTTCTACTCACCCGAATGGCCATTTGCACGGAGAACTGAGCTCCGCTGGCCTCAACGGCACAATCAGGCATGGCTCCCAGCGTGTCCCTCACTTGCTGGGCCACTCGGACGGTCCTTGGAGTCCAGGCACAACGTGTGGGTCGCTCCCATCTTCCCAGCCAGCTCCAGACGTTCAGCGGATATGTCTGAAAGCGTGGACCATGAAAGGCTGCGGCACATCCACCGAAGAGAAATTGCAGGAAATAAAAAAAAAAAAGAAAGAAAGAAGAAAGAAGGAAGAAGGAAAGAAAGAAGGAATAATGAAGGAAAGAAAGAAAGAAAAAAAAAAAAAAGAAAAAAAACGAAAAGAAAGAAAATGCAATAAAGCTTGCTCATATCCACAGCAAATAGAGTGTATGCATGGTATTGGTGTGTAGTTTTTCTCTCTCCTGTCTACACACTGTTCAGGATGCAAATCTGCTTTGATACGCCCGTTTCTGTCTCCTGCCTCTAATGTTGGAAAGTAAGCTATTCTTTTCTTTTCTTTTTTTCCCTTTCAATTATTTTCCTTGCGTTGCTGTAAGCTTATGCAGACATTTGTACATTTCTTTCTACCTTTTTTTTTTAAATTACCATCCTTTCTGCTCTGGACACGCGTTGAATTCCACAGCTTTTTTGGGGGGTCGTTTGTTTTTTAATCTCCACTGCAAGTGTTTCCATCATTATTGAAAAAGTAATATAACCGTCACACACACACACACAGACACAACACAACACACACACACACACACACACACACACACACACACACACACACACATTACCTGTGACAATGATGTCTGAAGCTCCCATGGCTCTTGCAGACACTATCGCACTCAATCCAATCGGTCCTGTCAAAATTCAATCAAATAAAGCAAAGACATCGGAAAAAATGCATAAATCAATCCAATGCATCTCATAGCATGCACTCTGTGTATACTCACACAAAAGCGATACAACCATAATCGCCATAGATTGTCTTACATTAACAAAACAATTTGTATGGCAACGTAAATTGAGAACTTTCATATGACATTCCAACAAATAGAGCCAATGTTAATATCGAATAATTGATTATGAATACTTAACGCATGAGAGGAGACTAAACGAAACATTACCAACGAATGAATTTTTTTTTAACTAGTATGCACTATAATAAGATTGTTTAAGAACGTACATATGGGACAAGGATACATGTTTTGTATTTAAATGCGCAAGGCCTGTCCATAAATGCACATATCTCCCTTCATATAACCATATGTTGGCATGTGCTGTAAGTAATAACTAGCTCAGAAAAATGAATGTGTGTTGTTGTTTGTTTGGAAATTATATGTATAGGGCCTAGTACATTAGCTTATTTTTTTTGTTTTGTTTTTTCATTCTTCTTTTTGTCGTTGTTGTCATGGCTGTGTAAATAATGTAAACAACATTCTTAGCTCATTCACCACATTGCAGCCGGTCACATAACAACAAATCGGGCAACAGGATACACTAGAAATTTTCCCACGCATCTTCCCCCCCCCCCCCCCCCCCCCCCCCCCCATCCTCCCTCGTTCCGCCAATGGACGCAAATCCCGCGCGCTGGGACACATGACGTGAGCAATGATTTTTTTTTTTTTTTAAATCCCACCGTGTGCATCGGTATGCGAATACGTAGTTGCATGTTTGGAGCACTTGTTACAGTTATGGCACCTGCTACTTTTGCGGCGGCTGTTACGTTTGCGGCATAAGTTAAGTTCGCGACATCTGTTACGCTTGCGGCACTGTTGCGTTTGCGTATCTGTTACGTTTGCGATATCCATTACGTTTGCGATTTTTGTTGGTTTGCAATTATCTGTTACGTTTGCTGTGTCTGTTACGTTTGCGATACCTGTTACGTTTTGGATATCTGTTACGTTTGCAATATCTGTTACTTTTGCGATTATCTGTTACGTTTGCCTATTATCTGTTACGTTTGCGATATTATGTTGCGTTTGCGGCACCTGTTACGTCTGGGTATCTGTTACGTTTGCTATCTTGTTACGTTTGCGAAACCTGTTACATTGCGGTACGCTGTTCGTTTTCTGTGAGTCAGCAACATCAAGCTAATTGGGCCAACTGCGTTGGTCTCGGGACAAATGAACAGATTTGGTCTCACAACTCTCTCTCTCTCTCTCTCTCTCTCTCTCTCTCTCTCTCTCTCTCTCTCTCTCTCTCTCTCTCTCCTCTTTCATCTTCTACCACAATATTTTGAGCTGCTTTATCGTATCGGTAGATCAGTCGTGTAATATCACATCTGAGACAGAGAACACAAACATTACAACACTGTGGATAAGTTCTCACAAACTAGAGAAGAAATGATATGTTGATGGCGCAATTTACAAAATAAAGAAAAAATGTAAGACTTAGCCCTTGTGTGGTGTACTGAGAAAACATGAAACTACAGATTCTAGGAATCTCAGTGAAAATGCTGTGAACAAGAGAAGCATGGAACGTCAGTGTCAGGCAAACAAACGACAACTAGCTGACACTGACGAAAAGATCAGCGAAGATAATCCACAGTGTTTGGGGAAGAAAAAAACAACAACCGACCGACCATTCCAATCAAGTTGATTCCAAAGTATGTCACCTGTCTTCGCATGCCGATGCACACGGAGAAACGAGGTAGCATAGCCCTCACTTCCTCAGGACAGACAGGGACTGTTCCTTGTCCAGTTATTTAAACAAACGTTGTGCATGTCATTGTGTATATCTTGTTATTGGAAAAACGATGCTAATGAAGGGATAGTAACAAGCAAACAAGAGATCGTTACTGCTCAGGATACTGACGGGTATCATTTTTGTTTATGTTCCATCAATTCTGCGATCAAGAGGACTAAAGTAGCATACTGCGAGGGACAGTATGTGTACTTGTTAAAAAAAAAAGGTTCCATGTGCCGCTAACACGCAACGCAAGCACCATTTTGTGCCACATTCGTAATGGTGTCCAAAATATAAAACATAGCCTCGTACCGCAAACGTATTGCTCCTGCCCCATCACTCACTGTAAATCGCAAACAGAAATACCAATGAAAACATTGCCGCCCCCACCCCTTGATCCCCCCTCCCTCAAACGGACGCAAATCCTTCGCGTCGGGATGCATGACGCTCTTGCTTTCCTCAGTAACGCTGTACCCTTTTCGCCATGCCCTTTTCAACAACTCAATCCTGCTCCTTGCGACGAACACACACACACACACAAAAAGCCTAAAGCCTTGAAACATTTTTCCAAGTTCAGTATTAAAAAAAAAAAAAAAAAAAAAAAAAAACCCACTGTTTTCGTTCATAATGATAGTTTCATGAGCCCATACCTCTGTTCCTTTTCAAAGGGAACTGCATTGTAGTGAAAGAAGCATCCAGCTCTGAAAGAAATTTGATGTTCCAGTAAGCTTGGAGCTATTCCCCGAAGGCAAAGTTCTCTTCGTCTTTCATGCATATCTAACCCCCTTCACTTCGTCAAACTTTCAAGGAAGAACTGATTACCTATACTTGTTTTCCTCTACTATTCCAGCTGTTCAGTAGGGGCGAAAAAAAAATACTGTAATAAAGCGGAAGTACCTGCTCCACAGACCAGCACCCTCTTGCCCAGGGCCACGTTGGCCCGACGACAGGCATGCAGACCCACAGACAGGGTTCGATCAGTGCCCCCTCTTCGAAGCTCACGTGGTCCGGCAGCCTGTCGGAACGCCAACAACACCAACGTCAGTTATGCGTAACATTCGTTCTTACCGCCGACTGCGAGGTTCATCAACGTCAGGACTCTTCAACAACCCGATTCATAATACAGATTAACGTCCACGTGCACCACAGGTGATACGGACTTAACCATCCCCGGAGAGTGGGGGGTCGGTGATTTATCAAACAGTTTAACATGCCAAGAATGGCAATGAAAAAAAGAATATCTTTATGTTAGCCATCTGTGGTATTCGAACATGCATCGTCTGACAGTGAAACTCGGTGCTTTACCAGTACCACTGAGCTTCCAGTGTGCTCGGGTCGTTTCAAGTCTGTATCAAATTCAAAAGCTTAAATCGCTTTGCCGAACTATCGTGGATAAGTTAGGATCTTATAACCAATGTTCTATAGATGAATATGACAGCTGATGAAATGAATTCACTGCCAAGTGTGTTCTTGATTATAGACAGCTGATAATGAATTTCACATGCCATGCGTTCCTATGATGTATGGACACTGATGAAAATCCACATAGCCAGTCGTTCTATGATGTATAGGACAGCTGATGAACTGAATCCACATGCCTGCTTGCGTTCCTATGATGTATAGGCAGCTGATTGAATGAATCAACATCGACAGTGCTTCCTATGATATGCAGTGATGAATGAATCCACATGCCAGTGCGTTCCTATGATGTATAGACAGCTGATGAATGAATTCACATGCCAGTGCGTTCCTATGATGTATAGGACAGC
The DNA here is from genome assembly GCA_033310375.1 of Conus canariensis. Lineage (NCBI taxonomy): Eukaryota > Metazoa > Mollusca > Gastropoda > Neogastropoda > Conidae > Conus > Conus canariensis. The sequence goes on along the minus strand of CM065727.1, from coordinate 34,266,376 downwards.
TGATGAATGAATCCACATGCCAGTGGTTCCTATGATGTATAGACAACTGATGAATGAATTCACATGCCAGTGCTTCCTATGATGTATACGCCAGCTGATGAATGAATCCACATGCCAGTTGCGTTCTATGATGTATACGCCAGCTGATGAATGAATCACATGCCAGTGCGTTCCTATGATGTATACGCCAGCTGATGAATGAACTCCAATGCCAGTGCTGTTCCTATGATGTATACGACAGCTGATGAATGAACTCACATGCCATGCGTTCCTATGATGTATACGACAGCTGATGAATGAATTCACATGCCAACGTGTTCCTATGATGTATATGACAGTTGATGAATGCTAGACGTTTGCTGCTACTGACATGCACCTTTTTTTTTTTTTTCTTTTGATAAAGGCAGACAATTTAACGAAAAAAAAAGTGATAACATACACGATTTACTTTAAATACTTTAAATCTGAATGAAAATACGGTGCCAGAACTTCTCGCAACTCCGGGCTCAAACACCTCTGCATACTTATGAAATTCTGTCTTCACCATCTTGAATCTGTTTTTACTCGTTTGCGAACGGGTTTGCTTCGGCATTTCCACAATTATGAACATACTGACCTTAAAATGGAATCACTCGTAGATATTACTGTATACCCTGTAAAACAGGGTGAAATCCGGCCTGACTGCTTTCTAGTCATCTTGCTCGCGCCGCGCACGCACGCACACACGCACGCACTCACACCCACCACCACACACACCAACCCCACCACACACACACACACCGACGCACACACAACACACACACACACACCACACGGCCCGACCTATCTTCCCCAATCTACCTCACCTTTCTCTCACTCGACCCCCTCATCCCATCTTCCTCATCCTCCCTCCTTTCCCCTGCTCATCCCTATAACAACTCCTTCCCCAACAAACACTGACACACACCTGTAACAGAAGTCGGCAGGGGTGCACGTGATACCGGGCCAGAGCGCCGCTGTCAGGCGGGGTGGCCAGGAAGAAGACTTTGGGGCACAGGTTGTAGCGTCCCCCTTTACACAGCTCGCAGCATCGGCATGGCACACCTGGCTCTATGGCCACGCGGTCACCTAGGACACCACGAGTGACACTTTCACATCACACACACGCAAATACAGCGCTGGATGATGTCATAGTTGTCACGTGTTACTATTTGGAATTCGTTTCATGAATGACTGTAAAAAGATTTAACAATCCAAGGCAAATGTTCGTGAAAATATTAGATGAAACTGGATTGCTAATATTTCACTGTTTGGGTGTATGAAAATGGAGAAAGCTGAACAGATGTGGTACGGTTTATACATGGTCGTGAATGTACCGAACCGCGTAATGATCGTCTGGTGAACGTAGCAGTTTGTTCGTTTCTTTAACTGTTTCAGAGAAGAAGAAGAAGAAGAAGAAGAATTCAGTGTCTAAAACAAACAGGTTCATCAGACAAATCACTAAGCGATAAGGTATACTACATGTGTTGGTGCGTGTGTGTGTGTGTGTGTGTGTGTGTGTGTGTGTGTGTGTGTGTGATGGGTGGTGTGTTGGAGAAGCGGGTGAGGGGGGGGAGGGGGGCACCTGGTAATTGCAATTCACAGCCAGCTGTGGGTTGTTCGAGGCAGGCAGCTATTGCATTTGTTCTTTTTTGTTTTTGTTTTTTTTTTTTTTTTCAGTGTTGCCAATAGCAGTAAAAGCGACCGCAGCAGAACTGTTCGCAGAAACAGCAGTAGTGCAAGCGTGTGTATATCAGCGGTTCTGATTTGTTTGCAGGAGTCGCAGTTGTTGTTGTTGTTGTTGTTGTTGTTGTTGTTGTTGTTGATGATGATGATGATGATGATGATGATGATGATGCTGATGACGATGCTGACGATGCGATGATGATGATGAGTAGGAAGAGGAGGAGGAGGAGGGTTATTTTTTGAGGGGGCGGGGGTGGGGATAGGGATGAGGAAGGTCGCATTTGCTGTGCCTCCTCAGTGGCACAACACCCGTTTACTCCGGCTCCTGGATACTCAGCCACACCCAGCTAGTCCTGTGGCGGTCCCAGCACGTGCAGTCCGTACGAAGCAATTAATATCAGGTCATCATGAGACGACCCACCAAAGGCGACACTGCACCGCTGCTGAGACACGTTGGTGGTGTTCAGAAGTGCCTTTTTTGATCCAACACACGTTGGTGGTGTTCAGAAGTGCCTTTTTTGATTCAACACACGTTGGTGGTGTTCAGAAGTGCCTTTTTTGATTCAACACACGTTGGACACTGCCAGCTGGCTACCCTCTCCCCCTTTCCATCCCACCTCTTCCCCCCCCCCCCCCCTCCCCGCCTTCCCCCACATTCCCTCGCCCCTGCTGACGACAATACAATTACTAACTAAGTCGCAGAGCCAGTCAGACTGAAGGTCCCCTTGTGCAGACAGCCACTATCCCACGGCATTTACAGAAGAATTGTTTTCGTCACAGATCCAGATAATTATTGCAACAATAGCAGCAGTTATGAATGTCCTGACTCTGACGTGTAGGCTGTATCTGTTCGCGGTGACAACGACAACGAGTGTTGTTCGTTTCTTTCTTTCTTTGTATGCTTTTCGCGAGGGTTCTGTTGGCAAGAGCGGCAAAACAAAACCAGCATACGTGTTAACCACTCCCGACGATCAGCGTATGCTGTTGGTGGCAGTTGCGGTAGTCTTGTTTCCATTCTTGCTACTGATGGCACTAACATTTGCAACAATCGCAACATCGGTACAAACTGACGTTTTAGAAGCAGTCGGTTTCTGATTGTAGTCGTCATGGCATCAGCACCGGTATTGTGTACCATGCACCGCGAGTTGTGCATTGTTAGTAGAGGTAGTCTAGTGGTGCTGTTTTTCTTAATGTTGATACAGCAGCAGCAGCCGGCAGCATAATACACTGGCATTCTTGGTGGCTCCTGACAGTAGTAGCAGTAAAGCCGCAGCACAAGCAGTGGTCTTGACACCGCATGTAAGGCATGTAATGGTTGTGGAATAAACACACACACACACACACACACACACACACACACACACACACACACACACACACACCTGCCAAATCGATTTCAAGGAAACTTGGAAAGGTGGTATGTGACTGAAGGACAAAACTGTTACTTTCTGGTGCGGATCCGTGGGGCGGATCTCAATTTAACAGGCTGTTTCATGACCTACTCATGAAAACAACAACAACAACAAAAACACCGCAAAAACCACCGACGTTCTCCTGACTGCCCTTCTGGTTTGTTACGTACTGATTCTGCTGCTCCTGATACTATTACAAGCAGTGCGGATGCACCCCTCCACTCCCCCCCACCCCACCCCCACCCCCCACCCACCCCTCTTCCCCGCCATTGCCGCGGCAGCGGCAACACAGTACTGACCCACTTTGAGGTTGGTGACGCCCTGGCCCAGTTTGGTGACCACACCGCTGCACTCGTGTCCCAACAGCATAGGCTCCTTCACCACGAATGGACCGATGGCCCCAGTCGACCAGTACTTGACGTCACTTCCGCAGATACCAATTTTGCGCATGCTCAGTTGCACCTCTGCACAGAGGGAGAGAGTAGTAGTAGTAGTAGTAGTAGTAGTAGTAGTAGTAGTACTTATATCCCAGCCGACCTCATATTATGAGTAGGTGGACCAATCTGAGTACGTTAATATGTATGGTCTGCGGGAAAAAATTAATGGTGATATGTAATTATAAAGGATTTTCATTCTGACCTCTGGCCATGAGGACAGCGTTTATCTGGCTTCCATCAAAAAAAAAGGAGCGTGTGTGTGTGTTTTGGGGTGGGGGTGAAATAGAAGTCGATTCTTAGACTGAGTTGTTTGATTCTTTCTCTCTTCTCTCTCTCTCTCTCTCTCTCTCTCTCCTCTCTCTCTCTCTCTCTCTCTACACACACACACACACACACACACACACACACACACTCACTCTCTCTCTCTCTCTCTCTCTCTCTCTCTCTCTCTCTCTTCTTCTCTTCTCATCAAGACACCATTCATCTGGTCCATATCGAAGAGGAAGCCGATCATAAACGGAAGGAAGCTAAATTAGACTCTAGACTGCTTTTCGTCTCTCCTCTTTCATTCGTGACTATCACTATACATGTCGGGTTGCGTGATTCGTCCCTTCCTGTTAACTTCCTTGAGACTGGGCGAAAGACACTTGAACGTTCACCTGTTTACAGACCAGGAGGTATGGGACGAGGACCACAATCCTCAAAGGTCTGGGACACACTCACCTCCAGGGCCCGGCTCAGGTACTGGTCTGTCCACCTGTGGAGATTACATCACTGCATGACAGTTGAAGCCCACTGTCGCAGTCGTCTGTCATATTTCTACACGTCAAAACCACACAGACTACAAAAAACAAAAAATGAAACAACAACATAATACACACCACACAACACATGAACAACATCACTCACTCACCTCACCTCCACTCCCCTCCTCCTCACCTCACGTCTCCCTGTGTTCGTGTGTTCGCCACACACACACACACACACACACACACACACACACACACACACACACAGAGGAAGGCAACTAGTAAACCGTCAAGAAGACTGAAAGGGAAAGAACTCTAAATGAACTGACTCCCCTACCAGTCTCATGTCCCCTGCCTTGAAGAGTACAGCAGAGAGGTTGCCGCGTCTGCCATCACGATCTGTTCAAACGTCTTCCGACTCCTCTTCCACAAACCTCACCAGTCCTGGAAACAAGATGGACCGGTCAGGCCGGGGAGATGGTGGGTGTGGTGGTGGTGACGATGGGAGATGGGGGAAGGGTGTGTGGATGATGGTATTCCTTCAATGAATGCACCTGGTGATGTAAAAGTCAGGTTTAGCACCGTTGTAGATTCTTCATATTCACACTCGCATCTGCCCATTTAAACTATTTTCGTATTCATTCAAAGTTGCCTTGCAAAAGAAGGTGTCGTTTCTCTCTGAAATGACTGAAAATACCCAAAGAAGTGCATCCTGAATTACTTATGATCTGTGTATTTCAATTCCAAACATACAATAACGATGGTAATGGTAATAAAGGTACAAATTAAAAAAAAAAAAAAACATTTACCTAACCAGAGTTGAATCAAACTTAGACTGTCTTTCTCACCTGACCAAATTTTCAGACTAATCTCTCTCTCTCTCTCTCTCTCTCTCTCTCTTTCTCTGTGCGCGCGCGCGCGCGCGCGCGCGTGTGTGTGTGTGTGTGTGTGTGTGAGAGAGAGAGAGAGAGAGAGAGAGAGGCTTCCCTTGCTTAGCTGCCAGCAAGACGGTATTTCAAACAGCAGAGAAAAAGTTAGCAATTTTTGCAATTTGTCGTGAAGAAGTTGTCCATCATGCCTGTGCACAGTTTCCCCTTCTCCTCTGGAAAGTGTCCTCAACACTTTGACGCAGGAATTGTCCCTGTCTCCTTCAAAATAGAAGGCAGAAACGGTAGTCGTCCTCCGACTGACACCAGTGAATCAACCGTCACAGACTTCGCGTAGTAACACCGTGGTGTATTGTCGCAAATATCCGTCGCAAGTCTCTAGAGACAAGAGGAGAGCTGAGGCACACAGGAACTCGGTGACTCTATGGCAAAGGCATGTCCATCTTCAACCCCCCCCCCCCCTCCGCCCTCTTTCTTCCAACTCCTCCGAGTTTGTTGTATTGTAAAGAGAAGACGACTGCGTTTGACATGTTTGGAGACGATAACTCGGTTCCGTGTGCTGGTAAATGTGCGCCTAGTCAGTGCGCGAGTTCATCAGTTGATGTAATCCAACCGACAGTGAAGGCTGTGAGTTGTGGTGTACCAGTTAACGTTACACAGTCAACACAAACAGATGATACACCGACACAGGAGACAAAAGACAACACACCTTATGCTGACAACGGTGTCAGCGTTGACAGTGACAGTGTAACTGACGATCCATCATTGAAACAACAAAGTGAGAATAGCATATGCAAGCAAATGATGACTTGTTTAAAAGACAACACAAAAACGATGGACGACCTACTCGCCAGTGTCCACGAATACAAAAAAGACAGTGGCACTGTGGGTCAGTGCTGGGGGAAAAGGAAATCCTTGACTAGACATTTCTTAACATGGTCTTTTTTTCAGGGAAAAAAAATGTCAGCTGCAATGGTATGGAAGTATATCGGAAGGACAGTTAGATTTTTTTTACATTGTATGTCAAACAATCGTGATGTGGATCCCAAGTTTCGAAGAATGTTACGTATTCATACTATGGCGTGTATATTATATTCAGTCGATTTTCGTTTCTGCTTCTTCCCCTCTTCCTCCTTCTTCCTCCTTCTCCCCTCCCCTCTCTTCTTTTCTTACCCCCCCCCCTCCACCCGTCCCACCCCACCTTCTCTTTTCCAATTGTGAAGGGGCTGGAAGCTCAGAACACAATAAATTCTTTGAGTTTGAGTTTAAGTTTTGAGCCTCTGTGAGTTCGTTCGAAGTAACAGCAGGGCAAGTAATCTTTTAGGGGAGTGCGACTGACTGCTATTTTTTTATTTTTTATTTAATTTTTTTTTTTAAAGTGTTGTGAACAAGAATTATCAGCAACGGTCAATAGTATAATCAACGTCCTTTCATCAGGCCTGTCAGTCCCACAGTCTTCCGTGCAGTCAACGGTCGCTTCACGGCATTTGTGTATAGACGTGCACAACAGAAGAAGGTCATGCGTGTTCACACAGTACAAATTATGTCGGCTTGCCCTTGTACCAGTGTTTGTCATCGCCATTCTGGCACGACATGCAGGACATGGAGTCCAACCCTGGACCCGATAGCCAATGCAAAATGGAGTGAAGTTCAAACAGGCCTAACTTTGTCAGTCAGGAGCAGATCTGTTCTTTTCTCCTTTGTTCTCCTCTGTTATCGATGTTTCGTATTAAGGTTCAACGTCCACGTTCACCAGAGATCGTACGACAGAAGGGAATAACCATGCAGGGAGAATGTAAAAGATAGGAAGGGGGTGGACCTATCTAACACAACACCGATACCGTCAGAACGACAACATGTTAAGAAGGGCAGCGAAAATGACAGTTTTACGTTGAGTGTCAGCGGGATTCGAGCTCGAAACGCCTGATTGCAAACCAATTGCTCTACCAGTCAGCCAGCTTGTCACCTGTTTATCTCCTCTCATTGTGGACGGTGATTCGGAATTCCAACCCTGAAAGCGCTTCCATAGTGATTAGGATTCTAACCCTAATGGTCCCTCAACTATAATCAACCAGTCCAACCGTACCCCCAAAAGTGCTTCTACATTAATTCGCAATTCCAGCCTAGCCCCGATGGTTCCTCCACAATGTTTCAGAACTCCTACTCTAATGGCGCTTCCATAATTATTCCACATTTACAGGCCATTCCACAGTCATTTGGAATTTCAGTCATAAAGGTGCTTTCACAACAAATCGGAATTCCCATCCTAAAAGGCGCTTTCACAATTATTTGGAATCCTATTCCTATAGATGCTTCCACAATGATTTGGAATTACAACCCTAAACTAAGTTGTCCTTTCTGTCCGTCAATATGCGCTTTAACTTCAAGAACATTACTGACGGTAATTAAGTCCTAACACACACCAGCTTTTCAAACAGCTCCACTCAGAAATTACCTTTCCCTTCTTTCGCACATACCAACCAAGTACAACGAATTCGGCCGTTCACATCCAGCCTACCTCGGCCAGAACACACTGTCTTAAATTTTACTACAATACTGGAGATAGCAGCCAGTGCTTGTCTGGCCGCGAGTTCATTTTCAAGTGGAACACGCCAAGGTCACGCTACTTGAGATCTCTTCACCAACTCTGCTTGGAGAATACCACGGCTAAGGATGTTTTTCGTTTGACTGGTTTGTTTCCTATCCGATCTTAACCTCGCCAAAAGATAAAGACTTAAAATCGAAGAGTCAACATGTTCCTATCGATCTTATTTACGCTTCCCTAGTTTCTTATCGATTGTATTTCAAAAGTACCCATCTTTTGATTGCCTTCGGTCGCGTGGAGATAGCGCGTGTGACTGATGGTGGTGGATTTTGTTTTTGTTTGTTTGTTTTGAAGAAGGGGTCGGGGGGGGAGGGGGGGGAGGAGGGGAGTAGCGCGGGGCTCCATTCTGGAAGGCTTAGCTCCCCTTACATTATGTTCAAGACCTGAGAGCATTCAGCCTGTATACTTTTCTCTCAGGTAACCTTTGTGAACTAAATTTTAAAAAAAAAAAAAAAACTTTGATCCCTAACAGAAAGGTAATGAGCTAGTTACATGAAACTGGTTGTAGCAGCAGTAACAGCAGCAGGAACAACAGCAGGACCACTACCATTAGAAGTAGTGGTAGGTAGTAATAGAAGTAACAGCGACAGCAGCGTAGCAGCAACAGTGCCGAAAGTGGCATCAGTATTTCATCAGGAATTCAATTCATGTTGTTTTTAGCCCAGCCGAGCATGAGGGGCCGTCGTCATCTTCAGCTGCAGCAGTACCAGAAGCATAGGCAGTAGCAGTAGTGGTATAAGCAATGGCAGTTGCAGCAACAGTAGTTATAATGTTCGTGGTAGTGGCAGCAGCAGTGGACGCAGCAACAGCAGTCGGCGTAGTGGTATTAGCAGCAGCAGCAGTAACAGCAACAGAAGCAGCAGCAGCAACTGTGTAAGTTTTAATGCGTAGCTGCGTGTGTGTCCGTTATATCAGACAGTTCATCATCGCAGGAGAACCCCTCTCCCATCTGACCCCCTTCCCTCCTCTTCCCTCTTTTCCTTTAAAAATGCGTGAAAATGAGAAGGCCCTACAGCTTAGAGAGAGGCGGAAGGTGTGGGAGAATGAATTATTTCACACTTCGAATGTAACAACTGTTACCAACTTTTCATTCGTACCATCAGTGTGGCATTTACGGAGAGACAGACAGATACAGATAGCATTGCTGTGTGACTGATCTACTAGCATCTACATTCTTCATGTTTCGCGCACAGTTATTACAACTCTGCTTTTCAATAGTTGGCCAGCTCTGTGATAGTTAAATCTCTGAAGTTTCGAAGTTACAACATATTCAAAGTATTATCTGCTTACCTTTTTTTTTTCGATACCGCAACTTGTCAAACTTCGGCGTTCGTGGGTGTTAAGTATCAGTGAAATCCCTCTTCCACAAGTACGAACACACTCGAATACAGGCAATGTATAACACGTACATTCTGCCGAGCCGTGCGCAAAACTGTGTCAGCCATTCTGTTATCAACCACAACCACCGATAATTGCACAAGGCAATTTGTGTCCTGGGGCATTAACGATATAAAAGCCCAAGGCCAAAGCGCTGACCAGTTACAGACAAAAGCCAGAGACGTGTTCACCTAGCGCAGCGTTTTCCTGCCTTTCCCTGCTTGTTTACTTCTTTTATGTATCCTCACTTTTCTGAACCCTTTCTACCCTGTGCCGCCTCTCTCTCTCTCTCTCTCTCTCTCTCTCTCTTTAACAGATATTCTTTCTTTTTTTTTTTCTTTTTTTTTAGTTTTCCTATATTTACCAGCTTCATTACTTTTCCCCTACTTACAGTATTTTTTGTTTCCTATTGTTCCTTACCTGTTCCATTTTTTCTGCTTTTCGTGCCATTTCCTGGTTTGTTTGTTTGTTTGTTTGTTTTTTGTTTTTTTTGTGCTTTTTTTCAAGCTCCCTCACGTTGTCTAACATATACATAGTACATTTTTCTTACCTTTCTTGTATTTCCCACTGAACCCGAAAAAAAAAGTAGGGAAACATGGAGCCATTTGAACATGTCTCGGTCATAAACGATTTCCTGATGACCATGAGGTACCGATGTACGCGTCACACGCTTTCGCTGTCCCATGACACCTCTCTCCCCTTCTAAAAACCCCGCACCTCTTACAATCATTCCCCTCCCTTCCACAATCCACAATCCTCCCTCCCCTTTCCCCAACCGCACACTCTCACCCACCCATTCTACCCACGCGCCCATCCCCAGAGTAGTTTGGGACCATACCATGACAAGGGTCTTGCCCTCTCCTTGTCCAAGTGTTCCTAAATACTTCAGCGCTTTCGTCGACCCGCTGTTATCAGAGCTAGTTGGAGGTGTAGGGCGCGTTCCCTGTGTGTATCGTGTGGCTCGTCAATGCTGTAGTCTTGATGGTCACGGGCCTGTATCAGCGTGTCGGAGTTCAAGAACCAGTTCTTGACAACTGAAGTTCTAGTGCAGGCCGGAGGAAGGCTGTTCTGTTGTCGTTTCAGATCTCTCTCTCTCTCTCTCTCTCTCTCTCTCTCTCTCTCTCTCTCCTCTCTCTCTCTCTACACACCACACACACACACACACATACACACACACGTACGCATGCATGCACGCACGCGCGCACACACACACACGCACGCATGCACACACGCACGCACGCGCGCACACACACACACACACACACGCACGCATGCACGTACGCACGCGCGCGCGCGCGCGCGCGCACACACACACACACACACACACACACACACACACACACACACACACACACACAGGGGAGATAAGGAAAGATAATGTTGTTTATGGCCCAGCCGACCGCGAAGGGCCATATCAGGGCTGCCACCGCGTTGAAGTCAACTCACAATTAGAGAGAGAGAGAGAGAGATGGGGGGGGGGGGAGGGGAAAGAGGGGAGCGTGGTACAAAGACCACACGTTAAGAACTGGAAGGCGAACTCCGAAGCTATATCCAAGGCCCCACCCCTGTGTGTCTCTGTTGTTTGGAGCAAACAAGATCAAAACAAGATCAATCTGCCGGAGAACAGGTCTTTGGGGGGATTACAGCTCCCTGGCTGACTGTATTAACGCTGGGATTCCATGTAGCTATGACGCCGGGCAAGCACTGATATAGTCACTAGTCAACACATCAGTCATATTGTTTCTTTCATCATGTGTCGGGTTGTGTTGCGAGTGTGATATTGTGTTGTACTGGATTGGACTGGATTCCATTGTTAGTTGCAAAGTGGGGCGACTGCAGGCGGAAATCTAAACAAATCTTTAAAAGAAATAAGTACTGTATCCGCCAAACATGAACAAACGAATCACAAGAGAAAACACGACGCGTTTCGACCTCTTAGGTCTTCTTCAGACAAGAGAAACAACACTCAGGACAACGAAAATGAAGAACGAGCGATCACTTATCCCACTAGGGGGCCGGAATAGCTCAGTTGGTAGATCGCCGGACTCGTGATCCTGGGGTTGCGGGTTCGAATTTCGGTACAGGGGGATTTTTCCCTCGGAGTTAACATTGGTTCTGACTCCATTCCCCATACAGTCCTTCGAATGAGACTATAAACCGAGGTCCCGTGTGTGAGCGCACGCACAACATCTTGCACACACGCCAAATCCCATCACCTACTCTCGGAAGAGAAGGCCAGTTTGGCCGTTGGTATGGATGACACGTTACACATAGCATGCCCCTTCCCCGAAGATGGAGTGTGGCTGCCTTAATGGCGGGATAAAAAAAGGTCATACACACAAGACTCCACTGCCTGTCTATACAGGCAGTGTCCGCAGGAGTATCAGCCTGCGTACACAGAAAGAAAGAAAGAAAAGAAACATCCCACTGAATTCAACGCAATGTTGAATTCAATGGGATAATTGGATTCGATGGGATAAGTGATTGCTCGTTCTTCATCTTCGTTGTCCTGAGTGTTGTTTCTCTTGCCTGATGAAGACCTAAGAGGTCGAAACGCGTCGTGTTTTCTCTTGTGATTCGTTTGTTCATGTCTGGCGGATACAGAACTTGATCCTTTTTTTATGGATTTCATTGAACGTCACCGTATCGTATCGCAGTGTAGTGTAGTGTAGTGTAGTGAAGTGCAGTGCAGTGTAGCGTAGCGTAGAGTATTGTATTGCGTTGCATTGCATTGCATTGCATTGCATTGTACTGCCTTGCGTTGCATTGCATTGTATCGTATTGGATTGTATCGTGTGGTAAAGTTTGGTGTCTTACTGCAGTGTATTGCATTATAGCGCATTGTACAACCTTTTTGCATATTGTAATGTGTTATATAACTTTATTGCATATTGCAATCTGTTGTTTAACTTTGTTATGCATTGTCATGTGCTGTATAACTTTATTGATTAGGGGGAGGGGGGGATCCGGGGGGGGGAAGGGAGCAGAACTTATCATCATTGAAAGGAAAGTTGATGATATTTGGAACGGTGGAAGAGGAAGGGGGGGTAAGAAGGGTACAAAGGTCTTCACAGTACTAATCCGCAAATTTTCATGACATCCAGCGGAAGATGATAACACGTTTTGCAACCACGTCATGACGGATTATCTTTTTTTTCAGGAATGAATTTTTCGGGCGCTTTTGGGTCTGCAAGGAGCGAAAAGGGATGGAGGGAGGGGGAGGGGGTGGCAGGAGGGGTAAGGATCCAGTACTACTGTAAACTTTCCCCGTCCCCAATCTCCCACACTTCCCGCATCCACCGCCTATCCCTTTATTCAGCCCAGCAGATTCGAACCTCGCTCGACTCAGAGAACATCAGAATGAAAGTTTAACCACTCGTCTACTGCAAACCTCTCTGCCTGCAAGGTTATGAGGTAGCCTACGATGCCTCTGTCTCCTGATTCTATACAAACTTCGCTTAGAGAATAAGTTTGTTCTTCAGGGCCTCTGGCCAATAAGACGTTAATCTCGCCATCAACAGGTGAGCTAAGATAGATGGGGACTGGGAGGGTGTGTTGGGGAGGGGGGGGGGGGGGAGGAGGGGAGAAGAAGGATGGGCTATAAGCGGTGGTGAAAAACGGGTGGAAACTCTTTCCCAAATACTCAAGCACACTGATATGATTTCCTCTCTTATCTCCCCTGAGCTGGAGAGCGGCCTGTGTGACGTCACTGTGTGCATGACACTGAAGTGCGGGTGGGCAGAAACAGACGATTAAGAGATCAGGCGGTGACCACAAGCATCGTGAGCCCTGTCCACTGCACTGAAGGATCGCACATATACAACACAGATATGCCTACGTCAACATCAAACACTTTCCCTCCCTCACATCAGAAGCACGTGGGGGTCACCTTTTTTATTTTTTAGACGAAATATGATCAGGACACTTCTTTTTTACTTCTTCTTCTTCTTCTTCCGTGCTGTTTTAGAGGTAGGAGAGAGAGAGAGAGAGAGAGAGAGAGAGAGAGAGGAGAGAGAGAGAGAGAGAGAGAAACAGACACAGTGTGTGTGTGTGTGTGTGTGTGTGTGTGTGTGTGTGTGTGTGTGTGTGTGTGTGTGTGTGTTTCTTCATTTTTAAGAGGAAAGAATGGTGTTGAAGAAGGGGAGTGGGATTGGGTGGACACTTTGAGTCAGTAAAGAAATAATACAATTAAACGTAAGCTCTCTCTCTCTCTCTCTCTCTCTCTCTCTCTCTCTCTCTCTCTCTCTCTCTCTCTCTCTCTCTCTCTCTTGTTTGTAATTGGTTGTGTTTTTTCTTCGGGAGGGAGTGAAAAGGTAAGGGGGTGGGTCCAGAAATTTAGTATATGGTTGATCGAATTTAAACTGATGTGCTGCTTTTCCCGCTTCCGCTTCACCTTCTCCACCAAACCGGCCATTTTTCAAACCCATACATCATAAGAACTCTGTCGACCCTGCAGTAACCGTCCATTTACCCATATATCAGGATCACGACAAAGACGTGACAAAGCCACTTGAAGGACCTTATGCAAACAGAGTATTGGGCTTCGGGAGAGAGACTGTACTCGTTTACACGTCCACTGAAAACACCGACATCACCACGCCACTGTCCCGCCAGTTAGGCGAAGCTCCGACGACTATCCTGCTTCTGTTAGTTAGTGTAGGTGTCCCACCTGTAAAGTACCCTCCCTGATCTCTTTTAGAACGGACACTTTGGCGTGTGGTCTCACACAGTCAGTAAGTAAGAATGTTGAACGAACGGAGCAAAAGTTAGCGTATGTTGCATGTGCATATATATGCAGATGTGTGCACGTAACTCACGTATTAAGACGCGCACGTACGTGTTTTCTCGCCTCTACAAACTCTTACTCCCCAATCCTCTTCCCCTCCGCCCTCCCCCCTCCCACACACACACATACCGAGTGCGCAGAGAGAGAGAGAGAGAGAGAGAGAGAGAGAGAGTACCAGTCTGCACGTTCAAATTTTGCATTGGTCCCGAGGGAGAGCCAGATCCCTAAATGGTCATTGTGGCTGGTAGATCTGTAAACAGCATTAATCAATACGTGTGGTGGTCCGCCATTTCAGCCGTAGTCTAATAATATCTTATTTCAAGACCCGATTTTGCCGAGGAATATTTCTGTTTACATGTTCTTTCACCTCAGAAACTTCCTTCTGCAGCCCCCCCCCCCCCCCCCCCTCTCACCATATAGATCTACAAATCAGATTTTCAAGACGAAGGAGGACAATAAGGAGGACGATGAGAACGAAGATGAAGAGTTTATGTTTTACGTTTAGATGTGGGGGTGGGGGGGGGGGGGGATGGGGGGAGGAGGTAAAATTATGACAGTAAGATTAGTAACAATGTGGTATGTTTTGGGTTGTTTGTTTGTTTGTTTTTTGCCTCTCTTTCTCTTTCTTTCATGTTTTTCCTCGTCTTTCTTCTTCTGTTCTGCTTTTATATACCTTTCTTCCCTTCTTTCTTCATTAATTTTTCTTCTTCCCTTTTTCATACTTTTTTTTTTTTTCGAAAGGAGCGCATTGAAAAGGTAATGAAAACAGAAGGTGAGTAGCGGAGGTGAGGGGGGGGGGGGGGGGGGGTAGTTGTACATCTATCATTCTGGTTTCAAACTACGTAATAATTCATAATCCGTAAGGGGGGGGGGGGGGACATACTACACACCTACATGGACCTACGTCACTTTACTATCCCTCTTGTCAATGTCAAGATTTTTTTTTTCTCTTTAAAAGGTCATCCGTACGTGTTTCTACAGAATAACCTATTTTAAGAATATAATTGATCGCTCGTTCTTGGTTTCATTGTCTTGAATGTTGTTCATCTTGCCTGAAGAAGGCCAAATGAGTCGAAACGCGTCGTGTTTTGTCTTTTAATTTGTTTGTCCCTTTTGTCCAGCGGAATGATAATAATTTTTTTTTCGAAATTTGCCACGAAATGCCCGTTTTAAATTCCAACATTGTCATTGTGATGACATTTGAAGGTACAACAAAAGTATCAAGGCTATAAGAAAGCTATACGGAGCAGCGGATTTAGCTCTAAACAATATCTGGGAAGATATTTGATGTTTTGAGTGGAAGGGATGGTCGAGTGGTGCAGTATGTAACTCTTCAGCGAGAATGGCCGGTTCGATTCCTCGCAACGTCTGGGAAGTTCTTTGAGGCGCGGGATGTTTCGCATCTCTCACGTCCACTTCGATGCAGGCCTGTTTAATGATGTATGGTGCCCTTTCGTGTGCTTGCACATGCACAAGGCCAGGTACACAGGTGGAAGATTTTGTGACCTGCATTAACGGTTGGTGGCACAAATACCCAGCATTCACCGAGAAGCTTGCTAAGGAGATATTTCTTCTTCTTCTTCTTCGTCTTCTTCTTCTTCTTCTTCTTTTAAGACTGTGGGTAGTTATCGGGATACCACACCGTAGAACAATTAACCAGGTTCCTCCAGGTGTGGTGGCCGTGTGCCAGGGCTTGGTCTCTGCAAATGGTTTCCTGTCCATTCTGCAATGTTGTTAATCCGTCGTCGCCGTCGTCGTTGTCGTTGTTCTTGTTGTTGTTTTCCCTGTCTTCCCTCCATTTCCCTCCGTCAACAGTTTTCTGGAGGACTGTTTTAGGCAGGCCATTGGATCCTCGTATATAGCCATACCAACGTAGTTCGTTTTTCTCAACTGATGTCAGCAGATCTTACTATGGTCAAATGGCTTACAGTCTGACGCACGTGTTCACTGGTGTTACGATCAGTATCTGATGTTTGGATTCTTCTTTCCAGATCTGTTGTGGGGATTATGAGAGGGGATGGTCATGGCCAAATATTCTCCGTTGCCCGATGCTGCTGAACAAACAGAAATTGAACATAACGGCAAAAGGCTTTTATGAGTGTCTATCTTTATTTCAGATTCGTCATTAACCTTATTATACATGTCACTGGCTCTAAAAGTTGTTTCAGATTCTCTGAATGAGCAAATATCCTGTCTTGCCTTTGTAGGTACTCTCGTGATATCAGAAGTCTTAAGAAAATCGTCTGTGGACAAGGATGATGAATATGAGCAACTGAGATTTGACCCGACAATTCGACAGAGGGGTCCGACACTTTGAAAGACCTGCATCGATGTTTGAGGATTCGAAAATATTGTCATGAGACTTCATTCGGTCCTGCGTAAGTAAGCAGTTCAAACGTCGTACTTCCACACTTGCACCGAAACACACATTCTTTCCCTGGGGCAGATTTGAGATGGGGGGGTGGGGGGGGGGGGGAAATTTGGACCGGGAAGGAGCTGAGAAGACCATCAGATGAATCAGCCCCTGTGTAACAACGGGATGGTGGCAAAGAATTCACAAAACACTGCAACATTTGCTCTTAACCCTTCGGCTATAATTACTGACCAATGACTGCCCGCGACACAGAGGGGCCGTCTTGTCTGTCCACAGGTATCGTGACCACGTCACCCTGTCCCCACATTCCCATTTCGGAAAGGGAAATACGAACTGTTTGAACTAAACGGGTTTCTTTTAACGTGCTGTGTTTTGTTACACCTTAAGTTAACTTTTTCATGCGTTTTCTCGCTGTGTGTGCCCTGCCTGAATCATTGGAGAGTGTGGGGTGGTGAAGGTGAGATGCAAACTTGCATTAAGGCATGGGCCGATGGAGGAGAACAGTTTGAAACAGGCCTACCCGCAACGGTATTCCACTTTTCGTTGCGCTGTCACTAAGTGCGAACATGGTAAGAGGCTATAATCAGGTTTGTACAGCAGTTGAGTCACATTTGTTCATCAGGAACTCATTTTCGGGTGTGCAAGAGTGTACTAAATCTGAGGACGTCTTTCCAACCGCTGTTTTCTTTACATATCATTTTCCTCATAGTTCGCTTCTTAAAAAGATCAATATTCAAATATTGCTGGCGTTATTTACCTTGTCATTTCATTTTCAAAGTCAGTTCAGTTCAGTTCAGTCGTTTATTTATGTCTTTTCATCGCCAGATGATATAAGACACTTGTTATAAAAAATAAAAAAGAAAGAAAGAAAGAAAAACCTTACACTCAACTTACCTAGTACTTGTAAAGCCACATCTGATACGTGCATATTTACATAAGTGAAATACCCTAATGGTACACAAAGTTGTGATCTTTACAAAAATGTTGCAACCTCTGACTGCGAAATAACCATGGCAATTTCAGCAACACATGAACCATATAAGACAGTATTCATAAGACATGTTCAAAGTTTCAAGCAGTTATATGTCGATAACGTTTAGCCTGTCATGCATATTGCACCGTCCGAAGCTGGCTAAACCAGGGCTAACCAATGAAGAAATGTAGAAAGTCACTGTTTTCCCTCTAAGATGAATTGGGTATATCACAAATCCGTTAAAAAGATCGCGTTTGATGTTTGACGCTGTATGTTATTCACTCGTAGTCCGCTTTAATATTGTTAAATATGCACAAACAGCCACAAAATGGGTTCCTGAGTTGTAGCATGGAAAACTGAAAATTACCGATTCTAACTTTGTCACCCCTTCATCGTTTGTTGAGTACCTTTACGTTATTGCATTTTGAAGTGATTTTAGGATGATGTATTGTTAGTTGGCCTAAGTTTGCAACATGCCATTTCGTTGTCATGTATTTTGTTGTTCATTTCCCACTCCTCCCCCCCCCCCCTCTCTCTCTCTCTCTCTCTCTCTCTCTCTCTCTCTCTCTCTCTCTCCTCGCTCGCTCGCTCGCTCGCTATCTCAAACACCAAGATACACACGGATACATGCACACTACACACACTCACACTGGTGAATTTATTGTTAGTTCTTGACCCAACATATTTCGAGCTGAAATATATTCACTATTAACTGAGAGCAATCTGCGACTGGGACTGAAATCTAGTCGAAATTCTTAACTCTGACACACATCTCTGCTTTACGTTTTATTTGTTTAGAACTGTTGGAGTTCAAGTGAGCGTATCTCTGTTTTCGTCACAGAAAATACAACTGGAACATAAACATTTATGGGAAACAATGCCATGGGGAAAAGTAATGACGGGGATCGTGATTCTGCGAAATGTAATTACGGGAAACGCAACTCATTGATTTTGCTCTACGCTTGGGTAATATGTGAGGTCTAAGAATACACACAAAAAAGTTAAAAGGTAGGTGTTACACACTGCTTTGTTGAAGGTTACAGTTGTCATTGTTCCATGACAGTAGATTTTAGGGATGCCGTCACAAATGTTCACGTGCCTTCTCAATTTCTGTCCTCAAACAGAGACAAAAGGGTGGAGGTATTGTGTCCTGTCCAGTCCTCTATATAACACATCCAGGAATCTCTCTCCCTGTTCCGTTTTCATCTTTCTGAAATGTCCTCACATCTCCACTTCAGTTTGCCTTCATCACCATTCTCCTATAGACAGCCGGCTGGGAAGGACCGCGTTGTCCATTTTGTTATGCTTGTTGCATGTTCGAAAGAAAGCATCTACGTTGCACATTCACCTGTCTCTTTCGTATCAAGCATTATTCTGCACCTAGTTTTTGTGTCGATTTATATTTTAGCGCAACCAGGACTTTGTTTTGCTGCTGGGTCGTCCGCTGTCGTTTGTACCGTGCAAGATAGTCTTGGGCAGGGAGCCACAGCGAAATATATGCCAATAGCAGGCAAGCTTAGTGTTTTGTAACTGCAAGGACAGATCCTGTCTACCAGTGTATGTGTTGACTTAACTAGTTTCTATGGTCTTATGTTCTTTGTGAGAGAGGCGCCAAACTCGTCAGAAGCATTTCTTCCAGAGGCCTGCATATTTTATGGGAGATCTGTTTTGGTCTGAAGGGACTTAAAGGACAAAGGACTTGCTGTTGGAGAGATTTTGTTTTGTTCATATACTATCGTTCAAGATTTATTTTTATCAGCATCCTCTTCTCCATTACTTCTTTTCCCGAAAGATAGATTTTTTTCAACAAATCGTTAAAGAGCCGTTGACTGGTATCTGCTTTCCTCATCTACTTCGATCTTCAACACCATGATGATCTGTTGGGATTCAAACCTGCAGCTCCTAAGCCGTGGTCCACGACACTGAAGATCGAGCCTACTGAGGCAGTGTTGTGTGTTATATCTTTTGTGACTAAGGACCAAATAAGATCTGATAGATTAATAATAAATATTGTTCTCATGTTAACGGGAAACTTTCGGAATGTGTGTGTCTTAAAGATAATTTGGGGCTAAGAAAATGTATTGTTTTCTGTGCAACAAGAGGCTAACTTCTAAACACAAAGATCTATGTGTAAGATTTCAGGATTCTGAAGTAAGATGGCGCCATCGTTCGTTTTGATTTATCGTCTTCTTACAGGGAAAATAATCTTTCCACAGCACGTTGTTACTTATTCCTCGTTAAAAAAGACTCACTCACTTATATACGTTTAGTACTCTACACATTCAAAGAAAAAGCAGCTTAACACCAGTGTGATCTTTGCCACAATTTTATCGATTTTTAGGAAGTCTTTGACCTGTCTGGCATGAAAATGTGGCAGGTTAATGGTAGCTTTGATGAAGACAGTCTCGTCCAAGTCATAACAGCTCTTTGTCGCAGGCTAATAAGAACTTTTGATCGCATACTCATTAAAGTCGACGCAGCACTTTGTGGTAACTGAACTGTTACCTTGATAACCATCTTGTTCAAAGCATAGCGCTTTGTGAGAGAGATTGATGCTTACTTTGACAAGCGCTTCATTCAGTCTGATGACAACCTCGTCCAAGTTAAAGCTGCACTTTTGTTACAGCTCAGTCAATAGTTACTTTGATTGTAGCCTTATCCGAGTCATAGTAGCGCTGTGTGGCATGTTAATGGTTAGTTTCATCACACCTCACCCCAGAACGCCTGCTTAATCTCACTGTTTAAACAGAAAGTTAAAAAAACAAACAAACAAACAAAAAAAAACATGTCTTAGAATCTGTGGTCCTTCATGCCCTGCTGTCATGGTGATATAAATAATGAATTCCCCTCCACACCTGTACCCAACTATAAAAAACTTCTATCCGGTTTTAATGCTGACAGATTCCGTCTTGGAGGTTGTCATTTTGTGTTGTTTATTCGTTCTATTTGGTAAGGATGCGTTTCAATATTTTTTTTTTACACGTTCACAGTGCTATCAGTGTGCAAAAAAAAAAAAAAAAAAAAAAAAAAAAACAGCGGGCTGGGAGGAGTGGGAGGACAGAAGACTAAGCGAGGTGGGAGGACAAGATGTGTAACAACTGGTTAGACTTACCTTCGTTTAGCGAAGGAAGAACATTGATGGAAAATGAAGCAGGGGAAGACAGTAGGGGAGGGGGGGGGGGGGGCGGAGTAAAATAGGCGCCGGGAGGGGCGTGAAGTTGAGGGGAAAGGGGCGGGAGGGGGGAGGGCAAGAGAGGATGTTGGTAGCGCGAAGAACATTATTACACGAACGTAGATCAATAAAAAAATAAAATTAAAAAAAAATAATCATGTCAACTACAGCGTTCATCCT
>CM065727.1:34218220-34243220 GCA_033310375.1 Conus canariensis | reverse complement strand
GGCCGGGCTGGTACGAGCACGTACCAGTACTATATCTTGAACACGTTAATGCGTTGTTTGAGTTTTACCCGCTATGCCGGTGGGCAGTGACTGGCATCGCTGAAACAAGTGTAGAGGGCTGTTGATGATTTCCAGTCAAGTGGACGTTTCACAAAATTCAGCGAATTCCGTAGCCTAGCACATGCATTAATTCTTATACACAAGAGATCTTGCCCACGGAGATAGACAACTCTGACGAGCGTGCTTCCGAAATGGTGGAAATGGGAGCATAGGTTATGTCCCTTTGCTTGAGCATGGGTCGCACTCTTTTTATGTAAGATCTTTGATGTACCAGCCGCCCGTGGCAAAGTGGTTAGCGTCGCGGACTCGCGGCTGGGAGGTCGTGGGTTCGCCATGTGGGATTTTTCTGCCCCAACTGGCTCCTACCCAGAGGTGAGTTTGCAACAAGCTCAAATGGGAAGACTGGGATCACACGGTTGAGTTTCATCCACTAAATGGATGCGTCTCTGAGAGTGTTGTTCACATTTCCTGACCAACACTGCAGGTTTCCGTATCTTTCGAGCCTGACTGACCCCGGGCTTAGTATAAAAGTAAGCGGAGAGTGCAGTCCTGTCTTGCAGTCTCAGACCGGAACGAAAATCCGTAGCATCATCTTCATCATCCTCATTCTCATCGATCAGCATTAAAATAAAAAATCTCAAATTCTGTTGCCATTCATGCCCAGCTCTGATGGTGACCTCAGTTTCGATGTCCTCTCTGCGACTATGGCCTTGGTTTGATTCCGACGGGGTCACCGGTATTAGCAAATTTAGGGGGGGGGGGGGGGGGGGGGGCTATCTTTGGACGGACGTGGTGACACCCCCCGGAGGGAGAGCTCACTCACGCCGGCTCCGCGACTAAACAATTATTGTCGTCAATAGGGGGCTTGGTAGGTGGTGTCCTGCGTTTGTTGGATGAGAACAGGCACCGCCGAACACCACCGAGGTGACTCAGCAGTAGTGCAGTGTCTCTTCCGGCGAGTTGCCTCTTGAGACTTGACATTGTCTGATCTCTGTGGATTGCCGGTGCCGGGGCTGTGGCTGTGGACAGAGGGTGCAATGCCACTAAGATGGTACAGAAGATGGGACCAAAAAAAAATCTTTGATATAATACCGCTACAGGACAAGACTGGGCATACCTGCTGTAAAGGGTGGGGTGAAAAGAAGGGTTAGTGCGAAGTCTGCGTGAGTTGACTGAAGAAAACACCACAAAGTGAGCACAGGTGGTGCGCAGCGGCAAATAACACATATAAAAATAAATGCAGAAACACGGATATAGGACACGCGGGAGTGTAAACCCTCCACTAAGTTCCAACAGATTTTGGATCTGCGGCAGGGATCTGTACCAAAATTCAATGGGTTCGTTCCTGGATCCCACCCCATCTTTCCAACAAGTTTCGTTCAAACTGGTTCCGTGGTTTTGCTGTAATTTTTTTGAACGGATCCTGGATCGGCCCTTAGATTCAGATCCACGCCACAGATCCACACCACCGATCCACACCACAGATCCACACCACAGATCCGCACAACAATTTTATGGCTTCGTTCTGGTGCCACTTTCCAGCCTTCCACCAAGTTTGGTTTTAAACTCTTTTTTTTTTTTAATCCTGTGTGTGTGTGTGTGTGTGTGTGTGTGTGTGTGTGTGTGTGTGTGTGTGTGTGTGTGTGTGATCTTGCTAACAGACAGGCATACGAAATGATAGATAGATACGGAGAAAAAGAAAACGCAAGTTCCATGGCGGGGGTGATTTTTGTTTGAAATACAGGCATCCTATATATTAAAGACTTGATGTATGCATGCTGGACACATTTCAGAAAAGGTGTCTGGTTAGTGTCTAGGGGCCAAGAAGTGGAGGAATATGTGGGCAGGTATAGGGGGACTAGCCGATCAGACATACCACTTTATGAGAAAAAAAAAAAAAAAAAAAGTGCCATGCATTCAAAGGAGCATGGGGAGAGGAAGGGGGGGGGGGGGGGGGGGATTACAGAGGTGGAAGGGGGCATACGTTTACGTCGAAAAAAATAAGATACGAAGGGGGGGGGGGGGGGGGGGGGGGGGGGGAGGGGGGCGCTTTTTTTCCTTTTCTTTTTTTTTTGTTTTTTGTTTTTGTTTGTTTGTTTTGTTTTCTTTTAAATACAGCTAATAATAACCTTTCGACGTCATTCACACCGCTATCTCTCGAGACGTTTGTTTGACATGGACTAACTCGCTGCTTGGTTTGTCTTTTGTGAGTGACACACTGGCTGAATAATTTGATCGACTGATTTAATGAGACAATTTGAATAACAAATCCTGGAATGATTGGTGGGATGGTTCCATCGTTTCATTTCAACATCTCGAGGCAGGCTTGCACACAACGTTCGCTTCATTTTCCACCCATTACTCTGTTCATTGTTGTGCTCTTCGCTGACCCACACAGGCCTGCTGTCCCGAGGTGCCACGTCACAGCCCCAGCCCCGCACGTCCAACGCGTGCTACAGCAGCGGCGGCGACTGCGGCATCCACTCCCTGACCTGCGAACACGGCCTGGTGATTCTGGTGGGCGACACGCACTACGGTTTCAAAGACCGCGCCTCCTACCGCAACCACACGTGCCAGGCGCTCCTCGCCGATTGCGGCGCTTACGTCAACAGGGAGTCCTGTTGCGGTTATGACGTCAACGCGGACTGTTTGACGTCATTTTCCAGGGGAGCACCGTCAGCGAGTGAAGGAAGACTGTGACGGCAAGACAACGTGTCAGGCCCGTGCTACTTACGTCAGCGGCAGCTGCTCCAAGCCTCGTCACGTCTACAATGACGTGTCCAGCTACTCCGTCATCAGTTACGCGTGTGTCAATGCCACCAACAGGAGGATGTCGACTGCCAGCCAGCCTGTCAGTTGTGGACCCAGATGTACGTCAACAACCACATCGAAAGCTGCTTTCGAGGACAGGACTGGTGAAAACAACAGCAACCAGAAAAGGAGTACGTCAACTTTTCTTTTTTCTTTTTCTTTTTTTTCTTCTTTCTGTAATACGTTTTAAAGGTAGGCGTGGTTTTTATCTTCACAGATACACCACAACATGAATGAAGCGATGCACATACACTTGTCTTCTTCTGGTTTCTTTTTGAGCAATATCTGTATGTAATGTTTCACCTGCACCGAGAAAAATAATCATGTTTCATGAGACTGGCATGCACGTGTCACACTGATTTATTTGTTTTCTGGCGCAGGCACGCACGCGCGCACGCACGCACACACACACACACACACACACACACACACACACACACACACACACACACACACACACACATGCGCGCGCATGCGTATATAGGCCCGTTTTATAATTTCAGGATACGTACAAGTTCCGTAAAGGAAAGTTTTCTATCTGAAAAATAGGCCTCTTTGCCAACCTGAGCAACCAAACAACATTTGACCCTGTTAAAAAAAGAAAAAAAATCTAAAGATCTCATAACCTAATGATAGAAGGGACTGTCATCTGTCAGATGCTCACCGTGTCTAAGGCGAGGCGCCATGGAAGGCGGAGCCCATCTCTTTCCCTTCCCTGCCTTTAACCTTACCTGAAATGATTCGGGTGCCCATTGACGGCTGCGTGGACAGAGACGATTTTCAAGCCGAAAATTATCTCTAACTCCACTTGATTTGTTTTTTCGTTCTGTAAACTCCGTCTGCTCAGAACCTTAGGTTATCGGTTACCAATCTAAAGTTGTCGATCTGCTGGTGTAGTGAGTAAATGAGAAGGAAAATCGCAATCCATATGACGGTACAGATTTAAGCGATTAAGTTCACAAGTATAAGCCTATTATGTGAGTATATTGCCATTGCTAACTTGTATAGTAATGAATGATGTTTCTGAGTCCAAATCCTTGCTGAAGTGCTGAAGTAACACTTTTTTTCGCTTATCATGTTGACATTAGTCTCTACTTTGTGTTTTTTCCTACATCACGATAGTAGCAATCAAATCGACTTCTTGCACGTGACACACACCAAAGGCAATAGGGCGGACAGGGATAACCATAAATCCTGAAGAGAAGGGGGTGGGGGGGACTATCTTACTCTGATACCACCAGAACGACAAGACGTTAAGATGGGTAGTGACCATGGCAGTTTTCATGTTGTTCACCAGCGAGAAACAAGGTAGATGCCATCAAAGTCTTGTTTATACGACAGCATGGCCTGGATCGGTGGTCAAGGTCTGCAACAATATCATTTCCTTTCTTCTCGTTCTTTCCCCTTTTTTCTTTTCTTTTTCTCTCCCCCCCCCCCCCCTCCCCCCCCCCTTTCTTCTTTCTTTTACTTTTTTTTCTCTCTTTCTTTTTTTTTCTTTTTAACGAATTATGCTACACCCCAAGGTTTTCAGGTTTTTTCATGACCATGGAACAATGAAAGGGAACGCTTGCTCCAGAGAGGCAGACAATGCATGCCTGCGGGATTGACCTGGAGTCAAAGTGGCGGTCGCTCAGAAAAGTCCGAGCTTTGAGAATTATTAATGATAAGTGCCAATCAAAATCAGTGAAATAATTCTCGACAGGTAGAAGCCCATACACAGGTAAAGATGTAACTTTGTGTTGGGGTCAAAGTCAAAACGACCCATCATGTTAACAGACATTCAGATGTTAAATCCATCCAGCCGTTATGTCGTCCAATGGTGCTGCGGAGGGAAGGTGGGGGGGGGGGTGTATTGGAAGGGGAGCAGGGGATGGCAAGGATGAGTGGGAATGGAAGCTTACAACACACACCAAACACACACACGCACGCACGCACACACGCACGCACGCACGCACGCACACACACACACACACACACACACACACACACACACACACCACACACACACACACACACACACACAGAGCTTCTTGCCAGTTTCCATCGTGTTTCAATACGTTAGCTTCTTTTTCATTTACGCGGTTCAAAGAGTGAGGGTTTTACTCCAGTAAAGAGGCTGCAACGCATGACAAAAGAGGCGATCTTTTCAGCTGACAAAGCTTACGTGTTTCCCCTCGTGTCATTTCAGTGATGAACGTGTTTCCCTCGTGTCATTTCAGATGATGAACGGTTTTCCCTCGTGTCATTTCAGATGATGAACGTGTTTCCTGTAGTCATTTCAGATGACGAAACGTGTTTCCCCTCGTGTCATTTCAGATGATGAACGTGTTTCCCCTCGTGTCATTTCAGATGACGAACGTGTTTCCCCTCGTGTCATTTCAGATGATGAACGTGTTTCCCCTCGTGTCATTTCAGATGATGAACGTGTTTCCCCTCGTGTCATTTCAGATGATGAACGTGTTTCCCCTCGTGTCATTTCAGATGATGAACGTGTTTCCCCTCGTGTCATTTCAGATGATGAACGTGTTTCCCCTCGTGTCATTTCAGATGATGAACGTGTTTCCCCTCGTGTCATTTCAGATGATGAACGTGTTTCCCCTCGTGTCATTTCAGATGATGAACGCATGCTGCAGCTGATCATCGGTGTATCTGTCGGTGTGGGGTCTGGTTTCATCTTTCTCTTCGTCGTCCTCATTTTCTGCTGGTTCAGGTAAAAGTTTTCTGTGGGATAGCCCCATTCCCTGAGAACCCCATCCCCACCCCGTCACCCGCACTTCCAAACGTCCCTTCTCCCAAAACAATGACAACAACCGAATTTATTTTGTTAGACTAAGTTTAACTCTCTCTCTCTCTCTCTCTCTCTCTCTCTCTCTCTCTCTCTCTCTCTCTTTAAATAGGTTTTAAAAACAGGATACTTGTACACAATAATATTTCAGCAGTCAACATATATGCAAAATTATACTACAACGGATACCACAAAGAAAATTAGCTTGTTGGACACTTTTTTCTTTACTAAAAAAAAAAAAAAGGATTTTCGGAGTTCTGTAAATTCAGTACAAATATAACAGGACATCTCATCTTTTGTTCTTCTTCTCAGTGTACAGAGTTTCTTCTTCTTTGTGTACGAAACCAATATTGAAGCTCAAGACACTTTAGAACTTAATAACAGCTGCTTCCTCTTTGCTTACAGACTACGAAGAAAACCACAGGCTTCCATCTCGGTCACCAACGGGACTGCCCTGACAGTAGCCAGAACGATTTCTCGCCGTCCTTCCAAAGCGAACACCTTGACCTCCACCATGCCTTCGAGTCACTACTCCTCCTTCTTCTACTCCGACACGTTGCCCTCCTCCCACCCAGGCAGCATTTATCCAGAGAGCATCTACAGCGTCCCAGTGGATGCTTCTCCTCCCGGCAGCATCGGGCCTGCTTCTTTGGTCCGCGCGTATGGTTACAGCAACGTGGAGTTAGTACCCGGGTAGACCCTTCAGGTCAACTGAACAGACCTCCACAACTTTCTGAGCGCGTTTCTTTCCCACCCGCCAGCGATTCGGATGGTTCTGCTGCAATTCCTCCTCAGCTGCCTGCAAGACCAAACAGTCTGAAGCCGGCCACATCCCTGGAAGGCGAGAGTGAAAATATCAGTGGAAGATTGGTTGTGTCCTCCCAGCCATCGGGAAGACGATCAGAATCAGGCACGTCCTCGTCTCTTCACTCCCAGCAGAAGTTTTCGAGGAGATTCAAAGCTCCTCGTAACAAAAAGCCTTCCAGACCTTTCACAAACAGCTCCGGCTTGTCAACGGATAGTTCGTCGGGTAGAGAGAACGTCGCTCCTGTACACAGCAACCAGGTCGCCGCCCTGCACCGTCAAGCAGCTCGTGATCAAAGTCCTGAGACATCTCATCACAACGGCTCCACGTCCTCACACAGGGAGTGGTGGAATCCTCTGCTGGGAGCGACCAGAAACTCTGTTCAGAGTGATCACACGAGTGAGGCGTCTTCGGTGTGGGCAGCTCCACAGGAGATGGTTGTGGGAACCATCCCTGTCTGCCAACATGCCCAGGACAAGCACGAGGTCGTTGAGTCCTGGCTGGGCAAGGTGAAACCTCAGGTGCCATTCTAGAGGATGATAGGCATGTCCTTGGATGATGAATGAAACGTCCATGTTTATGTGAGATTTTTCTTTGGGCAAGTCACCCCTCTGTGCTTTGATTTTGAAGACAAATTCGTTCTTCTTTTTCCCAAACTCAGTTAAATCTATGAATTCTATTCTTTTATGAGTCAGACATCTTGACATTGCAAACATAAATCATCTTGTGATATGAGCAACATGACAGCAATTTTTCATTTCATTAACTGTTTATTACACGTTTGATTTTGGTTTATACTTTAACTGCTTTGTCTTCAGATACATTTTAATGAGTAAAGTAGTTAACTGACGCACGCACGCGCGTGCGTGCGTGCGTGTATGCGCACGTGCATGTATGCGTGCGTTTGTGTGTACGTGTGTGTATGAGTGTGTGTGTGTGTGTGTGTGTGTGTGTGTGTGTGTGTGTGTGTGTGGAGAGAGAGAGAGAAGGTAGGTCGCGTGTGCCTTTGTGTGTGTGTGTGTGTGTGTGTGTGTGTGTGTGTGTGTGTGTGTGTGTGTGTGGAGCGGGCACGCGAATGCATGCATAAGTATGTGGGATCACAGTTTTGTACAGAAATCATTTATTTCAGTCTGTATGGATTTTGTGAATAAATCTTGGATGTGAATCCATTATAACTGCCCACATCTAAGTGGGAAAAATGCTTCCACAACAGATTCATGAAATGGATTTTACTTCAGCCTTAAACTGTGATTTTTTTTTTTATTTCAATCATGTTACATGTGGTAACCAAATAAATTTGTTTCATCAAAACAGACTTCATTTCACATTTCATTTTTTTTATCACCATTTTACATAACATTTAAGTATTTCTAGAATTCAGATTCTCAGTAAATGTTGACAGATTTGGTCCATTTTTTTTTATAAAGTATTATAAAAGGAAAATTCGTTTCATAAAAAATGGCGGCAAAAGACTTTTTGTTTAACCTCAACTTTAAGACCATACCCTGGTAAAGAATCTCCATCATGTTCTGAAATGCTAACAACCAGGACAATTATACTCTGAGCAAACAGCGTCATCAAAAACTAGAAGAGCACTCCGGAGAGCTGAGAGAAAGACAGAGATGTCAGTCTGACCCTAGATCCTTCTTGTAGAGTCGGTTCATTACCGAAAACAAAATCATTTTTTTTTTCAAGGGGAAATGATAGTTTGTTCGGACTAAAAGAGTTATTTCCCATGAATCTTTTTGAACGATTTAGAACAAACAAACTTGAAATGTTAACATTCGCATTCGTCGAAAGTTCTATTCCATGGGAATAAAAAATAACAGACAGTTATCAGTTCGTCAATATCAACTTCACAGTTTTCATGTTAGGTGGAAAATTAGAAGAAGAAAAAAGACAGACAGACAGAGACAAGAGAGAGAGAGAGACGAGAGAGAGAGAGAGAGAAGTTTCCAGATCCTTGAACTGACCTCTGAACTAGGATCCTGAACCCACGCCAAAATTTAATGGTTCGGCCTTGCGTCACGTTCTCTCTTTCAAGCAAGTTTGTTCAAGGTAGGTTCAGTAGTTTTTGCGCAATCTTGCGGACAGAGAAATAACAAACACAGGCAGGTGGAACTGTAACCTATTTGGCGGAGGCAGCTTTTCATTTTAATTGTAGCCTACAGCTCTTTATATTGTTTCCATTCTAATCGTGCTTGCTGTAACCATCTCTGACTCAGTGTAAATCGACAGAACCATTGATATGCTGAAGATACTCAAGTGATGAAAAAAATGGAAGCACAGTCATACCCATCTCTCCATCTTTGTCTCTCTCTGTCTGTCTGCCCCTTCTAGCATTAAAATTTGAGATCCAAGGGTCCAAAGAAAAAATGGAAGCACAGTCATACCCATCTCTCCATCTCTGTCTCTCTCTGTCTGTCTGCCCCTTCTAGCATTAAAATTTGAGATCCAAGGGACCAAAGAGAACTCCGCCTTTTAACCAACCGCATTTCTGTCATACACAAATCGTAAAATGATCAACAGAAGGTTCATAGAGAAAATATATGTATTAAAATGATCATTTAAAGGTTCATAAGGAAAACGTCTTTCAAAATATGTGGTTGATCTCAAGTGTAGGTCATTATTTTAGTGTTTTCTTTCTATTTTTCACCATCTCATCTTATATGCCCCCACAGTGGTATAATTCCCACTCTGTTCATTCCAGTCACATCATACACAGCCACACCTAAGCTCATCTTATCGCAAACTCCAACGATGGAAGTCTACAGGGAGAGTTGTTGTTGTTGTTGTCGTACCCTGGCTAAAAGACTCCAGGGATCATCCGAACAGCCAGAGTACTTGAACACTATGGTACAAATGTATCACCTGGGGATGAGAACATTACGTGTGTGAAAGTTTTTGATTAACCCCGCCACGTGGGCAGCCACACTCCGACTTCAGGGGATTTTGGAGACTGATAATGTTATGCTAGGTGCTTGTCACGACTGAAGACAATCCCTGCATAACTATGCAGAGCATAACAACATTTTTATGTAGCCTTGGTGTTCTAGCCTTTGTCAACTGGCCTGACACATCCTTGAAAGCCAAGGCGGACAGGGAGAGTCACGGACAGGTTATCATGACTGGCGGACAGGGAGAGTCACGGACAGGTTATCATGACCGAGGCAACCCACCTGAGGAGACACTGCACGTGCTGCCGAGTCACTTCGTTGGTGTTCCGTTGAGCCTGTTCAGACCCAACAAACTGACAACTGTGACTGCTTCATTATGAAGCCAGCAAGAATCACTGTTCTTATCTGGACGGTGCCACCATATCAGGTATGTTTGTTTGTTTGTTGTTTTTTTTTAACCATGGAGGTGGAGAGGAAAACGAGAATGAAATCATCATTATCATTGTAGGGCATGATGGGCAAGAAAAAAATTCTTTAATGGTTATCAGTGAGGATGAGAATGACGAAGCTAATGCTGTGGAGTTCTGATTTGGTCTTTACACTCCTGTTAAAGCAATATCCCGGGGTCAACTAGGCTTGACATATATATATATATATATATACATATATATATATAGTGTGTATGTCTGTGTGTGTGTATGCACCACTGTGAGCCAGGACCAGTACTTTTGAGCATCACTCTAAGACGTGCATTCTTCAAGGTGATGCGAGTCATTTTGCTGTTCAAATCTGCCCACTTGAGCCCATAGCACACTCAGCTCTGGGTATGAGCTGGCCAGGGCTGAGAAATCCTACAAATAAATGTCTTTGCAGATAGTCGATCCCACACTCTCAAAAACTGCAATCAGCGACGCTAACCACAGCACCACAGCAGATTGATCATTGTGGTTGGCAGTTTGCTCAATCCTTTAAAATAAAAAAATCTCCTAATTCCTGCTTTCATTTTTTCCTTTGTTTTAATGAACTGTTGACAGTTATCGAACTGTGGATATTGACGAAGATTTTTACTGTAAAAGTTAAGCTGTTTGGCAGCTATACATCTCTTCAGTCCTTCCGGACTGCAAGAAAGGGCAGTTGGGAAGCAACTGCTTTTCAATCAGCCCTATGAACTCCGTGATAAGAAGCAATACTGACAACAAACTGAAAGAGAAG
This sequence comes from Conus canariensis, assembly GCA_033310375.1. Taxonomy (NCBI): domain Eukaryota; kingdom Metazoa; phylum Mollusca; class Gastropoda; order Neogastropoda; family Conidae; genus Conus; species Conus canariensis. Next base: position 34,232,650 of record CM065727.1, on the reverse strand, counting down.
ATTGAAATTTTTTTTTTTTTTTTTTTTTTTTTTTGGTCTATGATGATTTGAAAAATAAAATATATCATGAAGCTGACCGTTTGACGTCCCACCCCTTTCTCATTGGGCTGCCACGCATACTACGTGACCAGGCCGAAAAACTGGTCGTAAAAAACATTCTCTATATTTTCCTGGCTATAAAGTACAAACAAGTATGGGGTGGGGAGAGGGGGGGGGGGATATTTCAAATGTTTGTAAAAACGGGGATGGGGGGAGGGGGAGGGCACACATGTGCTTTGTTCTCGATTCCTTGATCATTCCATTCCTCGATCAAAAACCATGTCAGGAGTTCGGGAAGACAGGCAGTTAGTTCTTTTCGGATGTTCACATCAAGGTAACTGATCAAGCAGCTGATGGGTCTTCTCTGAAAATGCTTTTACAGCTGCCAGTTGTAAACTGCTGCTGACTAGAACTTAACGTGTGTAAACATCTAACTTCGCTTTAATCTGTTTTAGATATATCAGTTCGCATAGTATTTCTCTTGCAGAAAAAGGATTTTGTAGTATAGCTGTAATCTTCTCTTTCTCTTTTCTAATATTTTGAAAACAAATCTAAAGGTGTTCTCCCACTAGACCAAAGAATCGGCATACAAGGCCTTGCCTCGTCCCATTGCTGAATATGCACGCACTGTTTGGGATCCCTACACTGAAAGAGTAACTTCTTATATCAAAAAGATCCAGCAAACAGCATCCAGGTACATGTCCTGTACAGACACAGGAATACCTCAAGTATTAACAAAATGCTCAAGCAGTAGCAATGGCCTTCTCTTGGGGATCTACAGTGTGCCTCAGGATTCAACATGCTGCATGACATTCATTCCGGATTAGCATGTGTTGAGCTGCACCAACTTCCAGCCCCAACTCTCTGACAGCAGAAGAAATCACCACGATCAGCCACATCAAAAGATTTCCTGCCTCATCATTGACTGCCACAAGAACTCCTTCTTCACCGGAACCATCCGACACTGGCGCACCTTGCCCTCAGGTACTGTCCTATCTCCCTCCCTCAGCACTTTCAGATGGAGACAGCTGAGTCTAACCCAGTAAACCCCTCCCCTCTCTCATGCTGCACACATTCAAAATCCCCAATATGTCAATAATTGTCTTTAAGAATCTATTCTGTTTTTATTTCATTTTGACGTAAAATCATGAATCGTTTATCCAGTTCAACAGTTTACAATCTGGAAAACTCAGTCCATCGACAATAAATAGCTTCTGATCTGAACTCAGTTCCGTCTCCCTAGCAGTCGTTGCATGCAGGTCCACGGAGCTGTTCAGCTGTGCTCAAGTGTTGCTTGGTTGCAGGGTTGTACGAATTAAGCGATGGATGGGGAGAGATTAACTGTCATGAAAAGCAATTAGTGAACAGAAAATGAAAACAATCATGAAGACAAATGCCTGCAAGTCAAATCAGGTAACATAATACCTTTAGTCTGAAAGAAATCTTTAATGTGTCCCTTGCTATTACAACATTTATCAACAGATCAACTTTGGATTTGAGGGATGAGAGAATGTGCGTGTGTGTGTGCGTATGTGCATGTGTATATGTGTGCCTGAGTGTGACTATGGGAATGTCCCATTTGTAAACACAGGCATACCCACACACACACACATCACATACATACATACATACATACAGACATACAGACACACACACACACACACACACACACACACACACACACACACACAAAACACTCTGATAATTGTGACAACGGCAGTAGCCACAACAACTTCATTATCAACAACAACAATAATAACAACTGCTGGCTCACAATAGCAACACTAACAACAGAAAATGTCTGGTGTCGTCTGACAATACAGCGTACAAAAAAAAAGGAATGAAAAAAGTTTTACATAAAAACACTGATACATTTGCTTAAACCATTATTTGAAGATGTAATCAACTATTCATCACAACAATCCACTACCTGTCAGACAAGAACTGAAGCTACCATAATCAGAATTAGTGTGTGTGTGTGTGTGTGTGTGTATGTGTGTGTATGTGTGTGTATGTGTGTGTGTGTGTGTGTGTGTGTGGTGCATGCATGCATGCATGCATGATGTGTTGTGTGTGTGTGTGTGTGTGTGTGTGTGTGTGCGTGCGTGCGTGCGTGCGTGCGTGCGTGCGTGCGTGTGTGCATGCGTGTATGTGTCAGTGTGTTTGTGTGAGATAGAGAGAGCGAGAGTGTGTGTAGAGGTGGGGGCACTAAGGGGAGGAGGACAAAAGGGTAAGAAAATGTGCAATCATTGCATCATACACTTTGAATTTAGAAATAAAATCAGCTTTTTCACTCTTCTAACAACTCGGGCAAGAAAATGAAATAAAATCCAATCAAAATCATGAGTGTAATATGCCTGTATTCTCGTGCATACCAGGTATTCACCAACAAAAATAAAACAGAAAATATACGACATATCTGTCACACCATGGTTGGTTATCATTAATGTAAGCAAAATTATTACATATTTATGCACACGCCACACTAACAAGTTTGTTCAAACACAAGTATCCCCATTGAATGAATTCCACCATAAGGCTTCACACACACACACACACACACACACACACACACACACACACACACACACACGCCAAGAAAACAACAACATTCATATCTATAATCATTTACAAAGCGTCACAACACATGTTCTGCACACATAATAAAACTGTTAACATGCATATATACATACATATATTTTCAATCAATTCATACACAGATGCAAGTTCTAAAATTCAATTCATTTCTAAAATGTGCTATAAATAATCCTTAGAGGTCAGCCACGCAATAGCAAATGTCACTTCATAATGAACAATATAAAAATGAACACATTGCTCCACACTGGCATCATCTACAATACTCCCTTTTTTCTTCCTTTTTTTTATGGTGATCAACGAGGCTGAGAAAAATGAAGATGTAACTATAAACTGATAGAGCTCCATTCTGAGATTCATGCCAGGGCTTTACTCTATGCTTCATTTCATAATACATTTTAGCATCAACCAGGGCTGAGAGATACAGACACCTGCCATGTTGGTGAGGAAATCTGAGCAACACTCTCAGTGATTCATCCATTAAGTGGATGAAACAAGACTGTGGTTTAACCCTACAGCACACACAAATCAGGGCATGGGCAGGCCACACTGAAAACACCTGCTTGTAAATGTGTATCACGGGAATTGGACCAACAACCATTCACCCTTCCGCTTGTGATGTTAACCACCACAATTTTGGTATCTGCTACTCCTACTCCAGTCAGCACAGTCTAGTCAGTAATCTAGTGGTTAGATTACAACCACAAAAGAAAGATGGCTTGCTATAAACTGTTACTACAAAAAATGGTGTCAAACCTTTCTAGACCAAAGAAAGGTGAAACGCCACAAAGGCAAAAACAAAAAAAGCTATTTATAGTAAAATAATAAAAAGGAAAAAAATGCAAGTGTGAGTCAAAGAGAGTGACAAGAAAGAGAAAGCAGTAGCACATGATTTCCAGATGGCCAGGGTACAATTTCTATTGAAAGAGCCCTGGCATCCAAAAAATGGTCCACATGCAAGGAACACCAACAACTGTAGACTTTTTGGCATTGAGTAAATTATCCAAGTGTTAACCCATTTTTAACTCAGTTGTCAAAACAAACTCAGCCCTGCAGGATGGGCTGCCTTGAACAAAACAGAGAGAAACTACTGCACACAGTGAAAAAAAAAGTACAAAAATTCAAGCTAAGTGACAACGCACAGTCAACATTTTGAAGGAAATTATACATGAGAGAAAAGCTGGAAAACATGGTCCAAACAGAAAATAATTGGACTTGTCGGAGGATCTGGACCACACTCACTATTCCTAGTTATCTTGTAAGTTGGCTGTTTTGGTTATTTTGTAACCTGTTATCTCAAAAGTTGTGTGGTGTAAATTAAAAACATACAGTTCCTAATACAGAATTTTGTGACCAAACAATGATCATGACAATTACTGGGACAATTTTCTCAAGACAAACGAGAAAAAAAAGAAAAAGCTTCATTTTGATTTTCCCCAACTTTAATTGTATATTAAACACGACTGTCAACTTTTTTTATGAGCTTTTTTAAATATATATATATACTGACAGATCTGTCAAAAGACATACAAAAAAATATAAAGTCACCATTTACATTACTTACTTTTGTTTTTAGGTTTCTGTTTTTGTTTTGTTTGCAGATCAAAAAACACTACGCATGACAGAAAGAAGTTTTAGACTCAATACTTATACACATTTTCCCAGTTTCGTCCATGTATGTGTGTGCCATACATATCTATGTAGAAATACTTTCATAGCAAAAGATAAGGGTGAAGTATTTAAGAGCACTATCTTCTTCTGCTTTCCTGAAGAGTTGAGTATAATTTAACTCGATCAAATCATATCAAAAACAGTATTCTGACATTTTACTGTATTCTTCTGACACCGATGATACAATTTTCGAATCCTATAAGAAAACTATCAACTCCACTGCCATCAAGCCAGTTGAAGCTTAGGCTTCATTTTTGTTACCATCCAAAGACGTTTATTTCATATTATCTATGCATATTACTGTTAGTTTTTCATGAATTTTTTTTTGTGGTTTGTTTTGATGTGGCTGGCAAATCCTGTGTGACTTGACAAAGAATTCTGTCCCTTTTAACCATGACTCAATTAAAACATTGCTCTCCTTTGCAGGTGGTGTACTGCATATGTTGGATCAGAACAGGCACCCACTGAGCACCACCAAAGTGACCAGGCAATACTGCAGTGTCTCCTCTGGTGGGTTGCCTTGTGATGACTTCACACCGATTGCTCCATGTGTGTTGCTGGTGATGGGACGTGTCACCTATGGCTGTGGACAAAAGGTCAGAATGAGCAGAGTGGGTGCAATGCTACTGAAGTGGCACAGGAGATGGGGCAGTTTTGAAAAAAACAAAAAAACCCAGTAATTCAACACTCTATATCACACAAACACACACACACACACACACACACACACACACACACACACACACACACACACACGCGTGCGCGCGCGCGCTCACACACACACACACAGAGCAAGGACTATCAATCCCTCACACCTACTCGACTGCCACTTTGAAAAACTTTCATCAGGAAGACGCCACAGAATGCCCAGAGCACAGAAGAATGTCTTCAAGAAGTCTTTTATACTAAGTGCCATTAGCATTTTAAACTCTAAAGCCTGTGATTGACTGCCATGACCCTTGTCTCTCATACATGGACAATTCAGTTTGCAATATTATGCTCTTACTGTGACTATGTCTGTGTGTGTGTGCATGGCATGTGTGTGTGTGTGTGTATGCATGTGTGTGTGTTTTAGTGTTTGGGCACTGGTGCGGGTGAGTTAGTGTTTTTATGTATTGTTTTTATAATCTATGTAATGTTTTATGTCTTATGGATTTAATGTTTATTTCATGTGTGTATGCATGTGTGTGTGTGTGTGTGTGTGTGTGTGGATGTGGGTGTGGGTGTGGGTGTGGCATGTGTGAGGGTGGGGGTGGGGGTGGGGTGTGTGAGTGTTGATGTATATATAAATACATATACTAACACAGGCTTTTATGTAACGATTTATAATGTCTTTTTGTAATGTCTTATGTACTTGTGAAATGATGTGGAGCAGAAGAAAAATTTCGATGGACAATAAAGTTGACTGAATTGAATTCGTCATTTGACAACACAGATCACAGGAGACTGAAATGAATATAGCATTAAACCTCTAATATATATCCTTCTTCTTAGAGAGATAACTCTTCTGACTCCAGTAAGTTAAGTTCCTCACTCTGTTTAAATCTTTGTAATCAAACTAAACAATGGACACCCCCATCAAAGATGACCACTGACTGATGGCTGGCACTTCAAACAACTACTGATAGCAACTTCATGTTGGAATCAGCATGAGATGAAAGAAACACACACACACACACACACACACACACACACACACACACACACACACCACAACACACGCTTGATATAAAGCTAGAGCAAGAGGCAACAAAGCAGAAAAAACTCATTTACTCAAATCCTTCAATATACTTATGTGGACCAATCCAAGAAGAAATTACAAAATTGATATTTTTTGTGTACTTTGTTAAATTAAACAACAACAAAAAAATTTTCAAGCAAGTCAACAAAGTCTTCATATCACAGAAAGCACCGTCCTCCAAAACGCACAAAAAGAAGTATCCATTCCTGTTAAAAAAAGAAATTAACAAAATAAGAAACTGCTAGGGGGGAAAAATAAATAAGTCCATCAGAAATTTCTACCATACATTGTTTGACAAAAAAAATATTACAAGGGAAGAACAAAATGGATTTAATGTGGCAAAGGGCCAGCATGTTTTCAAACTGTTTTACCTGGACTTTAAAACACTTTCCGGTGAATTTGCCTGGAATGGACATAAATTTACCTGTTAGTGCAATATCACATTTCATTTATCAATCACCAAACACCACAGACATTTCCAAAACTGAGAATAAAACAATACACACCACAGACATTTCTACAACTGAGAATAAAACAATCTCCACAGAGGCTGCTGGATCTTATTGTGCTTTCCGACCGTTAAGGAATAAAGTCTAATCTCAGACATGAATTTTCAAACACAAACACTTAGCAAAAGAATGTCCAACTTCTCCTCAACATGCTTGCAGATCCCAAATCTCGGTCCCAATGGTGTCCAATCACCATTCCTTCAGTGTCATCTTGCCTTGGACTGTGCGACAATTTTGTCGACGAAGGCCTCGAGTCTGAGGGCAGTGGCCAGGTCTCCGGAGACCCGCAGACGTCCACTCATGTAGGCCTGGAAGGGCTTGAGCTGTCCACACAGCATCTGGTGCAGGTCCTCCACTGACATCATCAGCGACACCTCCGCCTCCTCTCCTGGCCACACCCCCTCCCCTACACTGCCACTGCCTGCACACACACATACACGTTAACATGCACACAAACTACACAGACATGCACAGACTCACTAATGCGAAACAGGTTCAAGAGAGTTCCTCTGGTAGAATGGCAGGGTTAGAATACTCTTGGGGGTAAAGGTAAGCAGGGGTGGGAACAGGGGGGAGAGAAGGGGTATAGGACGGGAGAGGGCAAGGGGCAGGATGAGGGATTGTGTGCATACAGCCTTCAGATCTTTTTGCACAATAAATGCGTTGCAAAACAGCATGGTTGTTCAAGATTCTCATTACCTAATACTCATTTCATCATCATAAAATTACCATTAAAATTTCAATATTTTCATGACTTCTGGTTAAATTACTTTTCTTTCTGAAATTCTTCAAGCCCCAGAAATTATGGAATTATCGAACATATTAAAGAACAAATCCTGGAGATTTCTGACTTAAAAAAAAAATCTTTGATTTCAATTTGTATCCAAAAAAATTTATCAAAATGGCACTCAGACACATTTTGTAAATGAAATGTTCGAGAATTGAAAACAGCAACTTTTTGTGTGTACTTCACCTACTCATTTGTGAATGTGGTATTAGTTTAGCCTGGCAACACCTTCAAGATTAATTTGCCTAAGATTAAACATGAAACAAAGTTGAAAAAAAAAAAATAGCCTAAAATGACTTCAGTTTGTAACCACAATCAAATCCCAATGAAGCTACAGCAAGTTAGCTTTAAAACTAAAACTTTGGAGAATTTGGTTTAAATATGATCACAGTGTGTTTCATTCATGAACATTTACAATATGCATATCATGTTTTACACAAGAAAAAAGCATGACCATGTGTGTGAGAGAGAGAGAGAGTGTGTGTGTGTCTGTGTGTGCGCGCACACGTATGTGTGTGTGCCTGCATGTGTGTAAGCGTGCGTGTGTTGGCAGAGTGCGAAAGACAGAAAGACAAAGACAGAGACAAAGATTATATGCACCAGTGAATATCAGAAAATGAAAAGTACATATATTTCAAACATTCACTTAATCATAGACACAATCCATGTTCTCTCTTGTTTGCCCGCATTTTCACTTGTTCCGTCTACCAGGGGTCTATCTATCTGTCTCATCCATGCATGCGCGCACGTGCACGCACATACACACACACGCATACATACACACACACACACATACATACACACACACATACATACACACACACATACACACACACACAAGCATACACAAATGCACACACATGCACACACACACACACACACACACACACACATTCTCACACATACACACACTTACACACACATACACACACACAAAGACACACACACACACACACATACACACATGCACACACACATGCACTCACACACACACACACACACACACACACACACACACACACACCAACCCACTCACCATGCTTCAGGTCCACAAAATACAGGCCTCCACCTTCTCCGTGAAGCTGGAACTGATAGACAGCATTCACTTTGCGCACTAGCGCCTCACTCAACACGCACTGCGCCACCTGCAGAATGTCCTGCACCGACATCCCGGAAGACACTGATCCTGCCGACGACATGAGCCCCGCATCTCCACCTGCCAGACCTGCCACCGTTGTGGGAGCAGCAGGAGATGCTGGCAGCGAAGATGTGTTGTCGTGACTGACTGGGGCAGGGCTGACCAGCGTGGGGGGTTTGGCAGCCTGGTTTTCTGATGAGAAGGACAGTCCTAAAACAGGCATAATTTTTGTTTGTTTACTTGCTTCTGAAATTACTGTCAGAAATTTCTACCATTTCTGAAGGAATCCAGGCTTTCTGTGTCTGTTTACAACTCCTTGGCTTTTGTGTCATCGTAACAAACCAACACCTTATGCTGGGCTGACAGAAGACAGAGATTCTGTTGCTGATAGTTATAGTCCAGCCAACCACAAATCACTGTGTTTGGGCTGTTATCTTCTTGAAGTCAACTTTCTGAGCTGATTTACTTTTCTAAAGACATGCCAAAATTTCGTTAAAATCTTTGCTCCATGAAATACTCTATCAGATGAAAAGTTTCATCTCTTTCAGAAACTCACAAATCACATCAGATGGAACATCTCTGAACAACATTTTCATGGAGTCTGCAGCAAAGTGTTTTTTGTCATACACGTTATGTCAGTTCCAGTACTGTACAGTGCATGGGGCATCACATGGAATGCTCCATGGAGCTTCTTCACCTTTCAAAAGATACGAGCAAGCGTACAATGGTACAATATTGCTTCTTCTGTTGGCCACCAGTGGCACGCATAAAAGCTCTGGATTTGGAAGAATTCTTTATCCATTTATGAGTTCCATTCCTCTCGGCAGAGGTCTTTTAATATAAGCCTGCACTTTGGGTTTCAGACCAGTGTGAGGGATAGGGACAACAACTGGGAACCAAAATCATGAAATCCAGTGTACTTCTGCTACCAAATCTGACAAAAAATGACCAAGAAAAAGCAAAATAAGATTTTTACTTGTACATGTTTAGTAGGGCTATCTTTTTAGTGTCTGTGTAACTATCTGTCAATATAGCAGGTCCAAATTTTAGTGTTGCTGCAGAGAGCAATCTTATTTTCTGAAAATAACAATCATCTTTTCTACCTTTTGTTTCTGGAAAATCATCAGTGACAGATCTTAAATTCAAAAACCTTCAAAAGAACATGTCAGAGACAGACAGACAGACAGACAGAAGAAGAGAGACGAGAGAGAGAGAGGAGAGAGAGAGAGAGAGAGACAGAGAGGGTACATGATAACAACAGAAAAACAATATTATTTATCATAAATTTCAGACTAGGTCTGAACTCACAGTATTGTTTCTTCTATGACATAACTGTTTCTCTAACTTTAAATGCTTCATACGCACGAGAAATTTCGAACAACTTTTCTAGAAGTTGAAGACATGAGCAAGCACAGTTTGAATGAAAATGGCTGTTTAAAGTAGTTGGGATTAATGTATATTTACTTAGAGAGAGAGAGAGAGAGAGAGAGAGAAAGAGAGAAAGAGAGGAAGAGAAAGAGAAGGGCTGGGCAACGAAAAAGAAAAGCTAACACAGACATGGTCCACACACCAGCATACCTACCCTGGGCTGCCATAAAGGCTGAAGCCAACTGCTGGAATGCCTCTGGAACAGCGCCACTGCTGAGGCTTTGAGCGGCAGCCCCAAAGTTGCCCAAACCGCCCAGTCCTGGCGGCATGACGATGGAGGGCTTCGGCTGATTGGCTGGAGGCTTCTGAAGCACTTTGATCTGAGAACTACACACACACATACAGATACACACTCACACACACACACATACACACACACACACACACACACACACATAACTCTTTTTTTACTTTTTTCCAAGTAAAAAGGGAACATAGAACTGCAAACCATGGTACCTCTACACACTGTTATATAATGAAGACATGAACTACCTCTTACAATGAACACCTCAGACACTAAACTCTTTTTTTTTTTCATGGAAGGTAAACTCATGAATTTCAATGGACAATCAAGTGATTGGCTGTCTGACTTTTTGATCGACTGACTGACTGAATGTATAACTAACTATGGACTTACTGGTTAATTAACTGTGGACTTAACATACTTCCACTGCTCTGAAGTGTTCTGTGAATATGATTTCATCTGAGACCAAGCCACCTGTGATCAAACAACAGCTCAGTATTTTCATGTGAAAAGGTCATACGAATTTTACGGCAGTAACATGCTTAACTCTATGCAGTTTGCTCTTACCACAAATAACCAGAAAATTATGACATTTCCCATGACGAAAACCCTGTCGGCTTTGAGTACTTTGCTGAAATTAATATGAGGTCAAACGATGGAAATAATGATGGCAAAAAGCCAAGTGTTTCAAAGAAAAAGAGGGAGGAGAGGAGGTATGGGGTGTTACTTGTATGGTGAATGGGAGGAGACAGAGTGGTACATGCAAAACACAGTAAGATGCACATGCAAGATGGAGTATGAAAATACAGCATGATGTCAAGCAAAACCAGTCTCAAATGAAACATTTGACAACAAAGATTGTAAAGGAGACCCTGTATATGTGCCATACTTCATCTTCCATGTTTTTTCTTTCTTTTTAACATTTTCATATCCATTTGGCATAGAAAGCCAAAAAAAAACAAAAAACATGACACTTGTGCACAACATGAAAAATTTGCAAGACAACATTATCTTACATGTCCAACCTGCAGATCTCAATACCCCAATCCCCAGACGACTGGTTGCACTTGTCCTGTAAACAGAACAAATTTACACAAATATATAAGAGTAAATCGAATTAAATTTTAAAAACCTGCAAATCACACAATTTCCTTTTGAACTCGTATGTTGATCAATCAGAGATCCATCAGCAAGATGAAAATAACAAAGCTTTTAAAACACACATGAGAGACAACACTTCACTTTATCAAAATCTTTAGCAAGTCATGGATTTGGCTGACTACAGAGCTAATGACACAAAAATCAGACATTCACTTCAAAACGGAACCCACTACCACTAAAAGAAGGAGAGAGCTGGAGATGGGTTGGGAAAGGAAAATGTGAGAAAGAGGAGGACAAAATGGAAGGGGGAGGAGAGGGAACAATCACACAGAACAAGCAATCAATACGTCCAAGTGTCTCCTGGGGGTTGCCTCATGACAACTTGGTACCCACTTCTCTAGTGGACTGCGGCGCTAGACTTGGAACTTCATGAATCTAAGCATAGTTGTCGAGTCAAAATTACTTCCAACAGCTATATATGGGAAAGCCGGTATGTGCAGAAAGAAAAACGTCACTGGAGGAAGGAGGTAGCAAGGGAGAAGAAGAGTAGAATGGAGAGAGAGAGGGAGGGAGGAAGAAGGAGGAGAGGGGAGGGGGAAGAAGAAAGGTGGGAGGAGCAAATGAATGCTAGTCTGTGTACCCTGTTTACGTGCACATACATATAGTCATACACACACACACACACACAGAGCCACACAAACATACACACACACAGAGTCACACACACATACACACACACGCTCACTCACTCACTCACACACACACACAACACACACACACACACACACACTAACCAGCACATCCTGAGCAATAGCATTGCGCTGTCCCTCAATCCTGGAGAGAGGGAGGGTCACAAGCATGTTCAGCAGGCTCGTCTGAAGAAGGACGCGCATGGACCGGTCCAAGTTCTGGACGTTGGTGATGGACAGTTCTGGTCTGGTGATGCGATAGTACACGTCTGCTCCTACCTCAATGATGGCTCTGTCACCTGTTATCACCTAGCAGGAGTGAAAGAAGTCAGAAAATAATATGAAATAAAACACCTGTGAGACAAATAATTCTTTAGAATGCATACTACTGTAAATAACTGACTGAGAATCATTCGCAATCCTGCTCTTCAGTTTCTCCCTCTCTGGGAAAAAAAAATTCTGTTAATGAGAAAATTACCAGGGACAATCATGGCAGCCAAAATAACTTCATCCGAAAAGCAAACAATTATGATCATCAAAATGAGTCATGTATGCACACGGCAGTTAAACCGACAAAATTTATGTGATAATAAGGGAATACTCATTCCCTTCTCTCCTTGATTAAGCAATTAAGGTCATCAACAAGGTGATCAGTAAAATCATCATTATTCAATCTGCTTGAACAAACTGTAAAAACTTAATAATCTTCTCTTTTTTTTTTTTTTGGGGGGGGGGGGGGGGGGGGTGGTTGGGGGAAGGTGGTGGCAGTGGGTGAGGAGAAGGGGGAGAGAGATTCACCTCTGCTATATAGTTTCACTTGCTTGGTCAGAACCTAGGTAATCTTTAATATTAGATTTTCCCATAACTGTCATTACACCAAAGACAACAACAACAATGTTTGACACCCTGTTTCTGATTGAAATTAGTGAAAGAAATAACAAAGCATGTTTACACTACCGTTTCCCCATTGAACAGTACCAAAAATTTCGTAGTTTTCTTTTCCAAGAACCTTAAAAACTGACTGCATTTGTGAGACATGAGAGTAGTTCACTACCATTACCAATGTTCTTTTGTTCTGTTATCAACACTGGATGATTTTAGTTTTGGTTTTAAAATCATCTTTCATAGTTTAAAAAATTATCTTTCATAGTTTCAAAAATTATCTTTCATAGTTCAAAAATCATCTTAGTTTTAAAAATTATCTTTCATAGCTTTAAAAATTATCTTTCAAACCTGACAGCTTTAACTCGAAACAATTTGAGAAAGACATAAAACTGGGAACAAAAATCCATCCAGAGTAATAGATTTAGCACTCTTACATTGAACACCCTCAGAAGGGCAGGAACCCAACTCACCTGTTGTGGGGGAACTGTAAAGGCTTTCATCCGTATGTCCACTTTATGGCAACGATCAACAAACGGCATCACAAACACCATCCCTAGAGAAAGACAGAAGACTTGTAGCAAAACTCCTAATGGCATATTTTGACATGATGCTTTTGTATTGCTGAAATGGCCACACCATAAATCTTAATAACAGATCCAGTTTTGAACAAATTTGGATATCCCAGTCAGTGCTGACATCGTCGCTTCAAACTTTTCCAAGTGTTTTTCACTTGGTAGGTGAATGATGAAGATAAAGTGTAATATGATAAATAGTGATAATGACTGCAATTTCTTCGTACCTATTCTTTTTTTCCATTCCTTCATCCTATCATTTTAACACTTATTTCATTCACACATGAATACAAAAATTCTTTTTATTTCACCACAATAACTATATAACAATTAATATAACTCATACCTGGCCCCTTTGTCTGGTACAGCCGACCCCATCTAAACACCACCAGTCTTTCAAAATTCGGCACCATCTGCAAATCATTACATGTCTTATTATCATTTACAATAATGACCATTTCTCAAGATAAAATATTGGCCAAGTTCTCTCTCTCTTTCTCTCTCTCTTGTTCACACACACACACACACACACACACACACACACACACACACACACACACACACACACACTCAGGGGCAGGATGTAAAAAAGCTGGAAAGCTTATTCTTTAACCCTCAATAAAGATAATTTTGACTTGACTTGACTTGACTTGACACTCAGTGCATGAAATCAACCTTTCAAAAACAGAATGAGATTCAGGTAAGTTTCAAATCAAAAACGAAATCTATTCATCTCCAGCAGCTAAACTGTTTTCATAAATAGGCTGGATTTACAAATGAAAGCAGAAAGGCTTTTGCTATTTGGGCAACAAAAAGCGCAGGATCATGATAACATTCTTCTCTCTAATTCTAACAAAATCAGAACATGGTGATGTTCTTCAATTCAAACCAAAAAAAATTCATTGTTGTCATCAGTTTGATCCTCACTGATTAAGTCATGTAATGCAAGGATACTGAACAAATTACATTTGTCGAACAAGTACCTTAGTACCTTGAAAATGTACTTTTTAGATGCCTTATTTCAGGTACTT
>CM065727.1:34110720-34213220 GCA_033310375.1 Conus canariensis | reverse complement strand
TCCCTGGAACTAATAACCATGATGACTGCAGTTAGCCTACGTTGTTCCGACTCTATCCTACAAAATGGTTGAGGTGTTTTGCTTAACAGTACGCATAATAGAAACGAAATGAAATACGCAGGCTATGATAATAAGATTAGAATGATGATGATGATGATGATGATGATGATGATGATGATGATGATGATGATGAGATGATGATGACGACGACGACGACGACGACGACACTTGCTGATTCATCCCCTTCCCCCACTCCCCTCCCATGCCGCACCCGTCTTCTTGGATAATTCGGTTTCACGGTTCTCCGAACCGAGAGGCTGAAGCCGATTCCACCGTCATTAGCTAAAAGCTCTGTAATCAATATGAGATTTCAGGTAGAACAGAAAGATATCCCGGAACCCAAGGACAAGAACAAGGCGCAGGCACATTAATTGAAAAACAGCGCTATCGCGTGTCGGCGTTAAAATGTGTTCTTTTTTCAGGTGATCAAGACTTACAAAGGGCCGTTCTCTATAGATTCGTGTTCACACACACACACACACACACACACACACACACACACACACACACACACACACACACACACACGCACGCACGCACGCACGCACCCACCCACGCACGCACCCACCCACGCACGCACGCACGCACGCACGCACACACACACACACACACACACACACACACACACACACACCACACACACACACCACACACACACACACACACACACACACACACACACGCCTTACCGTTTAGTGGGTGTGCTCCAGGTGTGATGCTGAAAGGTGGCACACCAATGCTGGCTCTCACAGCAAAAGGAACACGACGTTCCACTTCACCATATCTTGTAGTAGACCGTGAAACCGCGTTACCGATTATCAATCTCAGAAGTCGGTTGAGTTTTTCCGCTTGTTTGCTTGCAAGATGCAGGTGGGTACGACGTCAGTATCCTACAGATCACAGAGCTAAGCGTTACGTATTTCATGTGTTATCATTATATTGTAATTAATATTGAGAGTACTTGTGTAGCGCCTGTCATCGGTACAGACCCAGTTCTGAAGGCTTTACAATCCACACTCTCGTTTTCACAACAGGCCGACTACCCACTGGATAGAACCGACTAAGAGCTGCCCGCTGGCGTTACATTTAGCCGTTTCCCGTGTTATTCACACGAATAAAAGTCACACACTTGTTCACTCATTGTTTCCTTCTTTTTTCTTTTTTTTTTTTACGGAAGATGCATGTTAAATGTGTACGTGTCATCAGCACCAAAGACCAAAACAGCCTTATCCTCCGAAAGCAAGTGATGGAATGGTCCATGTGTGCGATGATTATGTTATGATTGCGTTCACACATGGAACCTTGGTTTTTAGTCTCATTCCAACGACTTTTCGGGAAATGTATGCAATATGTTATGATTGCGTTCACACATGGAACCTCGGTTTTTAGTCTCATTCCAAGGACTTTTTGGGAAATGTGTGCAGTATGTTATGATTGCGTTCACACATGGAACCTCGGTTTTTAGTCTCATTCCAAGAACGTTTTGAAAATGTGTGCAGTATGTTATGATTGCGTTCAAACATGGAACCTTGGTTTTTAGTCTTATTCCAAGGACTTTTCGGGAAATGTATGCAATATGTTATGATTGCGTTCACACATGGAACCTCGGTGTTTAGTCTCATCCGAAGGACTTTTCGGGAAATGTGTGCAATATGTTATGATTGCGTTCGCACATGGAACCTCGGTGTTTAGTCTCATCCGAAGGACTTTTCGGGAAATGTATGCAATATGTTATGATTGCGTTCACACATGGAACCTCGGTGTTTAGTCTCATCCGAAGGACTTTTCGGGAAATGTATGCAATATGTTATGATTGCGTTCACACATGGAACCTCGGTGTTTAGTCTCATCCGAAGGACTTTTCGGGAAATGTGTGCAATATGTTATGATTGCGTTCACACATGGAACCTCGGTGTTTAGTCTCATCCGAAGGACTTTTCGGGAAATGTGTGCAATATGTTATGATTGCGTTCACACATGGAACCTCGGTTTTTAATCTCATCCGAAGGACTTTTCGGGAAATATGTGCAATATGTTATGATTGCGTTCACACATGGAACCTCGGTTTTTAATCTCATTCCAAGGACTTTCTGGGAAACAGTGTCAGAACCAATGTTAACTTCGAGGGGAAAATGCCTCTGCTGCGCTGAAACGGTCAGGCGGAGATTCGAATCTGCGACCCCAGGATGACGAGTCGATGGCTGGTTCAGAAGGTCTACAAAAAGTCGACACGTGTAGAAGTTTGTTTGTTTGTTTGTTTGGGTCGTTTATTTTTTGAGATGGCAAACAGTCTGATGGGTGGTCTTACTATATTTTTGCATACAACGAGCCACTCAGCATTATATGTTTATTTATGTCAACGTTCTATCTGGAGAGCTTATAGTGACAACTTGTCATTGAGTGGAATGTCATTTACTTCGAAAGATCCTTCTGTTTAGTTTGTCATTGTAATAGTTGTATTTTCAGACCGAAAACTGTTGAAGCATGACGTCTAGCATCAAAGTCATGATGTTGTAGGCTGAAAGAGAGAGAGAGAGAGAGAGAGAGAGAGAGAGAGAGAGAGAGAGAGAGAGATCTTCAATTTTAGGTTTGAAAGTTGCTTTTACAATTTTCAAGTTTGGGATTCTTTTCTGGTCATATTCGCGTACTTGCTACAGTTATAACTTTTTCCAATGAAAAAAAAAAAAAAATTTGGAATTTTAAAAAATGAACAAAACACAAAGTGCTATTTTTTTTCCCTCTTCTTTTCTTGTATTATGGAGATTGAATAGAAGATAGCAAATACATATATTTTTGTGAAAAAGGTAGGTGTGTGCGAGAGGGGAGGAGAAGCAGTGGCGGGAGCGGGGAGTGGGGCGGGGGGGGGGGGGGGCGAGAGAGAGGGAGGGAGGGGGAGACGGAGATGAACTATAATTTGTCATTTAACCAACGCTTGGTTGGCTTTCTGAGGATGTTGCGTTTCTTTGTTAAGCTTTCACAGGTGGTGAGCATGCTGACTGCCTCTCTTCTTTTGGTCGCCATTTCGCGAGTCTCCCTCGCCTACATGCAGACAACAGTGAGCATCAAAGACCCACAGACACCGGACAGACTGTACCAAGACTATGTGCTGTGGGAATCACACACCGAAACTTTGCGAGAATGCTCCGTGCTTTGCACAACAGACACACGCTGCGCTGCCTTCACACTTCTGAAAATCCCTCCAGGGAACAATGAATACTACTGCCGTGCCTACTCCGAGAATGCTGACCATCTGAATCTGGCCACTTACGTTGTTACACCCGGGGTAGTTTTATTCCAAGTGTCTGCTAGATGGATCAACAACACCAAAGTGGACCTTCAGACAGCAGAGATGGATCTTTCGGCATCAACTACCTCCACCTCGAGTACTGGAGAAACTCTTCTTTCCGGTACGCCTGACGTGACGTCTGAGAATCGTAAGTGTGGTGTGCCAGTATCATAGTGGATTGTAGTATATTTTTTCATTATGAATATTACATTATATATCATATACATAATATATATTATATTGTATATATGCGTGCGTGCGTGCGTGCGTGCGTGCGTGCGTGCGTGCGGATGAAAATGATCTCATTTTCCAGCTGTCAGTTATGTGGTATTGTTAGCTGCAGAACTTTGCTATAACCATGAATATGTTATGTGCGTTTGTGACCCCAAATGTGCGAAGGCTGTGTGAAACTGAAAGATTAGACACAGTGTATAACATATTAGACAAAAGAATGATCGAGTTACGTCCGGGTTGTATTGGACCGTCGTAACCCTATTCACGAATTTACAGGAAAATTTTCTGTGTGTGTATGTGTGTGTGTGTGTGTGTGTGTGTGTGTGTGTGTGTGTGTGTGTGTGTGTGTGTGTGTGTGTGTGTGTAGTGTGTGTGTATGTATGTGTGTGTGTTGTGTATGTAGTGTGTGTGTGTATGTGTGTTGTGTGTGTGTGTGTGTGTGTGTTTGTGTGTGTGTGTGTGTGTGTGGTGTGTGTGTGTAAGTGTGCGCGCGCGCGCCTGATACGGCCAGCGCAGTCTGATGAACCATGTTCAGGCTGTTTAAAAAATGCCTGGTGAAGGGCTCGCGGATATATCTGTTTTCATGCAAACTTGGCGTCCAGCTGACTGTTTAGAAAATAGGCTAATTGTTTTCCGCCTGCACTTCCACGGGGTTTTGTAACAGAATGATAGAAATATACATAGCAAGCGAGAGAGAGAGAGAGAGAGAGAGAGAGAGAGAGAGAGAGAGAGAGAGAGAGAGAAGAGAGAGAGAGATCAGCTTTAATAACCACATTACGAGGGGAGAGAGAGAGAGAGAGAGAGAGAGAGAGAGAGAGAGGAGAGAAGGCAGCTTTAATAAGCATAACAATTTTTTTTTCCTTTGAATAAACCTGTTGGGTTTCAACAGCACCCCAAAGCAGCAACTGTTCCTCGCACAGTGACTGTACAGCCCAGAAGAACAACACTGCCTGCTACAGTGATACCTGTGTCTGCAGCCCCGGCTACTATTATTCCATTTCTTCTGGCGCTTGTCTTCTAGGTAAGATGGAAGAAAGCAGAGAATTACCAAGACTGACTAATCGACCGACCTTTTAATACCTAGAGATGAAGACTTTTAGGCCAATGCCTAGTTTTACCATCTGTCCTTGTCATGCACACATCATCACAATGACAAATCAACATAAAAGGCACACTAGGTATAACACCAGCAGATGATCAGAAGAGAGGAGAAGAGAGAGAGAGAGAGAGAGAGAGAGAGAGAGAGAGAGAGAGAGAGAGAGAGACAGACAGACAGACAGACAGACAGACAGACAGACAGACAGACAGAGACAGAGATGAAGGGAGGAGGAAGAGGAGACGCATGCATTCTGTTTTGAGGACACGAGTGCCTACGATTCAAACAAAGTAATTGTATCACTGTTATGACCGAAAAAAAAAAAAAAAAAACCTTTGGCAACAGTCAGACGTACACAGTAAGACAATAATCTGTTGATACTGAAATAGGTACTTGTCCCATGGACGTTGGTATTGGACCGAGCTGTCACGCGTGTACTTTTATCAGTCACCGCCATACTGGGGTAGCTCCTCTCGTCACATGAGCTATACCTACTGATTTTGTGCAGTCTGATGTGTTTTAGATTTGCATAGGCAATTGATTAGTGTTCATTGCTCTGCGTATTTAAAGTGATAAACTCTACAGTTATCATGTGTGGTCAAATTTATAAATGTATGTCGTCAGCCAAAACAATCGCCATTTTTAAATGGAGGTTAGCCACAAACGGATCATTTACTCCTGGTCCTGGAAAGGGATTCTGATCTGAACAAACGCCGGCAATGTTGAAAGAAAAGATAACTGAATAGAACACTGTAGTATTCTCTCAACTTTCCGCTTTCAGTGCTGCGGACAGATCCGATGAAGACTTGAGATTGTCAGCTTTAAACCTCGAGCCTCAAAACTTGTGCATGTGCGGGAGCTGGTAGACCTGTATTAGGTGCCATATCTGCACAAAATACACATCGTTATTATTTACTTCTCTCTCTCTCTCTCTCTCTCTCTCTCTCTCTCTCTCCGTGTTCAAATCCCCCCACCCTCCCCTCCCCTCCTCCCCAGTCTCCCTCCAGCCAGTCGTTTTGGTTGGCAAGATAGTGTAGTGTAGCTGCACACCGGCCATTCGTATTTTACCCATTCGTACCTTTTAAAGAGTGAAGAAGCTCCGTGGTGCATTCCATGTCATGTGCCACTCACAATGAAACATATTCTTTTAGAGTGTTGGGACTTGCACGATGTGAGACACAAACATTTTACAGCCGAGTCCATGAAAATCCTGTTCAGGGATGTCCCGCCTGACGTGATCTTTGAGTTTTTGAGAGAGATTAACGTTTTTCATCTGATTTAAGATTTTACGGATGAAAGATTTTTAACGAAGTTTCTGGGGCGTTTCTAGAAGATGTCTTTTAAAGAGATGTGTGAAAGGTGTTTTTTTTTTATTTATTTATTTTTTTAAATGACTTGTGAGTTGATTTTAACGTGGTGACAGCCCTGATGTGGCCCCTTGCGGTCGGCTGGGCTATAAGCAACATTATCTTATCTTATCTTACCCGCCCATGTAATTTAATTACTTCTTATCTTTCCGATCTTCAGAGTGTCTGAACACGAGCCTCGCAGCAAGCTACACGCAGTACGCAAAACGTGCTATCGCCTGGCAAGATGACGAAGCGCACAGTGTGACGACTGTGCAAGAGTGCTTCGACTATTGCACGAACAGCAGCAGCTGTCGCAGCATCGACTACCAGCGCTCCGACTGGGGTTCTCCTAAGTGCTACATGAGCTCCACTGTCGCTCTGAATATGGGGCCGCTCTCCTTTGTCTATCTTTCCTCCTTTGATCACTACCAGAGGCAGTGTCTCTAAAAGCCTGATCCGACCTGCGAAGGCTCCAGCATGACCTCTTTTAGTTAGGTCAAGGTGAAGAGAGGTTATGACCTTCACTGAAAGATCATGGTCAAAGTCAGGGTCAGATAGGATAGATTAATTTTTTTCTTCTCTCCGGTGAAATAGAGGGGAAAGTGCGTGTGTGTGCGCGCGCGCGCGCGCGCGCGCGCGCGCGCGTGTGTGTGTGTGTGTGTGTGTGCGTGAGTGTGTGTGTGTATGTGTGTGTGCGTGTGTGTGTGTGTGCGTGTGTGTGTGCGTGTGTATGTGTGTGTGTGTGTGTGTGTGTGTGTGTGTGTGTGTGTGTGTGTGTGTGTGTGTGTGTGTGTGTGTGAATGAGTGAGTGATGATGATGATGATGTGATGAATTCGAACTGTAAGTGCGGTAGTATTTTTTCGGCTGGAAGACCTCTCTCTGTTCATCCAGCAATAAATGGGTACCTGATTCAGTTCAGGGAAGGTTAAAGGCGGCGGAAGGAGAGGAATGAGCTCCGCCTTTTGTCATGCTGTCCCCCAGACACGGTGAACCTCTGACTGCCTCTACGGACGATAGGCTTTGGAAACCGTACCCTCTTAGCCTTAAATCACCGTGTGGAATCACTGAACATACAAACTGATACTTGTATCATTGTAGGAAAAATAGTGTGACCGCGAGGCGAAGTCCACGGGGCGAAAGTTCACGACCCGTGCACATATACATGCGGGAAAGAGATTTCTCCGTCGGGGTCTCAGAGGCCACAGGCCTTCTCTTCCGAAAGCTGGTGATGGGATTTTACACGTGTGCAAGTTATGTGTGTGTTCACACACGGAACTTCGGTTTATAGTCTCATTCGAGGCACTCCTTGGAAACGGAGTCAGAATCAATGTTAACTCTGAGGGAAAAATTACGCAGTACCAAAACAACCTGGCGGAGATTTGAACCTGCAATTCCTACCCTCTCCCTTCTGAGCTATTCTGGCCATCTAAGCAGCCTAGCGGAGATTTGAACCCACAACACCGGTCTCTACCAGCTGAGCTATTCTGGCCACCTAAACAGCTCGGCGGAGATTCGAACAAGCAGTCCCGTCGACGCTCAACCAACTGAGCTATGCTGGCCCTCGAAAGTAAAGAATGGGTAGGCATATAACGTTTTCACAGCTTTAATGTAGGAGAAAAAAAAAAAATCAACGACAGCAAAAACATGTTTTTGAAGTTTACATTAGCCTGGAGTCATTTCATTTCAATGGAGTTGACTTGATGAGGAAAATAGGAATTCAGGTGCGGGAGCAGGCAGCGACAAGGAGCGGAGAGAAGGTGAAGGAGGAACAAGGAGAAGGGTCACGCCAGAGGTTGGCATGGGACGGTAACAGATTACAGTATGGCACAGTAAGGGAGAGCCGTTGGGGAGGAGAGTGGTGATGACAGAAATCGAAGATGCTGAGCGTTTCAAGCCAAACGAAAGCTGAACAGAGTGGGAAGGGGTGAACGGGGTGGCATGGTGGGGGAGGCAAGGGGGAGGGGGAACAGAGGAGCTGGGACGTAAAAGAGCTTGAAGGGACGGGTGGGTAAGAAGAAGGAGTGTTTAGAAAGATGAGGAGGAGGGTTTGAAGCATCTATGCAGGCGTGGACAATTTCAAAGTGAGATAAAGACGTAGAAGCTCGGAAGGAGGAACGTTTGTTGTAGCGCTTACTGACACAGCCGGCTCTGACTGCAAACTGGCATTAAAACAGCGTCACGGACAAGGTCCCAAGGAAGTAGTTCTTCTTTCCTTTTTCTCTGTCCACTCATAGTGCCAGTTAGTGCCATAACAAACGCGCGAGGGGTTGGAAGAGGGGCGGTGGAGGATGTATACATAGCATATATGGGCGAGGTTTGTGAGGGAAAGGAGCTTAAACAACCACACACACACACACACACACACACACACACACACACACACACACACACACACACACACACACACACACGAAAAAGCAAAAAGCGGACTGACGGAGCGATCACGCACTTGTACAGTAGTAGCAGCAAGACGGTAGCAATGTAGGGTACAGAGCCTTTTCGCCCCAGTAAACCTATCACGCTTACCCGGCTTCTTCTGTCAATGACCTTGGGTGGCAGAGGTTACTTTATCAAGATGAAACATTCAAATGCAGACCCACGCGCATAATCTCTATGTTGCTTACGAGTGAATTGACAGTGGGAGCTGTGTGTTGTGATCACGGTTGATTACGGTTTTGTTGTGCTTAGTTTTTAACTCTATAGTCAATTCCTACAGGGTCGGACGAAGAGCTTGACGACAGAGTGTTTTCAAGGGAGAATCCCATCCCCTCCTTCAGACAAAATTTTTTAATGTTTCGGCTCTGTACTTACATACTAAGCGGTCCGGGCTGCACCCTGGACGCCCTTCTGATGTCAGATTTTGTTTTGTTTTTTTGGCGAAGCGGTCCGGGCTGCACCCTGGACGCCCTTCTGATGTCAGATTTTGTTTTGTTTTTTTGGCGAAGTCTTTTCAGATGATACTGCCAGTACATAAAGGATTCTAGTCCTCTTTTTACCACAATATCGAGAGCTGTTTCCTAGGATCTTAGGCTAATGAGTCTACAACCCTCCCCCCCCCCCCCCCCCCCCCCCCCCCCCCCCCTTCTTGGAAACCAGATTCTCTCCGGCCGCTGGCTAAACTAACACAGCCTACCTTACAGTCTTGCAGAAGTGAGCTTGCTCCATTGTGCTTTCAGCTGGCCTCCACTGTTTCCATAGCGTTATTTCCGATACTACATATCAGTATAGGCTAGAGAAGCTTTGGGGTTGGCATGAACTGCTGATACCGGACCCTGTATTTGCCAGGGAGACCACACTGGTCTGCAAGCTTTTTCTGCCGTTTTCTTGCTTTTCCTTCGCTATCTTTGTATTTTTCAAGGAGTCGTCACACCAGCTTCCAAGGTTCTTGACTGGTCCTTTGTCGTTGTTGGAATGGCTTGCCAGGCTACAGTGAATGCGAGTATTTCAGCGTCTTTTACTTTTTACAAAGAGAGGCTCCGTGATTTCTTTAGTCTGAAACTCATCCTTGATGAAGCAGTCAACCGGTCTAACTGCTTCAGTTGCACCTTCTTGGTGGGAAGGACTGTTGTGTCGTCCATAAAAGCTTTTAGAGGGGTATATGTATCCATTCCCGAGATCTGCGGAACCTGTGCGGCTCATGGCTACTTTCAAGACAACCTCCGTTGCCAACATAAACAGTGTTGATGAAACTGTGCAGTCCATTTTTCTGCGAACTTCCAGATTGATTCAATCTGTTGCATAATCCTTTAAGGAGAACCTCATTGAAGGACCATGGAAACAGTTTTTCAGCATTTCTCAGATGTTCATGGGACATGATGCATCTTGAGGTCAGTTGAATCGTCACGTGTGGAACTGATCCATATGCATATGCCAAGCCACATCAAGTTGAGGTCCCTTTTCTCTGCCTTAGCTCTTTGGATTCCTTCCCAAATCATCATGACATGTCCTACGCAGTCAGACCCTCCTAGAATACCTTTTTGGACTGACAAATCCATAACTGGCTGTTATATGAGTGTTGCTCTTTGGCAACATACATTCTATTAGCTACCATCCGTTGGTCGCTGATCTTCAAGGTCCTCCATGCAGATCCCATTTATTTGTAGAGCTACTCGAGGAAACTGGAACATTTGTTCTCTTTTATACAGCAGAAAGGGTATTCCATTTTGCTCCAGATAAAGATCTGGCGACAGCATTCTTACTTGTACAAAACTTTTCTTTTTATTGATGGTCAAGCTGTTGATAGGGTGGGGAGGGGGGGGGGGGGTGTCGAATATAAACATGTAGGTACGGTTTTAGACAAGAAATTGGTTTTTGATAAAGATGATGAACTTTTACAGTCAATAATTTTTTTGTCTGCAGAAACTGAGAAGTGTTGCTTTGAGCTTAAAGAATCCTTAGTTTCATTTCTGTGCTGATATGGGTAGTCTAGGTTTGCAATGCAAACCGATTTTGAATGTTATGGTGAATGTACGTAGTAAAGTGGGTGCAAGGCCAGCTGATATGCGAGAGAAGTGGAAAAACGAGTTACTCAAAAGGCAAGACAAACTGTAAATGATGACAGCTGTGTTTTAGCAAAATACTGTGATTTTCAATCACCTGGATGCCGCTTTAGGACAATGAGGGTTAAATCAAGGGTACAGAAAACTTTTATCCCCAGATTAATCCATTTCTCAAATACTTTTATGCCTTTTTCAGGCTTGCCAATTTCCGAAGGTGGAAAAAAAAAATCACGATTACAGTGGGGAGGAGTGGAAGATGCGATGGAAAGTGGAGGAGAAAAGACAACAACAAAAAGAAGAGAGAGAGAGAGAGAGAGAGAGAGAGAGAGAGAGAGAGAGAGAGAGAGAGAAGAAAGAAAGCAGTGCTCCAGATTACTTGTCCCATTTCGCAAAATAAAAGGTTGTCTGTTTCCAACAAGTTTTCATTCAGATTTTGTACTACCGGTGGGACAAAAATTGGGAGTGGAGGTGGCGTTCCAAAGATTTCCAGCAGCAATAAAGAGGAAATCAGCTGATTAAAAAAAAAAAAGAAAGAAAAAAAAGAAAGAAAGAAAAAGAAGAAATCCGCTGAAAGAGGACAATCGACGTGTCTGCCTGCTCTTTTTCTTTGTAACCTCGTGCATGTGTGAATAAATGAGCAACAATGCGTCACTGAGTGTATTATTCTGTGTGTGTGTGTGTGTGTGTGTGTGTGTGTGTGTGTGTATGTGTGTGTGTGGGAGGGGGAAGGAGGGGTAGAGAGGAGAGGCAGGGGGGAAGAGGGTGTGTGTGAGAGGAGGTTGAATGCAGCGTGCAGGTATGTTTAGACGTGTGTGGGGGGAGGGACGGGGGAAGAGGACGGTATCACTTCATGCAAATTTTCACTTGATTTTCCGTTTTTAAACGTTTGACTCTATTCTTTGGGGCTGTACTACTAGAAGTATTATGATGATGTGTATATAAATGTTAAACCTTTTGCTATGTTTATTTAGAGCTGGTAAATGTTTATTGCTGACTCTATACACATTTAATGTTCCGCCCATTTTTCTTTGTGATAATAATTGCACACGACGCAATTTCTCTTTCTGGAGATAACGAAGATGTTCCTGGTGTCTATTTTATTTCTTACGTCTTAACTGCTTTCTTTACATCGTCCAAAGTTGATGGTCATTTAACCATTTCTATAGCGCTGCAGGTTGCACAAAGCCCTGAATTTCAAGTGGTGCTTCTCTCTGTTGCCGGGATGTTTTATGAGATGCTGCCCATTTTTCGTCGTCGTCGTTGTTGTCCGCTTTGAATGTCCCCGATTTTGGGCTGTTCAAAGAGTTTGTTGGCGAACTGGAAGTGTCTCTAAACCAGTCATAGGTTTTCTTCTTTTCGCTCTTGCTTCATCTTGCTAATTATGTTAAGAGCATCGTGTTGTGCTTCAAATCTTTCCAAAGCTTCTTTAGGCCCTTCTCTTCAGCTTCCGAGGCAACGTTCGCTTGTTTCTCGCTATTCCTGTCTCTTCCAGTTTCAGTGGGAAAAATCCTTCTCTAAAATGTTTGATGCGCAAGTAATCAACTGATAGGTTAATTGATCGATGTGTCTATACATAATTAAAATCTTTGATGTGTGAATGATTGTCTATATACCTTATAATCTACATATTAAACTGGCACCCTCTTTGATTTTGTCCAATCAAGACATTGGTGTGCGAATTTTCTTTGCCAGGTTGTGAGTGCATTCGCAATTCATGTACCTGTGTGTGCGTGCGAACTCAATTACGAGCAATTAATTGTGTGTGTGCAGAGGGTGGGGGGATTTTTTTCTCTCCAAGAGTTGAATTGCGGATTACCAGAACAATGCTCTAAAATCTTGAGGTACCTTTGGCTGCTGGGCATTATTGGGAACAGCCCCCTGCATTCCCAGCACGGATGAGGACCTTGATGTAGGCAGCTCTATGACTGCATCATTAACATAGTTCCAGTCCTTTATTTCTTTAGTATTTATTTTCAGATGACCAACAGTGTTGATTGACAGTCATTTGGATAGTCATTAGGAGTACTTTTGAAAAGCCACTGCTGTAGGTCTCTTGTTGGGTCTTTACATTCAGATACCCATTGTGATGGCATTTACATCAGTTCACAGCAGTCAGGCATTCTTTGCACAGCTTGAGACCTGCTCCAAACGCTCCCTTTTGTGACTGGTGCTTTCTAACTACTGACAGCTATTTCACCTGGCATATACTAGATACTGTTGGTAAACGCCACTTGGACTTGTGCATATCCACAATCCATTAAACTGTCACGGACATGGAAGATTCATGTTTGATCTGCATGCTTACACAAGTGAAAGTACGCATCTAATGATCTTGGAGTTCCAAGAAATATGTACCTTTCTAACAATAGCCAGTATTCAAACTGAAGATCATAAACATTGGCATTCAGTGTTTTGGATGGATCCTAATCAGAGCCAATTGCCTATCTTTTCACAGATGCACGTTTGAGAGAATTGTTAAGCAGCAATGATGGTGCTGTATTGTTCAGGGCTTGCTGTTGCATGTGGACTGTGAAAGCAGGAATAGAGCACTCTGACAGGTCTAAAATCAAGGATATCTTCTTCCAACATCAACATTTTGATGATAAAGCATCTTTGCCATCTTGCTCTCAATCAATAATTATGATAGAAGAATTAACGATCCACATTTTGTAGTCTTTTGTATTTACTTGAGTTCCATTTCCCCTCTCTTTGCTTGCTTGTGTTCATATCCATGAAGACTGTTTCACCGATTGGGATGTAAGAGGAATGGTGTGGTCTCCACTACTCTGAGAGAATAATTTAAAAACTGTAGAAGGTAGTATCCTGCATTTGTTGATCGAATTTACTCAAACGCCACCGGCTGAATCAAAATGGTTTGATTTTCAAGATATTTTGACATTTCAAGACTATATGGAATTACATTACAAGGCAGGGCAAAAATGACAACAAAAAACGAAATGGTTGCACAGAATGATGAGCATCCATTATTTGAAGTCTGTATGCAACATCACCGTACAATATGCAGATACTAATTAAACCATTTATGCTGGATGTGTCTCATTTGATGTTCACATACTTGAAGCTTTCGTTATCAATGCCTCCATGTTGCTTTGCAGCTACAGTGTAGCCAATACAGCATTTATCAAATGTAAATTGCTATACCATCTCATTTTCCTCATTTTGTCCACGAATTACACAAAATCCAACTTCTTTCATACCTCATCTTTTGTGGCCTTGGCGACATTAATGCCACCAGGATCATCACAATACCCTCCTGGCTTCAGCACTCAGGCAGCTACAGAGTCAGTTATCAGAGATCTTGCTTAGTGGTGCATGTTCCAACTCCTCATATACGCAACATGATCTTACCACCAATCCCCTCATTGGCAATAATTGCTTAGCTTAGTTATGTAGCCGCATTGTGTAAATGTTCCCCGTGTTGTGCCTTCGAGCTGATTCAGCTGTACTTTTTCTGGGGGGAAAAAACTATCATCCAGTTACATAAAACTATGTCAGTTGAAAAGTATACCTCAATGCAAAAACTTGTGCCCACTAAAACTTATGGACAGGCATTTACCAGCTCCAGTACATTACTTTCCGTTAGTGTATAACACTAGCATACTGAAATTAAGAATTCTTTTCACACACACACACACACACACACACACACACACACACACACACACACACACACAAATTCATTACATTTCATCTCAAATCTGTTTTAATTTTGAAAATCATATGATGCACGAAAATAACATTCACTAAATTGTGTTGAATGTAGCACAACTATAAGTCTTGTATTACCTGCTCTGATAAGCAATGTTCACAGGTTTATTTCAATGCAATGCAAACATTGCACTTCTGTTGTTGCTGTTGTTGTAACTTTTGTATTGAACTGAGGAAAGCAAAATTAATAATAATGAAAAAAAAAAAAAGGAAATCCTGCCGTCAACGAAATTGTTTGAAAAACCACATGGTGTCCACATATTCAACAAGGGGATAAAACCTCAATCATCTCCAACGTTTGTGAGATGTCCTGTATTCAAGTGGGTCACACCTGACTTGCCACTGTGCCACCACAGCCCCGCCGATTAACAAGCATTATCAATACTTTCAAATAATCATGACCAAATGTGTTAAAGTACGAAAACACATTTTTAGCATTTTTGACCATTTACTTCACAACCAGAAACTGACTACACTTCATTTTCAAATATTTGTTCACCGATCACTTTTCTTTTTTTTTAATTTATCTATTTTCATATTTTCTTTTGGTCATTTACAATTTAAGACAACACAAAAAGTGTGCAGGATTTGGAAGATTAACAAAACTGGGATGGTACCATTTTCATTTTTTTTCAAAATAAAGCTTCTTTTAGCACCTAACTTCTTGCAGGTGTCAGTCATAGGGTGTATATTCTGGTGGCAATGTGCAAATTAAGTTACGAACAGTGAACGGGTTCTTGTTCATGGATCATCCTACATGTACTGCTTTACACATGCTGAGCAATGGAAATTCAAAATTTGTCTATCATGAGAACCAGCCATTTCTTACATGCATTGTTCACATGATGTTGTTTTTTTCATTCAATGTATATGTCTGTGTATCTGAAGATTTTGGACAGAAACAGAGAGACAAAGACAGCAAGAATAAAGAGAGAGAGAGAGAGAGAGAGAGAGAGAGAGAGAGAGAGAGAGAGGGAGGGGAGACAAATAGAGATTTCATGATCAGGCAAGACATTTTGCATATCATAAGTGACAATGTGGCTTTCACAATAATTGCTGTTGCAAACAACATACTAACATCAAGGTTAACTGCTAAATCGATCACAACAGAAAGAAAAAGACATTTCACACCATGAATAAACTTTCCTTGCACCCACTGTCTTTTCTGTTCTTTTTATTTTTGATTGGCTATGGATTTCAGCTAAGAAAGAGCTGTATCATCTGATGAGGGAAATTAACTTCAGGGTGACAGGCTTGGCAACACTACTGAGCATTAGCCATGGATGTGGTTCTTTTTTCTTCAACTTACCATCTTGCACAAGAAGTAATGTTCCTCATCATCCACCAACTATGTTTACATTCATTTTGAAACCTACTTTTTAATAAATTTAACAAACCAGTATCACTGCTACTTCCTCTGAAACATGATAACATTGTTAATCCCCAACCCAGCTCGTCTTCCTTACATTTATTTGGTGCACTACAAACCTGCAAATAATGGTAACACTACTCCCCCCCCCCCCCTCTTTACTATGTACACTTTGTATTTCAGTATAGATTCTTTCACAACTTCTAAGTATTCCATGTTTGCAAACAATACAGGTAGCACAAAATTTGTAGATTCTAAAATCACGGATTTAAGACTTTCAGTCTGCACTGTCACAGCTGTGTTTTATCAAAGTCATGAAGCTAGCAGCTTCAACTCTGAATCATGTTATCATAGTCTTTGAGGCCATCTGTAAGCTGATTCTCAAAAATCCGTATTATGACATGGCAAGTTTATCTAATGAAAACTATCAAATGTCAGATGTCATAATTGTCTGGCACAGTAGCAGAAAGAGCCTATCCAGTCAGATATATGATACACATCCCTTGTATCCCTATGTAATGTTCTTTGTCTTGTTACAGATGTATGTCGTTAACACAGCAAAGGAAAACAGTGGAACAGAAGAAATCTATGAAAAACATAAAAATAAATGAACAGAATACAAAAATATAAACTGGACAACAACCTGAAACCACAAGCATTTACAGAATAAATAATCTATAATTTACATTCACAATGAAATTATTTCCAAATGTTTTTGAAGGATTTCCCACAATTCACTTGAAGAATTTGATCTGAACTTAATCACAAACTGTGATTCAAACACTAACTGAACTCTTAAAACAGAAAGCACAAAGGTTGCCGATGCTGCATGTGAGCCCTTGAACAGAAATCAAAGATTGCCAATGATGCATGTGTAAAATCAAAGTAATCAATCAAAGGAATTCACACAGTTGTGGATCACCTAAGGCCTTAAAATCACGAGTGCTTATGACTCGACTCGGGAAACCACTGTATTTTCACAAAAGGATACGAAACACCAGCTTCCTTATTAGTAATAGTAATCGAAAGCCAACATCACAAAGGTGTTAAGCTCAATTCATGTTTAGCATCAACATCCATCCAGGGTGATATATGGCAGACACGCGATACCATCCCGGGAGAGTGGGTGGAGTGGATCCAATAGGCCACTGACACTGCCAGGTCAGATGGGCCGTGAAAAAGGCAATTTCTCAGTTGGGTGCCAGCAGGATTCCAATTTGCAACGTCCGACTCTGAACTTGATACTTTATCACTGAACCAACCAGGCACCTACTGATGTGTAACATGATAGATGGTCTGTTATTGTACAGCTTATAAGCACCTTTCTTTCACACATGAACCATGTTCACTTGACAGTATCAGAATTAATACAAAATGGTTCTGCTGTGAGAAACTAAAATGACCAACTACCATCAAGTGAATGCTGCATGCGTGTGCATGTCGACGCCCATGTCAAAGTGTTACATGTTCTATGTACATTCAGATAATCATCTGCCCTGACCAGCCACCTATGAGTGCTGTGTTGCTAGGGATTGCA
This sequence comes from Conus canariensis, assembly GCA_033310375.1. NCBI lineage: Eukaryota > Metazoa > Mollusca > Gastropoda > Neogastropoda > Conidae > Conus > Conus canariensis. The sequence goes on along the minus strand of CM065727.1, from coordinate 34,196,060 downwards.
GTATCACATCAGAACTGCTTTTAACCTCTAAGCACCAATTTCACCATGCTACATACTGGTAACAAGGGACAAAATCATCAGTGAAGATGGACTATGGCTGCCAACACCTAGGCAAGGTAATCAGAACCAGCCATACACTCTCACCCTAGAAAATCTGCTCAGGTGAAAGCACTCTTGCTTACAATAAGAACACACACATACTAGGAGATTCTCTACGTGTTCTGCTGGAAATGCAGACAATAGAAAGCAGTTTTCAGTTCTAGCAATATCATAGCCTATCCAACCACATAACAACCTTTCAGGACCAACCAATACTACTACCAAACCTGTCGATGACAGTAACTGAACTCCTAATCCACATGCACCTCCAGCACAGAGTTAGACATCGCCATTTTCTCATTTTTACACTTATTCAAGGTATTTTTTAACTTTTTTTTTCTTTCTAACATTGTAAAGCACTTGCAGGACAAACACACAGTACTACAGCTAGACTCCACTCAAAGAAGATACTCTCTCCCTAATCAATTTTAAGAAACTGTGACTCAAGTTTTCAGTTATCTTCAAAGAGTTTTGATGGAAAATATTCTAAAGGCATTTTCCAATGATTCTTCCTGACGTCCACAATCCATCACAAAATAGTGGGACGGTACGATCAAAATCTACTTGGCACTCAAGTTTGTCAACTTAGTCATCTGCTTTCTTTACCCAATACATGACAAAATGCTTCCTCCCACACATGATGGACCATAACATATGTGCATCACATTCTGATCACACACCACAGAATGAATTACATGTCCTTGCCAAGTAACGTTCAAAATTTTACATTTTCCCCATACACTTTAAACCACCCTTCTGAACACTGCCAACCACTTTCAGATCGAACAAACAGTGCCAGATTTACAGTCTATTAAAGAAAAGTCTCTCCACAAACTATTTTGATTAACCTAAGTACCACTTTTTCAGATGTCCTAAAAGAAAGTCTGTATGAATATGTTAAAAACACATTCCACAATACCATTTGTAGACCTGGCACAAGTCTGTCAATGAAACTGTTGCAAAGACGAGTGGCTAAAGAACCAAACTTGACAATGCCCCAAACTGCGGAGTCTATCATTCGTTTGCTCTTGTCTCAAACCATAAAATATTATTTCTGATTTTTTTTTATGGCGGATGGACACACATTTTTTGTTGTTAAATCATTTGTTTTCAATACAAAACTGTTATGAAAAGACCGATTCTTTACGATACAGTTGTACAAATCACTGAGAACATCATGGGATTATGTCCAAATAAGCATCATTAATGTGGTATCTAGAAAGGACAGAACACCTTTTGAGTGGAAAAACCTGACTGACAACACCATCCTGCAACAGACTGCCAGCACCTTCACTTTGGTGCAAGGCTGACTTTGGGCAACACCTCCCATCTGCACCTTATCCCTACCCCCACACCCTCACCTTGCTCCCCATTGTCCTTACCCTACCAATCATTTAACTGTAAGTCTGGCACTTCGTACACCCGTGTCATGTTTCTAATCATCATGGTTCCTACTGGCCGCCATCAGACATCATAGGCTGTGAACCACATCAAGGTGGTTAGTGTTTTAAGAGCTGGTTCAAGCGAAACTCTCTCCTAAACAATACTAATGTTACTGTTTAAAGAAGAGAAAATCAACTCAATCTGTGTGCAGAAGGAATATCCTTCACCCCCTTCAAAACCCATTCTGTATTTTGTTATTAAAAAAAAAAAAAAAAAAAAAAAGCGTCCAATCGAAATTGTATTTTTTTTTACTTTCACTAAACTGCCAGGAAAAACTGCATGACATCGTCCTCATAAGAAGCCTCTTTTTTAAGGGAAAAACTTGCAGAAAACTGCATATCTTTATAAAATAATCTGTTTGTTTATGTAAAAACAGAATGTTATCAAACAATAACACAGCCGCCTTCTAACAAATCAACACAACTGATGTGCTCCATAAAAAATGTAAATAAATAAAGACAATGTTTAAAACAAAATTAAACAGGAAACACACACATGAAGTACACCTGTAACAAATTGCATAAGATATCAAGGGAACTGGTGAGTAGTTACAAGTGGAAACTAAACAGACTGACTGTCCTTCATTCACAAACAAAATACAAAAAGACTGACATCACATTCATGGGATGCAAGTGGGTACCAAGACGAAGGGCAAGGCACGGAGATGAAATGCCAGAAAACCTAGAGGATGCAAATCAGTTTTATATGCAATGAAGTTACATAACCATACTGATACAGAGGAACTGAATCTTTTTCATTTTGGCTGCCAAAATAATCGGGTTGAACTTGACAGTAAAGTTGAGAGTTCCTATACCAATTTCCAGAACCAGCCATTGCCAGAGAACAAAAAAAAATGTGGGTGCATGTTACCTACGCTACCGAGTGTCCTAGACTACCTTTCTAATTCTCATTTTCCTATTTAATCTTCAATTTTTTTTTTCCCAAGGCTTGGAGCAAGCATTTTCCTTTTGTTCTATCTTGGCAATGCTGGAATGTCAAAGTTATGACGGAGGACCTACATCAGGCCCCTCAAAGATATATGAATCTATCATAAAAGGATAGATGTAAATTGAATTACACACCATGACAAGCCTAATACTTTGGTATATCTAAACCTTCCTTAAGTAAAACAACTGGCCAACTAACGAAAGTTCACATCACTAAAGTTGGAGGCTAGATAAGATAATGTTGCTTATAGCCCAGCCGACCGCAAAGGGCCACATCAGGGCTGAAGTTGGAGGCTGTAAATCGATAAATAAAAACAAACAAAAAAAAACTTGTATATTAAAAAGAATCTTTATGGCCACTTTTAGTCAAAAACTCATTCCAATCTGTTCATGCAAAACAGAACTAATCACAGAAAGTGGTGCCCGTATATGTACTGATACATCTTTTCTTTAAGTTGTACTGATATATCTTTTCTATAAGTTGTAAAGCTGAGTTCAATGTTTATATTGAGGATTTCCATCCATTCCCCCCCCCCCCCCCCCCCCCCCCCCTCAATTCATTAGAACTGAAGAGGGGTGGACAGGGAGGGAACAATGCGAAGCAGACTAACCGAGAATGCTTGGGTTCCTGAATATCCAATCATAAAGCCATCAAGGTCTTCTTTACATGAAAAAAAAGAAGGGGGGGGGGGGGGGGGGGGGGGTGTCAGTGGAAATACAAACAAAAACCAGACTTCACTTCCAATTACAGGCTAAAGCTTGTACTGAAAACATAAACAGAAATGTGTGTGTGTGTGTGTGTGTGTGTGTGTGTGTGTGTGTGTGTGTTGTGTGTTTGTGTGTGTGTGTGTGTGAGTGCGTGTTTGAGTGTGTGTGTGTGTGTGTGTGTGTTCGCATGCACATGTGTATACAATCTAGACAACACAGTGATACTTGATGTTACCCAGAAAAGTGTAAGACATGCTATGTTTCATTTTGTCACCTTGAATCAATAACTTTAAAGGCAGCCTCTGCTGTCATGATCAAAACTGTCATTGTGCCAAGTTTCTCCTTCACACCTAAAAAATAGCGGGTATTAATGAACTCTGGTCACTGCAGCTGTCCATTACCTCCCCTCCCCCAAACGGCCGACAGCTTATAGGCCATATGGGAAGTGAACTTTTAGAGACCACTTCGTCTAGGCAAGGCATTCTGGAAGATGACACCTATCCCTGTCCTGCCACTGTAATCTTCCTGAGCTGAATCAGGTACTCATTTCTGTTGGGTGGACAAAGGGGCTTTTCAAGCCATTAAAATCGGACCCCATGAGTGGTTCAAACTCATGAATTTACTGTTGGGTGGACAAAGGGGCTTTTCAAACCATAAAAATCTGACCCCATGAGCTGTTCAAACTCATGATTGTCAGCTCCACAGCTTTCATTAAAGGCCCCTTTCATCTCTAAGTAGATGGCCTTAATTCTTTATTAAACACAAATGCTTAAATACACATGCATGAACACAAACATGCATCCCTCACCCTTATAACCCTATCCCTCTAATAATGTCTTCTGTTTTTCCACTTTAGCCATTCATATGTAAGTGTTCATTGTCATAAGAGATGCAAGCTGGACAAAACTTGTGTACTGGGAAAAGTATGGAACTGTGATGAAAGACTAACAGACAAAAAAAAGAGATCTCAAGTTTTTACTCGACAAAAATAAAACTCTGATAACATTTTGTTTTAAATCAATATTAGAATCAAGCTTCTTCGCAGTTTTTTTTTCCTTTTTATCCTGTCTGTAAAAGAATTCTAGCAAGATGGCAACATCTATTTTTTTCCCAGCCCTTCCACATGCACCCCAGTTCACAGGAACAAAACAAAACATTCAGAACCAAAACACAAAAATTCACTCGTCCAAATCACACACACACACTGGCTTTCCACCTTCAATCACCACCTGGTACTGTCAACTCCTCTAGACCTCCATTTCGGATGGGCTTAGCCTCAGGTGTCAATGTTTTCATGTCTGGCCCATCTGGTTTGCTGTCTCTTTCTGTCTTCACAGGGGGGTCTGCTACGGGACTGTCAAGGTGAGTCTTTGTTGTAGGAACACTTTGTACCTGGTCACATGCCTGGTCTGTTCTGAGGTCTGTGGACTCTGCTGCTGCCAGTGAACAATCATGTTCGTCTTTTTCCACGTCTGATGTCTTACCATTTGGCTGCTGCTGAGCACCATCAACGTCATCCCCTTTTCCACTAGTCCTCTTGCCAAGCCCTGCTGCCAGCGCTTGCTGTGGAGTCTCTACCTTCAGGGTTGTGGTCTGTGAAGATTGGGAATCTGTAGTTCGTGCCTTGCTGGCTTCACTGCTAACTGCCACATTCTTGGTCCCTTCTGCCGCACTGCCTTCGTCTGTCCTGTCATTGCAGGTCGTCTCCGCTCCACAGCCTTCCTCTTTACACGTCCCCACACCACCACTGCTGTCTGCAGCTGGAATACTGTTGCTCGTGCTGCCTCCTGGTTCATGTTTCACTGATGTGGACTTGGACACCAACGTCCTAAGGCGGTCATTTTCAGCTTCAAGGGTAGCCAGGTTTTCTTTTGTTTCCTTCAGCTGCTGCTGTAGCACGTAAATCATGCTCTGCATCCCTTCAACGTCTTCCTCCAGCTCACTGACAAACTCGTTCATTTCTGTTGTCACACAAGAATACAAACAAAAAAAAATTAGATACTGAAGGAAAAAAAACTATTAAAAAAATTTTGAGGAAGAACATACTATAATTGTGATAAACAAAATAATCTTACAATTTTCTTACTTTAAACTGTGTAATACTACAAAAAAGAAAGGTATCACGGGTCTGTGGTATGAGTAAATAAAAAAAAAAAAGAAAAGAAAACTTCTGAGCAAAACAGGTTACTGGCAAAATAGTATGTTTTTTCTTCAAAACAGACTGAGCTTGAAAAGTACAGCTGAAGTCACCATATGTAAAGGGATGTAACAATCTTACACATTAAAGCTACCGTCCGCCTTGGCTTAAGGCTGTGTCAGACCAATTGACATTGGCTAGAACACCAAGGCTACATCAAAATGTTGTTATGCTCTGCATAGTTATGCGGGGATTGTCTTCAGTCGTGACAAACTCCTAGCATAACATTATCAGTCTCCAAAATCCCTTGAAGTCGGAGTGTGGCTGCCCAAGTGGCAGGGTAATCAAAAACGGTCACACACTAATGTTCTCATCCCTAGCTGATGCATTTGCACCATAGAGTTCGAGTACTTCGGCTATTCAGATGATCCCTGGAGTCTTTTAGCCAGGGTACGACAACAACAACAAGCTACCTTTTTAGTAGTGTTTACAAACGAGAATTTTTGCCACAACATGATCAACCATCTACACACATCAACCTGCCTCGTGATCTTCCCTCTTTTGTAACACTTGAACTTTCCATCTATGAACAGTTTTCAAATTAGAATGTTTACCCCTAATTAATGTAGTTGAATCATTGAGCTACCACAGGCATATACACATAACCTATACTGTGCTATTTCTAGTTCAGCCAGAGCTCCGAAGATGCCTGCTCACATTTGCCGCTGCCAGAGCTTTAAATGTTCTAGAGATGCAGAATCAGTGTCCTTGCCCAACTTCGATGACATCCAGCCTGTCGCTACCTCACCTCTGCCTCACTCTTCCTTTCCCTCCTGGCTCCCCTACTCCCTCTCTCTTGTCATATGTTTTTCAACAGCTGAATGTTTGGCAGCAGTGGTACCTATTGCCTTCCTCCCTCACCTCCTCACCGTGCCTCTCTGCACCCTCCCCTGAATGCTATGCAAGAGGAGGAGGGGATGCACTGAAGGGGGGTTGTTTAAAAAAAAAAAAGCTAAATCTTCATAGTCAAAGTCAAAATCATATAACTGATGATTCATTCTTTCTTAAGTTCCAGTTTCCTTTTATTTTTATCATCTGAATTTTCGAACAACAAAATATATCAGATCCAAACTCATGATTTTACTACCAGCAGTAACCTTTGAGAAATGTACAAATAAATAGACCTTCTGTCCCCTTCTCAAAAATAAAAACCATACTCCATTGCTTACTGTTTATTCCAGTTTTCAGTTTTATACTCTCACTACAACCCAGCCAACCACAAACTGCATTTTGGTTTAAAAAAAAAAAAGGACAAACTGCATTTTGGTTTAAAAAAAAAAAAAAAAAGTCCTCACAGAAATATGTCATCAAGAAAACACTGCAGACATTATGTGGACTATACACTGTATCCCTAAATCCAGCTGTCTTCCTGAACACCTCAGAGAAGAGGAAAATAAAAACAAAACAAAAGAAAACAAAAAAAAAGGAACTGTATTAATGAAAGAAAAATAACTTAAACCTAGTTTGACTCAATGCTGAAAAAATGGTTACACTAATCTGATTTTTTTTTTTAATGCATACAAAAAAAAAAAAGAAGAAAAAGAAAGGAAGTACAATTACACAAGGAGTTTAAATCAGACAAAGTCTGACATAATTTTACAACAACAACAACAAAAACAAGGAAACAATACAACAATACAGAAAGACTGAGAGAGAGAACAAAGTGCAAGTACCATAACATAAACAGGAATTAATCAACTTTGATTTGGTGTTTTTCACATAAAAAGTAAGTCAGCGATGTCTAACTAAAACTAGTATGCTTTTACTTCTTATAAAAATTTAAAAGTAGCATACAAATAGGTTCACTTTTAGTTTGCTTCTTTTTTTTTTAAACAGAAAGAAAGGAAGAAAAACAGGCGTCGCAATATACAGCTTACCTTATTTTAACGTACTTTTTTTTTTTAATCAAGTATCAATCAAACCATTTTCTTTTCATTAAAATTCCATAATCAAAGTTGAAAGAAAAGACTCTAAGATTAAGTGATACCTGATAAGAGTTACAACAGATTATACAAAAAAGGGTTCCTATAGTGCTTCTTCTTCTTTATTTACAATATGCCAAGTCATTATTCATTACTTTCATTTGATTTACCTCTAACGACCCTGTTCCCACAGTGAACAATCCTTAATGTAAACTGACTGAAAACATACTGGATACGAATAACAAGACTGAGCAAGACACTATTTTCAGTTTACCTATCTTCAATCTGTAACAAAAAGTTTACTGAAATGACTCAGTCATGTTCATAGCAAAATAGGATGGTTACATTTGGACTGAAAAGACCCTGAGAGAACTGATATCTGATAGGAACTGTCACAGTTGGTGCATTACAGTTTTTTCCCTACTTCTTCCTAGAATTGCAACTGCCAAAAAACATGTTACTGACTGATATCCACACTCCGAAAAGGAATTCATATCGAAGTAATAACCACTTCTGCAACAAAGAATATCTATTTCCTCCCAATTTGCAACCGCGCAAATCAGGAAAATTGATCCCAAACTCCTTTCCAGCCAATTTTTACGACACAAATTCTGAATTATCCATCTGTAATTATCCATACTAATATGCAGACTGAAATGGCTCTGAGAAGGAATACTTACATCCCTGAAGCACACTGTAAGACAATTTCCGACATACTAATTCTGAATCATGTCCATTGAATTTCTTTACTTTCATGTTTTATCTCCTTTGGTTGACCCAGAGGTTAACAGCTGCAGTGATATCTATTCAGAAACAGTAACACACTCCCTCCCTTTCATTTTTTTTTCTCCCTAATTCCCACAACCCCTAATGGAATATCTCAGTCAATTTCCAATAATTCTAACAGTTGTACACCCACTGATCTCACACAAAAACACACACACCATCAGCATTAGTTAAGAGAAAAAAATTCTTCGATGTCTCAATGATCAAAAGCGATATAACAACAATTCTAATATTCATAAACTGACTATCGAACTTTTTAATGCTTTAATAAAAACAAGAACAATACTAATAATGATGATAATAATATGATAAACTTCTACAAAGTTTGTACTTCAGTTGATGGAGACACAATCATCTCAAACAAAATCAAAACTACAGCTTCACTGTCACCCCCCTTAACCATTAAAGAAAAAAAACTGTGGCTCTCGATATCCTGCTCTTATAGTACAGGTAAAGGGACAAAAGTCAGTCCCCTCTAATGGCGGACAGATTTGAAGCGGCTGTTTCCACTATTGTCTAGTCAATATTTCAATGTTGGTGACATGTTTGTGTACCGAAATCCACTGACGTCATTTTCACAGGTCTACTCTTTCGTGTAAAGTAAAGAAAATCGTTGAACTTTGTTTGGTGCTTGTGGTTTGCTGTTGATCTGGCATGGTATCGGCAAACAAACAGCTCACAGAGGAGACGAAAAAATATGTTGTGTTGTTGATAGACCAGGGGCTTCGGGTGTTTGAGGTGGCAAATGTGTTGAACTTGAACAGGTCAACCATCGGGAAAGTTTACAAGCACTATTGTGACAGAAAAACAGTAGAAAACAAACCAAGGAGTGGTGGGCCCAGAGTGTTCACAAACAGGTGCGTGTCTGCAGTCAAAGATCGTAAAACGGGACAGATCTGCCAGTTTCTAAAATTTCAGCCGAATTCCGTGCACAAACCATTGATCGGCCAAAGATGATCAGTGAAATCTGCATGGACTTGGCTATTCAAAGCATCCCCCAGTGAAGAAACTAGTCATCAAGGAAGTGAACAGAAAGAAGCGGCTGCAGAACTGTAGGAGTAAACTTCACTGGACTGTGAACGATTAGTGGAAAAATGTTATTTTCAGTGATGAAATGACCATTGTGATCAAACCCAATGGACGTGTAAAACTGGAGGAAAGTCGAAGAGAAGTGGTCAGTGCTTTCTCTGTGCAGCGTCCATCTTGCCCAAAAGACTACATTGAAATTGATGGTGTGGGGATGCATTTCGTATGACAGAGTTGGACCACTGGTTTTCGTGGAAGGCAATATGAACAATCAGAAGTACACTGATGTGCTGGAAAAAAACAACTTTCTGCTGGTTGTTGCCGACCACTACCCAAACCAACCTTGGTACCTGCAAGAAGACAACGCCTCTGTTCACTGCTCAGCTCACACCGAGACCTGGAAGCGACAGCACATGGTTCCCGTGTTTTTCTGGGCCCCTCAAAGTCCAGATCTAAATCTGATCGAGACGTGTGGCAAGTCCTCAAGACTCAAGTGAGAAAAAACATTCGCCGCATCAGTACTGTTGAAGATCTGCGCTGTGCACTCACCACTTGCTGGTATCAACTGACTGTTGCCTACCTCCACTCCCTCTACGACTCTCTACCGAGACGCCGTCAGCATGTTTTGAGTCGGAAGGGCCAGATTACCAAGTACTAGCAAGTTAAGTCCAGCCTAAAGGTAAGAATAACAAGTTTTCAGCAACAGGTGACTAAATGCCGAGAGGGGATGACTTTTGTCCCATGAGTGTACCTCTGTTTCAAAGTCCCCTCCACATTCTATCTGTGGTGATCTGTGTCAGATTTTGAGCCAAAAGATCTATGGGCCATGTCATTTTAGAGATGTTGAAGCACTTATGCACACTTTCTAGTGCAGAGACTAAGCAATGATTGTCATCAGCAGGGCCAGGTATTCATGCTGAATCTGTAGCAGTTTTTGAGCCCTGACACCTTCTCATGACCAAGTGGCAGGCAACACTATGGGCATGCGTTTTCACTATCTGCTCCAGAGACATTGAATTCCTCACCACCTAAAATGAATCCTGGTCCTGAAGTTAAGTACTAATGAGTGGTATCCTGAATATGCCAATTCAAAAACTGCGCTCAACGTCTGACTTAAGAGCAGTACAGTCTCCGCATGCGGGTGACTCATGATGACCTGACATCTTTAGTTCCCTGTGACAGCTGGTGTTGAGCTATGACAGGATGAGTCCGTCAAGTCTGTGTAAAGGGGAATTGGGATGAGTGGCTTGCAAATAATGTCAGGAAGAGCACTAGAAACATAAAGGAGGAAAAAAAAAAAAAGAAAAAGACTGCATGAAGGGGGACACAGAGTTTGAGAATTTTTTCTGTTCTTTACTTGTTTTTCCTTTTTTGATAAGGATACAGGTGCAAAGAAGTTACAAGGGTATAGGTCTGAGACTACATTTTAGGGATTGCTCTTTGTTTACTTATATAATTCACTCTAATATCAACCAGGCCCAAGAGAAACAGACACATGAAGTGACTGGAAATTTGAGCACCACTCAAGCCTGTGTCACACTAGCCGAGTCTCCCACTTAAGTGCTTGCTCTTGTGCTAATTCTTCTTTTATACAGGACAGGTTGAAACCACTAAAACTAGCTCTTTGTCACAACCTTTCTGAGTTCAACAAGTTGATTTTTTTCCCCAAGTATGCAATATCTTAAATATTTGAAGTCTTTGTCTTCTGTTCTGATGAAATATACACAGGACACAAACTTCTATGCCCTCTTCTGACGACAATATCTGCTTAATTAAACAGCTAGCACGAATGAGTGTCCCCCCTTCAGAGGACAGGCATCATTATTATCACTCAAATACAGCCTTTATAACTTCCTGACATCAAACACATCATGGCCATAGATGTGAAAAAGAAACCAAAACTGATATGATCACTAGAGCCAGGTATGATTGGCTATGTAATTAGATATTTTATGGGGGAAAAAATATCCTTGAAGATGAGGAGAGATGATGCTGTGGCGTTTCATTCTGGTGTAAGACTACATGCTCGGGCTACAAATGGCATTAAATAATCTGACCTTGACACAAAGTCACTGGATATTTGTTACAGTTTTTTGTGTAACATTTAACATGTGTAAAATAAAAAAAACAATACGTGTGTAATACTAATTTTATTGCTGAAAATGTTAATTGCAGATTTAAGTCCATTATGATTCAATGACACCTCCATGTATGCAATAATCAGACTGATCTTAAAAAAAGTTCTGTTAAGTTTGATTACGTACATCATACATATACTTTCTGAGAGAATGACAATTTTAAAGTTTACCATGGACACACATACCTATATAAACACACAAATCCACAGACTACTAATACAGTATGATTAATAAGACTTACTTGTCATACATGTAAGTTAAAAAAAAAATAAAATAAAAAAAAATTATTCGATTTCAAATGACGAACAGAAGTTTTAATTTGGTTTGGAAACATAAGACATAATTAAATCCAGTACTTTGGCACTGAATTCAGCTGAACAGGCATTTCCCATACAGCTAAAAAGAGCCATAAGACTATACTTGCAAAGCAACATTTCTTTGTTATAGACAGTTAGAAAACAGAAATTGCTTTTATGTATTATTTTGGATATTATCAAAAAACTGTTAAAACTCGTTATGTTTTCTGAGTGTGAAATATTGGGCTATGAAAAAGTTCATGTCTTAGAAAAATTGCAAATAAAATTTCTAAACATTTTTTTTTCCCTTTACGTTATTGTACAATGTCCAATACTTTGCTAGGAACAAGATTGTTTTGTTTTCCAGTTTCTGTTCTCTTCAAGAAAAAAATGATTTGTTCTTGATAAAAAGTTTACTTAGAAATGTGAGCTATAAAATTTCCAGTCAAATGTATTCTGCTTTATAAAGGTTATGCTCAAATAATGCATTTCCTTCTACATTATGTTCAGATACTCCATTCTCTTCAGTTTGATTTGGATATTAGCATTTCAACTGAAAGTGGTTATAATTCTCTTCTCTCAAATACATAAACCCATTGACTGAATTTCACTGATATAGCCATAAATTCCAGACCAGACTTGAAAGGAGAGAAGAAAAAAGGGAAAATAGCATTTGTAAAGAATGCACCACGTTACACTGAAGATGGATTTCATTTATTCTCAAATGTCCTGAAAATGCAGTGTTCGCAAACAGTCTGATACCCAGAAAATATCACTTTCCAGCGTCAGTGTTTAATTTATTGATTTCATTTCAGTTTGGGACAAAAGTACAGCTTAAATCATGGTCTGGGTTCAAAAGTAAAGCTTAAATTAATCAGATTCATAAAATTTGGAGGGATATATAAAATGTTCTTTCAATGAGGTGTGTTCTTTCTAAAAAAATTTTTGGGGTTTGTCAGTCTAGTAACAAAGCAAAGTTAGACATGAGTTTTTATCTCCGGTTCACTTCTTTCTTTTCCTTTCGATAAAATGTTCCTCCTGAATTTGTACACTGTGAATTGGTCCAGTTGTTCTTGTGACCTCCACATGTTTTTGTTGTATCCTTTACACCCTAAAAGGAACAAATGAATTAAACTTCAATCCTGATTTTGCTATCCATTAAATCTAGTACTTCAGCTTGAAATTAAAACAAACCAGTCATTTAACATGATCTATTCCACCTCTGACAAACAAATATCTTCAAAATCAGCTGAATAAAAAACAAAAAACAGAAATGATGAAAGTAATGAAAGTATATATGACGAAACAACTTTGAGTTTCACTGAACACCACAAATACCATCATCATCATTGAATATGAGTGATCACTGCTGTAATTCATATAATCTGTTAACAATAAGTTTAACTAACATCTAATTTAAATAACATTCATAACTAACTTTACATTTAATAACCTGAACAAACTTCACATTTCATGATAACATGAAATGAAGGTGATTATATTTGGGAGAATTAAATGCATTTATGTCATTTCTTACTATATAAACATAAAACATAAAATGTGAATGTCTTATACCATCTCAATTATAATGCATGCTCACTGGCCATGTCTGCTGATCACAATTCTCTATTATGAAAATTGAATTAATTCAATACCTGACTAATGACTAATCACATTCAAATATATACTATTTTTTTCAAAGTTTGTGTAAAGTAAGGTAAGGTAAGGTAATGCTGCTTATAGCCCAGCTGACCACAAAGGGCCATATCAAGGCTGTCACCGCATTAAGTCAACTCACAAATCATTCATTCACACAACTCTTTAAAATACATCTTCTAAAAACCCATCCAAAAGTTTGTGTAAATCTGCGGTAAAATGTATATACCCAAATGAGAAAGACAGGGGAGAAAAAAAAAAAAAAAAAAAAGAAAATCATCTCAACAACAGAGTTGAAAAGAATGTAAACCAAGATACTGAACAATGCCTGATGGCTATTTTCACAGCATAATCCAGAAAAAAAAAGCAAAAAAAAAAAGTTTGTCTTTTATTCCAAACTGCATGGATTCACACAGAAAATAACGGTTTTGTTGGTGATAATTACTATCCAATGTTGCCCACACTAAGAATTCTAGACGTCGTATCAGTTTTGGTAAAAATTTAAAGGAAAACATCAATTAGCAAGATTTGTTTCTACTTTTTCAGACATACAGAAAATAGTCTGTCACATATCCGAGTTCATTCTTCTGTCTAGTCGGGCAACAATTAATAGAAGTTGACCATAAAGCTGTATTAACACATCATGTGCTATAATTTACATTATTTTCAAATTTAGTATAAGTCATAAAATACTTTAGGACTGATGAATTTCTGGGATTTTTTTCCCCACAGAAATTGCCAGCTGTCTGTCTGATCACACATGACCCATCCTTTATTGATCAATGCAAATTGAAAGCCAAAGACACTTGATACCGATTTATAACAGAAGCAAAAATGCTGTCATCCCGAATTTCAATACTTGTTATATTTCAACAACCTACTTTTGCAGTTCACTTGGTGGTCTGCTTTTTCATATAGTTTCTTTTTCCTTCAAAGTATTTGCTTGATTTGTCTTCGCTGCTGCTGCTACAGTTAATATATTTAAGGCAACTAAAACTTCCAATGCACTCAGTTAGGTGTTTGAAATAAAGACGTCATGATTTTGCCATCCATGTATCAAGTACTGGACTGTCCCAATTTATATTTAAGGCAACTAAAACTTCCAATGCACTCAGTTAGGTGTTTGAAATAAAGACAGTCATGATTTTGCCATCCATGTATCAAGTACTCGACTGTCCCAATTTCAATCAGCAAAATTGCCATCCATGTATCAAGTACTCGACTGTCCCAATTTCAATCAGCAAGAAGATAATTTTTAAAAAGCAAAACAAAAAAAGCAAACAAACAAAAACAACAGAAAGCATAAAAACAATATTCCCATTAGTCAATCAGATCCAGAACTTGGCATGTTTCTGCAAGATGACTTATTTGCATAAAAAGATCCATTCAATTGTACTTAGATGCAATGACTTAAGAAAAGGAAAAAAGACAGGCAGCCAGGAAGATATCACTACCAAACCCATAATTAGGGGGGCAAAAAACTCTTGTAGATATCACCTATGAGTATGGCTTTTCACGTACTTCATCAGGTAGGGTCATCAGCATTAATCTTTAGATAGGCTTCGCTCATGTGGCTGTCTCCTAGCTCAAACTCTCTTTCTCTGATTGTTCCCTGAAGAAAGACACTCACAAATATTCTTGGCTTTGCTCTACAGAAAGAATAAGACAGGAGGGAAAAATCCTCAGCTTTTATCTCTGGCCAATCAGTTTCCTCACATTATTCCTTACCTCCTCACACACTCCCATTCATAAACCCTCTCCTCCTTGTGGTTACTTAAATGAAAAAAGAAACTGGAAAAAAGCGGATCCCCTGCTTTGCTCTACTGAAGGGAATCAACAATCAAAATTCCTCACCCCTGATCTCCCTCAAACCCACATATACACACAGTGCCACCACTGACGTGTGCATGAAAGAGGATGGGTAGAGAGAAGACCTACAAATGGTAAACAAAGACAAACAGCGACACAGAATAGTGTTTCAACCAATTATACTGATTATAGTACCCTCTCTAGCTTCTTTTGCTCCAAAACCCCTGTCTATCTCAGCAAAACAAAACTGTTCAGTCTGACCATTGTGACCGACTGGTCAAAGTAAACCAGTCTTACAGCATGCACATACATAGTGAGCATTAGTGAGCATCAGTGCCCTGACTCAAGGAAGAACACTAGCCTCACCAGCCCCTAAGACGCTCAGGGAGCCAGCATCAAATTCTGTGGAGCAAAAGTAGTGATACATGGCAATAATGTAGAACTCGCATGTGTTTTTGAACCTGCCAAAATATGCAGTCTTTCTTTTATACTTAACTGTCGTTGAAAAAGTTAATTGCCTTTCCCTTTCTTTGTTGAGCACTATATGTTTTTCCAATGTTTACTGGCCAACCGAATAAAAGTGACAAGTGCATAAAGGGAAATAATTGAAAGGAAATAACTAGCTGCACGCAAGCACTGCAATCTCATTTGCTATCACATGTTCGAAGCAGTCTGTAAGTAAAACCACTCCCCCCCACCCCATCAATAATCTTTTAGGTGAAGTTTACATTTCTGTTGACTTGACAGTAAAACTACAATCAACAGCTCTAGAAAAATGCAAGACTTTTCCTAAAGGATATTCCGTTTGTTTTTGTTGCTTTTCTTTTCTCTCCCCCCCCCTTCTTTTTTTGTGCTGTTTTTTAAGCACTTTTTAGCTTTGGTGTGGTACATAGAAAAATCTAGATCTTGCTATTCAGAAATAGCGGCTATAGTATTATCAAATAGCTATCTGTGACATGTTCAAGAATGTCTTTTTCCTATTTCACATGCAGGAATGGCTATTCACTCTTAAACAAATAAACAAGGAAAAAAAAAATGGCACGACAGTACGTTCTATCTTTAGAATCAAAGATTCCATTTGCATATCTCATGGTAATTTTAAAGTCTATTCAGACTATTCAAAGCGAGAGGGGGAGTGGGGCAACACCGCATGGGAGGAGCACCAAGAATGCCAGCCATTCCACTGGACAATGTATAGCCCCTGTGTGCCCGGCCTTTGAGCTTGCTTTGCAAGGCCAATAACAGCGGGGGAAGGACCTTGAGTGTGGCTGGAGCAGGGATCTTGTTGTCAGGGCGAGCTTTATCAGAGGCTCATTGGACAGGTGCAGCAGATCTGGAAACCACGATTGGGCCGGCCAGCGGGGGGCCATGAGGATCAGCGTGGTCAAGTCTTCCCTTGCTTTCCGTAGAACTTTTCCCAGGATGGGGAATGGAGGGAAGGCATAGCCTATCAGGCCCAACCACGGGATGGATAGAGTGTCCATCGCCAGAGACTCCGGATCCGGAACTGGAGATACATATAGCTGGAGGCGGTGGTTGAACCTGTTGGCAAACAGGTCTACTTGTGGTTTGAACCACGCAGCCCAAACTGGTTCTTGGACCGAATGGACCAGAGTCCATTAAAAGGGAATAAATCATTTGTGACCTGCTGAGGGAGTCCGTGAGAATGTTGATCTTCTCAGGAACGCGCTTGGCCGAGATCTGGATGGATGATCCTCGCACCAGAGAAGTTGTTCCGCCCTCAGGGACAAGGAGAGTGAGCGGTCCCCCCCCCCCCCCCCTCTTTGCTTGTTGACGTAACAAGCCATGGTTGTGTTGTCAATGTTGAGGAGAACGTGCTTCCCTCTCAGAAAGGGAAGAAACTCACTGAGGGCTTGAAAAAACGCCTCCACCTCCAGCAGGTTGATGTGCCAGGAACTCATCTCCTTTGGCCATCGCCCAGCTGCCATCAGAGAGCCCACTTGGGCCCCCCACCCGGAGTTGGACACATCCGTGAACAAGTACTCCTGAGTAGGGGGAGGCGTGATTAGAACTCCCTGGGATAACCAGGACTGCGAGTGCCATTGGGTCACTGAGGTTTGGAACCAATGGCCCAGAGGAACCAGAAGGTCCCAAGACTGTGACATCTGGGACCAACGCTTCCGAAATCAGCGTTGGAACTGGCATTTGTGAAGCCAACCAAGAGGTATTAGGGGGGCCAATGACTCCATTAATCTCAGAAAGGAGGCCAGCTTTCTGGCCGTGCCTGATCCAGAGACAGGAGGTGGACTAAGAGGATTCAAAGGCGTACTAGACACTCGGGGGTTGGAGATACCAACCACCTGGTTGTGTCAAAAGACATGCCCAGGGACTGGAATAGCTGCGATGGGGTGAGATCTGACCTCTCCTCGTTGCGAACAAACCCTAAGTCTTGACTGAGGTCTAGAACCTGGAGAGCTTGTTGGGAGCACAAAGTGCTAGAGGAGGCTAGGAGAAGCCAATCATCGAGATAGGCCTTGAGGCGGATTCCCCTCTCCCGAACGTGCATGCAAAGTTCCCGTGCCACCTTCGTGAACACCCAAGGGCTGGGGCCAGACCAAAGGGGAGGGCCCTGAACTGGAAGATCCGGTCCCTCCAAACGAACCAGAGATACTTCTGTCCCTTGGGTGGATCAGGAGGTGGAAGTATGCATCCTTCAGGTCGATGAATACCGCCCAGTCGCCCAGGTGCATGGCACTGCGGATTGACAGGGGGGTTTCCATCTCAAAGTGGAGGAACCTGTTTAGGTCCAGGACGGGTCTCCAACCCCAGAAGCTTTGGGACCACTACGATTCGGCCATAAAATCCTGGAGAGAAACGGGCAATGACCTCATCTGTGGCCCGCTTGGCTAAAAGTTAAAGGACCTCCTAGTATAAGACCTGAGAGGTCTGCGGACCCCGAAGAGGAGCGAAAGAAGAAGGGAAGGACATGAGGGGGGCCTTTCGTGAACCCCATGGAAGGCAAAACCCCGACCTGATCACCAGCAGGGCCCACTGGCGAGCGGGAAGACGTTCCCAGGCTCTGAGTCACCAGGACAGGCTGCCCACGGGGTCGCCTGTGTGGGGTGATTAGTCACTGGGGGTCAGCCTGCTGCGAAGAGGCAGGTTTTTGGCTCTGAGGTTGGGTACCTGATCGGCATTTGGAGAGTTGTCTAGCCCTAAACCCCTTTGTGTCTGATGGATCTGTGGGCCTTGGCCGGTGGAGTGCCCTGGGAAGAGGTAGCAGGAGCAGACCACTTCACCATGGGGTGAGAGGGACCTGCGTGAAGGGTGAGGTCCCTCCTAATTTCGGCCTGGCTCTTGATGGTCGCATGTACATGGTTCCCAAAGAAAGAACTAGTCTTAACCGGCACGACTCTGAGAGGCTCAGGCAGAGGAAGAGTGTGCGACGAAGATGCTAAAAGCATGGAATCCCGCCTTGCCAGAACAGAGTTTAGGTGCAGCCTGGTAAAAGCACCTACTGAGCATTTGAGCCCTTCCACCATGGACTGGATAAAGGCCATGATGGTGGACGGGTCAGCGGACTGGCAAAGAGCAAAGGACTCAGAGTCTGGGTCCTTAAGGGCGGATACCAGACCTCCCAAGAAGGAGTTCATCACTGAAACTGCCTCCAGCCCCCTCCTAGCAGTCTCCTCCCAATCTGCGAGGCAGCCCTCTGAGACAGCCACCTGCCAGTGCCAAGACCAGACTGCGAAAGGAGGAGGTCCTCTTGGGAAAGGGAGAGGTGGGAGTCTGGGATAGAGTCATGGGCCATAAAGGTCTTGCGGGCGAATGGGAGCTTCTCCGGCTTCAGAAACTTCCCACACACTAAGGCCCCGGGAAAATCAGGCACAGAACCTGGTGGAATGTCCTGTGCCTCCATGCCCCTAACCCTGTTTTGTGCTATCCTCAAAGAGTCGGTTACCACACCTGACTCCTTTAAGAGAGAGGTGGGAGGGGCAGAGAGAGGTAGTGTACCCAAGGAGAGCTCAGCTGCCGAAGGACAGGGAGCCCGGGCATCTTGAGAGGTGGACATGGCTTTGAGCTCGTACGAAGCCAGGAGGGCCACAGTCATTGAAGGAGAAGGAAGAGGGTATCGGGTCCTTATCCTCTGACTCTGAGTCTGCCTGCTCAGAACTGCAGGCAGAGGAGGTGACCAACTTCGGTGTGGACGAGCATGGGGGTAAACCTGATGGTCTTGGGTGGACTGACCCCGCTGAACCCCTGGGAGGGGTCTGACACTGGGTTGGCCTGGAGGGCAGGCAAAGTAGAGGCCTGCGCTGCTGGAGCACCTGGCATAAAGCCGGGCCACCAGGGAAACCCAGTGGCAGGGGACTGAGGAAGTCCCATGGCAAAGAGATGCTGCCATTGAGCCATGTGAGGTGCCAATAGCGCCCAAAGCTTAGGGTTCTGCCCTACTTCAGAGGGAGGCTGAAGCTGTGCCTGCTGGCCCAAGCCAGCATAGGGGAACCCTGAGGGGCCAGCCCCCTGCAGGTTGCCCGGCATTTGCCAAGGAAACCATGCATTCTGTCCCGAAGAGGAAACAGAGGTAGGGGCGAAGCCAGGCAAGGGCGAAGGAAGGGAGACAACCGGGGCTGACTGAGTGCCAGACAACCATAAAGGAGTTGTTGTCACCCTTGGCTCGCTCAACAGCCGCACTGGCAAGAGCGGGCCTGAAATCGGGCAAGAGGGTGAAGAAGGGGCTAAGCCTTCAGAATTTGCATCGCCCGACCCTTTATTCCCCGAAGAAGGGGGAACCTGCATCCGTGATTTGGCCATGGCGACCGAGATGTGTGCAGCAGAACGCCGGCTGAGCTGTGCACGGGATGCAGGGACGGGATCGACAGAACCGCAGCTGAGTCCATCATCGTGAGAATGTAAGGGGCCGGGTGGGGGGTAGGATGCAGGAACGGGATCAACAGAACTGCAGCTGAGTCTATCACTGTGAGAATGTGAGGGGGCTGAACATGGGCTTGCCGTCACCTCAACAGAACCGCAGCTGAGTTGAGGAGACCCCCGCACGGGATCAACACAACCGCAGCCGAGTCGATCACTGTGGGAATGTGAGGGAGTGAGCACAGGCTTGCCGTCACCTCAACAGAACCACAGCTGAGTTGAGGAGACGCCCGTAAAGAATGAGAGGAAGAAGGGAGAGAAAGCGGTGGTGAAGACAGAGAGGGCTCCGGTACGCCAGAAAAAGTACCAGCCAGTGAGATGGAGAGATCGACAGACGAAATCTTCGGAACCCTGGCTTTGCTACCCGAACGCGTCACGTATGTTTCTCTCTTAAGCGAAAACATATGCAAGAACACCAAAATCAGCAGCAACAATCAATTGATTGCAAGAAAAAGTAAAAAAAAACCTTAGCTGCTCTGAGTGCACGAGGCTTGCGGGGAAATGGCTGCCAAGAAAAAAGGAATGATCTGGGCAAGCGCAAGACACGAGGCCCTTTCCGGGTTCTTGTCCGTACCAACGTTATTGTGTACAAGGCAGGGATAGCAAACTGCTGTCGTTTATTGCATTAGTGAGCCACAATATAGTATGTGTAATTAAACTACACACTGCCCTGCATTGAGAATCAAAGTCTGCATTTTTTGTGGTGGTAATGGAATTGAAATTCATAGTCTTGATTTTTTCTGCAGTAATGAAATACATTCTTTATTTCAAGGTCATTTTGTATTATGCTGGATTTACATGTTTAGGCAAAATAAAATGAAATGACAATCTTTCCATCAGGATTTGGATCTGTTCACCAATATTGCTTTACCCACAAAATTGAATAGAAACTCAGTCAAGGAAACCAAAGTTTACTGAATGTAAAAGTCTGTTTGCTACTGGCAGGATAAGCCTATTTTGAGTACACTCCTGTTGATGCTGAAATCAAAACTTCCGGCAAAGTTCTTTGATCATCAAAACATTCAAATGGATGTCTCGTATTGGAAAATGTTTTCTCTGAACTGATGTCTTTCCCTCAACTGGAGAGCTGCCATGTTTGGGTTCCATAAAGACAAGAGGGTCTCTACACAACCCTAAGACATCCGATATTTATCCTGACGTTGTTATGCAGGAAAGCCGATCCAGTGTGTCCTGCATATGAAATCTGGTTTGTAATTCACATGGATTGGAATAATTTGTAAACTTAGCTTCTATCTGACATTCTAATATGCCACCCATGGGAAAGGCTTTTCTACTTTTCCTAGGCTTTCCAAGAATTCCAGGATCTGTAAGAACTTCTACCTCACCTTTTAACATGCCATCCCCAGATTTGGCCTTTCCACTTTTCTTGGACTTTCCAAGAATTCCTGGATCTGTATGAACCTTGCATAATGCTAGAAGTGTGTCTGTATGACAATGCTGTTTATTGTCAGTGAAAGTGTTTGGGGGAAAAAAAACACTAATGGCCAATTCTTTTGTTTATCTTGTGAGCTTCTATGAAAGCCTAGTCTAAAATGGCTGATCGCATTTCAGTCTTGACTACATTTTTTCAGGAACAATGTGGATAAATTTTTTGCATGTATGTTGCAAATCTTACACCAAATGATGCAGAATTCCTCCCCAAGAGAAAGAAAAAATAGATCTCATAGAGAAGTTCAATGGATCCCTTGTTAGGGTAACTGTATTGAATATTTCTAGAATTTACCCTGCAACATTCAGCTCACATCAAGAATAATAATATCATGCCACTACATCCATACTACTGAGATGAGATTCAAAGCTTGCAGTGGTAGTCTCATGATTCAGCATGGGGAAAAAAGGCTTTGTTCCTCCTAAAATGTTATATTGATATTATTCATTTATATGTATGTCATAAGAAATTGTGTACCAGCATCCATAATACCATCAAGATCAGGATTTTCAATTTTATAGAGCTCATGGAGATCTGGTGCGCCACTGTCACCATCATGAAGAGACTTTCATCAACACCTGCCTAAAAAAAGATTCTTCCCATTCATTCTCCAACAGTCAGTAATTAAAAACAAAATGAAACAAAACTAATGCAGCAAATGAGAAGCATGTAGAAGAAGAGGACCCCCCAAAACAATTGATAGGGATCAGCCAAAAGCTCTGCAAGTCTTCATCCAACACAAGGTAAGCCCTAACCAGGAACCTGCAGAGGAGAAAGGTGAAACCACTAAAGGAATATATAAGGCATTGTGTCAGGAGGCAGACATGAAGAGAAGAGGCTGCACACCCCAGGACTACTTAACAACAGGTTCAGGACCAGGATGACTAGAGTGCACTAACCTACTTCCCAGTCCTGGCCACTTGTGTAGGTATCCACCTAAATCTTCTTCAAAATGGACTTTGGCTTCTATATTCATTTGATTCTGTGGGCTGGTGTGTACCACATGACTCTTCTTCACATCTGCTATGGCTCCTATACTCCTTGATTTCTGCAGTCAAGTGGGCTGGTGTGTGTAATATATTCATAACGTTACCTCTCTTCCGGACAGTTATACTCCATTTTACATCCATTTGATTCTGCGATCAAGTAGGCTGGTGTGAGTAATTTGACCATCATTATCACCCCTTTCCTTCAAGACAGTGATATTCTAATTTCATGAGTAATAGATGCTGGATATCAGAGCAGTTTCTGTCGCGTTCAAATACTGACATGAACTACAGGATCTCTGATGTCTTGCCTTGTGAGTTTCTTTTGTTGTGTATTTTTTACTGATGTACATCAGTGCACCCAAAGCTGATGACAGATGTATTCTGTACATTATTTTGCTTTAAACGGAATCCTTTGCTTAAAGCTGAAGGCTTCTCAAAACAAGACTGAATACATTTCAGCATGATTAGAATAACCCGCTATAATGCAATTTTAAAACTTTCAATGGTATTTTCCTTTTTCTTTCTCTCTCTCTCTTTTTAATATATGTTATCTCGTAATTTTGGTCTTTTAATGTCAAATAAAAACTGAAGAGGGCAGCGGAGTGGGGAGGGGGATAAAAAGGATTTTGCATTAAATGTAGCTGCTCTTGACACCACTTTTATTGCCAATATTATTTGTGACATGAAAACATTTGTTACGTGTCAATTTTTTTGTAAAATGATGTAAAAAATCAACGAAAGTGAACTGACGTTTGGAAATCTTCAAGGGAGGTCATCTGTGCAACAGCTCAGTATTCAGCCATGAAACACCACCATTTTCATTTGACAGATGTCCCTGGTGGTCATGTCCAAAACAATTTTGCCTCAAAACTAAGCTTAACATTGAATGAGAGAGCAGAAATGCCGAACTATGGGTGTCAAACAGTACACCTGTAATGCAGACAGTTGATACCCTGTTCGTTATCCTGGTGTGCACTTCAAATATCTTAACCTCTTGATCTATTTGATTGGCCCATAAACTGAGAAAAGGTAAATTTCTTACATACACTGCTCAAATCAATGTTTCATGTCTGCGGCTTATTTTTCATATATCCTATTCCTTACAACCGCTAAAATCTGAAAATGAGTGGAAGCTTTTTTTCGTTATTTTGTTTTTAGCAAGATCTGTGATGTGTTTGCTATCTTTTTTTTGCATATGCCTGTGAGCTTCTTACAGTTAATGCAAATAACCTGGACCATGGTCTTTGCTTTCTGACCTCATTTCCACTTGCCATATAACCCCTCGGTCATATCTACCATTCTAAGGGCTGTTTCAGCATTAACCTTTATGCGTGAATACAGATTAAATATTAGACAAAGTAGTAATCAAATCGGCCCATTTTTCTCACCTCACTGTGCATATACTTCATTGTCAACGCAAAATTCCACTGCAATCAATCAATCTGAACAGCGTGACACGAAGACAAGTTCGATTAAAACACCAACTCAACATTATATTCATCGATAAGTATTATCACTTCATATTTTAAAATAAGAATTTGATAGAGGAAAATAATGAATATAACTGAAAATCAGTTGATGATGAAACCACCCACACAGTATAAAGTGTCTTTGGCAAGCAAAACAAATGATATAAGAAACACACCATCCTGATTCGTCTTCATTTCAGTCACCAGAGTCTTCTGCACAGCAATCTCCGCCTCCAGCTTTGCAGTCCGTCCCGATGAGATCATCTTGCCTAATTCCTCGTTCTCTTGTAGAAGCATGCGACACTTTGCCATGAGACGCTTGCCCATTTGACTGAAAGAGGTAGACAGGTCAACTCCATATGGAAACATTGGATCACACTCATTTCACACAAGCATAAAACTCCAAGTCACACCTCATCTGGCCACTTGTACTTGAAAGTGAACAAACTGCAACAATGCTGATTAAAAGACAAACAGTTACACATTGTCAAAAGTAGATATGGGCTGAACATGCACATCCGTACGTGCGCACGCACACACACACACACACACACACACACACACACACACACACACACACACACACACACACAGCCCTAACTTCGTATACTTTTAACCCACATAACATTCAGAATCACAAGCAAAACAAGAACGCTGAAAGAAAGCTAGAAGCCACTTGTTCACACATAAATCATAACAATTAAATCAGTCCAGAGGCTGAAAAAAAAGTTATCAGTTACTTATTCACAGAGAAGACTGAAACAGACCACAACATTTTTTTTAACCAACATTATCATGCTTTCCCTTTCATCATTCTTTCTAACTGCAAATTATCACTTGAACCTTTTTTTTTATCTGTGATTTTTTTTTTCTTTCTCTCTCTCTCTTCTCTCCACACACACACACACACACACACACACACACACACACACACACACACCATTCACATACACCTCTAAACCCTCCCACTGTACAGAGTGACGAACACACACACACATTCCCCCTAAAACAAGTTCTTTTTAATTAATTTCGAACTGGATCCATGACTTACCCCGAAGTTATCGGTATATTTCATTGTGGGAACTTAAGGAAGCAACTGAACAATTCTACTGCCAAGTGCGAAGAAACATAAAACAACTGAAAGAAAATTATGGGCTGAATTTATTGCATTTTTATGTGTATATATATACATCTAAGTCATTTTGAAAGGACCTCTCCATACTTGTATACATTTTGAAACAGCCCTTATCAAACCCACATGTAAGCGCTATGATTGTGCCAGCACATCTTCCAAGTCCCATTTATATGCAGTCCCATGTACTCGATAGGGGCCAGGGTAGTTATAAGTGCGAGTTCAATGAAAAAAAAATGTAGGCTTTTCTTGGCTATTGTGTCCGTATCTGCATTATGGAATTTTGCAAACTATGAGAAGGGATTTTAGCGTCCAGAGCAAGACAAAAACAATGCCTAAGCCTTCGCAATTGACAAAGGACAAGGTTAATAATCTAATCCTGATGGTGATGGATGAACCTCTGTTTGCGCCACAATCAGCTGATCTATTTCTAAACAAAACTGCCTACCTCTTCTGTAGTTTGACACAGTCAAGTGCTGAGTGCTTTTCATATACTGCAACCAGTCAAATATGTGCACGACCTTTTGATGCCATACATGCATTTTGATAGCTTTTATGCTCTTTCCATTTCCAAATCCAAAATACGAATGTGACTTCTTGAGAAAACAATTTCACCGTCAAACAGATGATTTTTCTTTATTTTCTATTTACTGCGCGGCATACCTTATCTTACACAGTGCACAGAATAGACTCAATGGTCATACCCAACTGAAAAGATCTTTCACATAATGCTTATACACAATACTGCATGCAATTTTCTGTGGCATTACCATGCTCCATAGGCAACATTGCACATAAATTAAAGTGCATGGCTGTTCTGTGTTCTCTTCAATACTTTACACATACACTGGACAATTTCTAACTGGTATAACAAACTGACAAGCTGAGCAACAAAGGTTCTTGGAACGATCTGCTTTCTTTTGGTATGTCTTAATGCCTGAGAACAGCTAAAGGGACTGTTTCCTTGCACACAGCCTTACAGAGCATCATTTCTGGCAAATCTACACAGTTCAGATACATAGAGGAAGAGTTAAGACTATGAATTGTTTTAGGTTATACAAAAGTTAATGCAACATGAAGTAAAATGAATATACTGTGAACCATACTTTCTTTCCGGGCAAGTGCACTCACATGCGCACGCGCGCGCGCACTCACACACACAGCAACATGAACAAGTGAACTGTTACATATAAGCTGACTTATCTGTAGTCTAATAATCACAGTCAATTCATAATGCTCAGTCAAATATGCACACCCACAGGATGCTCATATACATAGTGACGAGTACACACACATGCACGCACGCATATACACACACATGTACAAACACACACATACTCTCTCCCCCACTCCCTCTTCCAGTTCCACCAAATGCACACACTGCCTTAAGTATACCAGGAAAGCAGAATTAATTTATCCAGTTATGATTTATCATTTTCATGATAAGGTTCTAATCTAACAATCATACTCTAAGAGAAAAAAAAAAGGAAAATGGCTTGTGACAGATCAATTTTATATAAAAAAGATAATACACTGCTTCAAAGTGTACAATTTATTTCCCCGATATAATTTTATCATGAAACCAAGGAAAAGAGGCTTCTTTTGTCTTCAAGATGTACATAAACTAAGACCAAGCCTTGAATGACATAATTAACTATCACATTCAACAACTGCACCAAATCACAATGTAAAGTTTTTTTAAATGCTTCAGTTTTTAGCTGCAGGTTAAACACTGTCATTAAAAATTCTTTTTTGGCTGTATACTTAATGTTTGCCATTCTTCATCCCTGCATGCCCTCCCCCTTACATGCACACACACACATACACACACACACACACACACACACACACACACACACACACACACACACACACACACACACACTCACATCCACATAATATCTGAGTCAGAATTTGGCATTACACTGGCTGTACTCCCTACATGTTTTAAACATTTAAGCACACTACTGACTGCACTTCTGTTGCTCACAATCCTTCGAAGTTTGATGGACCCTCAGCACTTACACTGCATGCTTATTCACACTGTTCCAAAGGCAACAACAGAACTTGATCTTCAGCTCAGTTATCTTGATTATTGATCAAGGGAAAAAAATGGTAAAAATGAGATTATTAACAAATATGCAAAATCTAACAGCAAGCCTTAACTATTAACAAGGCAATTCCATGAGGACCACCCCTACCCCCACCCTCTCTGTCCTTTTTTTTTTTTTTTTGATGAATAACTTTTCAGGATTTTCTTTTCATAAAGGGAAAATTGAGTATTCACACTCTTGATACTTAGCAAGTCTCTATGTGCGAATTCTATCATCATAACCTATGAATTTTTTTGTTCCTCCAAAAGTGAAATTTTGATCGTAATGTACGCAAGAAATAGAACACATAGTGTGTTTTAATTCGGTTTGAGCATAACATTACCAATACATATGAGAACAGACAAAACTCATTAGATTTTACATTAGTGATGGAAATGTTGCTCCCCATTTTCTGTGCCCTCTCTTTGGTTTTACTACCATGCCGCTCATCCTAAAGCTCTCTACACTCTCACACTACCTATGATGCTCAATGCTAACAAGGCTGCAACCATATCTCTCCAACGGCAGTCCCTGAGAATATAACACTAACACCAACAATTTTGACAATGAATTTGTCAAAATGTTGATGATAGATGAATTTCTCTATTATAGGATGATTAATGGTTATAATGATGAACATGTTTATGCTGAAGTTCTTTCTTTAAGACTACAAATCAATTCGACTAAGCTGAAGTCCAAATTTCCAGTTTACATGTAATCTGACATTAACCTGGCTGAAAAATACAGACACAGGTCTGCGATATTGGTCAGGAAATTTGAACAATGTATTAATTCCCTGTTATTCCACTTGAGCACAAGCACACCCTTACACTGAGCATCAACCAGTACGATTGCAATTCATTAGATACAATGAGGATATGCTGTACAAATGCTGTCTGTTCCCTTTTCACTCCACTTATCTTTTTAATTTCTTTTTTTTGTGACTGGTAATATTCTTGTGTTTACAGAGTGAAGATTACTTCTAGATAAAGCCAAATTTGACACTATCTTACATAACTTTGAAAAACTCCACATATATCTCCATGTAACTTCCATAATGGTTATCAATTTGTGATAAGGAAATAAAAAGGCCTATGGTTAACTAACTTGTTTTCAAATGTGAGCAAATTATAAAACTAATAAGAATAAACAATTACACCACCACCCGATATGACTGACGTAAACCGCCATCTCCAGAGGTGCGCTGCACTGAGGTCTCCCTGGTCTTTCACCCACAACAGGGAAACAGCCTCTCACACATATGCACTGAATTACACAACTCCAGATGAAACAGAATCAGCTCCTATCCTCTTCTGCAACAGGCGGTGGTCAGCGGACTTGAGAGACAGAACACTTCACAGATGAATGGTTGGATGATCCTCCTTGAAGATGGATTATACTATGCAGGCTGGGTCTGAAGATGGATGAACACAGATGCTGAAGACAGGAACAGAGCAGGCTTGCAGAATAGCTTGGTTCCATGTGGAGATGGTAATTTCGTGGTCGTGGCAACAATGTAGAGATGTAAGAACACACAGGAATGATGTAGTGGACAACTGAATCATATTTTGCACATTTGTGATCACATACGAAATCGAACTCATGTGAACACTTCCGAAATTTGGAGAATTCAGATGTAATGCTGCAGATGATCTTGATGCTTCCCTTTGAAAAACTGAACTTGAAAACTGGAAGTGATTTGTGATGTGGTTTTGTGACTAGTATTTGAAAATTGCAAACGATTCTGAAGAAGCCCTCAAATTATTTTTCATGCACATTCATTTGCAAACAGCCTCATGTGCCAATTAAGCTGATCACACCCGATGAAACCTTGCTGGAAACTTCAACACCACAGGTGATGTAGAATCAACTTCATTTGGATTCACTATCTTATCTTCTTTCACAGATAACAATAGATCAGACTCTGAAATTTTGATGTACACACTGAAGTGTAACTGAACACCCATGCTGTAATGCAGAGCTATTATGTATAAAACTGGATCATTTTTTGATCCCACACACATTTTAAAGCACAGATATATGCAGCTGCGTTGCTTTTTTCCCTTTGAACTATCACAACTTTCCCCCCTTTCTTTTCTGTATAAATTTTGCACATTCTATTTTCTTACTTTTTGCCATGACAGAGCAATGGCTTCACATGTAATCAAAACTTGATGTACACAGGTTATTAACAACTTGATGAACACATCCCAGCAGCCGGAGATCACAAAATACATTGCAAGGTGACAGCACATTTTTTCTAGCACAGTCTGTTGTCTTTCTTGAAGTGGTGCTTCCATTGCATTAATAAATTCCACTACACATATTGCTTTCTTTCACTGGCACAGGCATTCTCAAAACTATCTTGTCCATATGATGCTTGGAAACACAGCAAGGATTTCAAATGTCCATTAAAAATGAGAAGTCATATTTTTCCACTTTCCAGGAATGGTGATTTTCAGCTTGTTGATTCAACAAGTGCACACACAAATACTACAATGCTGCAACACTTACCTAGAATTCATGAGATGACTTCTGTTCCAATCATAGTATAATTATTTCTATCCAAAACACACATTACCTGCATTGCTACTTTGAAAAACAGACATCTGCATGCGATTCAAAGCTAGGGAAATAATCAACAGAAGACACATGAATAGGATCGGAACATCATTCCCTCCTTAATCTATTTTCTGTGTTCATGACAGCAATTAAACATCTATGAAACACACACTAAGCAAATAATTAGTGATAATCCACTTATAATATTAATCGAATGTTCAGAACATATGTTACAACTGTATATATCAGAATGTTCTCATATACTTTTAAAAGAGGATGGGTGGGGACAGTTTGCATACGTGGGCATTTGTATAACTGTTAAGTGTCTATGATTCACTAAGATCACTGATAATAAAAATACAGGAATGGAATTTTTTCAAATGTGAGACAAAAATTTCAAACCACGATCAATTCATTTTAGACTATTCATACTCCTTTTTGTCAACTGAAATTTTCAAAACAGTGCATACCTAAACAGCAGGGATGTTCATGTTCAGATATGCTAAATAGCAGAGGGAGAGAAGAAAAACAAAACAAGAACAAAACTGACAAATTTTCATATTATTCAGGATCAAAACACACTAAGCCAAAACAATCTGAAAAATGAAATGTTATGAACATGCTAACCCTATGCTTTTAACCCAGCAAGTTTTTTGCTTGGGAGGGTGTGTGAGTGTGTGTCGGTGGGGGTGGGGGTGTGGGGCTGAGGTGGGGAGTGGAACTGGAAAACTGGAGGGTGGAGGGAGAGGCCACAATTCAACAGGAACACTATTAGGCAGAGATCTGGCATACCTGACATGTAATCTTTTCCCCCCATTTTCTTTTAAATCTCCCATATTTCAAACATAGAGTCACAGAAACAAACAAATACAGCCACAGTCTTGCGTCCCCAAGTTTAACATGGAAACCAAAACCTAGAAATGCTATATTTTTCAATACTTCAAGTTACCTGCATGTTACACCACAGAGAGAATTTTATACAAGAGAAAACACCAAACCCTTTCTTCACTAAGTTGCAAAGCAAGGAGACTGCAGGTGGAAATCTAAACAAATCTTAAAATGTGTTTTATAATAATTCCACCAATTAACTTGGACAAAAGAATCACAAAACAAAACATGGTGCGTTTCGACCTCTTAGGTCTTTTTCAGGGAAGATAAACAACACTCCGGACAATGAAAATGAAGAACGAGCTATCACTTATCTTTGTCAAATTTGGCAAAAGATGGGCATTGATGGATCCAACGCCCTTCTTTCGCCAAATTTGACAAAGATAAGTGATCGCTTATTCTTCATTTTCGTTGTCCGGAGTGTTGTTGACCTTGCCTGAAGAAGACCTATGAGGTTGAAAAGCATCATGTTTTGTCTTGTGATTTGTTTGTCCACATTGTCTGGGTGAGTTATTATAAATACTTTTTAAGATTTCTTTATTTAATTTTTTACAGACAAATTTAACCTTTAGCGGTCGGTCACCTATGGCAAGCAAGTTAATTAAAGATGCATACTGTGACTGGGCTTGGCATTTTGTCACATAACAGTTATCCGCAAACCATTTAAAAATATCAGCCACATTACTAGGTATGTTTTCTTTTTATATGAATGAAGAACACAGAGAACACATCTTGACATCTTTTTGCGTCAAAAACAAATGAAGTTAAGATTTTTCAGATTTTTAGTAAATTCAAGAAACTTAATTAGAACTGATTGGGTCAACAGGTAACAAAATGGCATCTAGAATCCTATGATCTCTGAACATAATCACTCATAATAAATACTTGAAGGAATGAAAGACTTTACTGTTAATTTTTTTAGGTTCTTGCGTTATTTCTGGACATGCCTTTACAAAGTGATGTATAAAAATAACAACTTTTTGTCACTTTAGACTGGACAAGCCATTCATGGACCCAAGACTGTGACTGTGAACACATGTTACCAAAAAAAGTGAACACATGGAAGAGAGAGAGAGAGAGAGAGAGAAAGTGAGAGGGAGGGATGCAGAGGAAAAACAGTAAATGCTAGTCACCTGGAGTCATATTGCGAGTGCAAGACTGGGTGAGTGTGGTATGTGTATGTATGCAAATAATGGATGGAGTCACTATGGTTTATTATTGTAGGAGTGCATGATACACAAAAAAGGGATGTGCAAGAAAAGGGGTAGAATAAATATGAATTTAAAAAACAAAATTAAAGCAACATTTTCTTTGCACTACTTTCATTTTTTCTTATGTACTTTTTCATTTATGTTATTCTTTCTATACGCAATTTTTCATTTATGTTATTCCTAAGTGCTGTTTCAGTTCCAGATTTAACTTTAACAACTTTTCAATCAAATACAAGACTGTACTCAAAACAATGCACACGCACGCACACACACACGCACGCACGCACGCACGCACACACACACACACACCCCCCCCGAGTAAGAGAACGGTCTATACACCGAAAGAATGGCCGAAAGACAAGTCCCATTTCTAAAAAGGTCTGAAACATGCAAATAGGTCATTTCTGTAACTTGACAATCACTATGTCACTCTGCCCTCTGCACCTTCGGTCCACGATCTATGAGAATCTGCAGAAACCCTGGCTATTAAGAACAAAGGGGCTTATCTTCTTTGTTTCCTTTGCTGACCCATCTCATAACCATAAAGACTGCAGAGACTGCAATGTTATGCATATTATTCTCACCTTTGACCCCTTGATTACTGACCATGCAAATGAAACAAATTCTTTGGTCTCCAAAATTACTACAGGGGTGCTTCGGGTCAGGTTAAAGAGAATGCTTTAGAAGCCTACCAAAGTGCTGCATATCTGATTCACAAATGATACAGCCACAAACTGAGCATCTCTTTGCTTCACCTCCATTCCAAATCATACCCTGTTTTCCCTTTAATTCCCATTCATATATTCAACATAAATTTAAGGAAATCAAAAGAGTAAAACTAATCAATTTCAATATTACTCACTTGAGATTTTAAAAACGTTTTTCAGGTTTCTAAGTCACTGTCAAAATATAGACATGTCGTTGAATAAATTGGAGTCGTTGCACTCGAAAGATTCATGTGGATAGGACATGTTAACTATCCCTGCAGGTAATGAGAGTCTGTTGGAATTTAATACAAGCAGCCACTAACTTGTAAGACCAACAGTGATCAACTAAAACCATCACCAAAGCGACAAAACCATGGTTTTTGACCGATCAACAGTCACTCAACCAATATAAACACCATCACCAATCTCACTCACTCTCACACACACACACACACACACACACACACACACACACACACACACACAATACATACACAAGAGCATATTGATCAGACAATCTCACAGAAACATATACTGCTAAACTACCTTTTAGAAACTAACATCAACATCAGCCTCTCCTTGATTTTTCTCCTATTTTTTTTATGTAAAACTAAACTATCTAACTTTCTATGTCTCACACACACACACACACAAAACGTCCCCACACACAAACCACCACCCTCACACACTAAAGCTGCAAGCATGCATAAACATACCAACATACAGGAAACACACATAAACATATAAAAAAAATATGATGGTTCAAACTAAGCTCACTCCTACAACAGATCGCATGTTAATGAAGACCCTACCAATCTTCATACTTTTAAAATAACACTGTTTTAGATTCTCCATGAGGGAAATGGAACAAAGGTAGTATTTCAGCAACACACAACAAAGAAACAAGACATCAGAAAAAACAAACATATTACGATATGTTATATGAAAATGAATACAAAAAACAATGGCATTAACACGGATCTAAACAAAATTTGGACTTTTAGAAAACCTGCACCTTTGTTACCATGATGACTCCTTACTCTACTGCTTGACTGTCCATCTTAAATGCGTATGTTTATAATGGACAGATGGACCGGTGGAACACCTTTCAGTCTCCAATGTACGATTTGTAGGTCTTTTTCATCAAATGCTCCACAGTCAATAACATTACTATGCAGCTGATCATGACTTTGAAAGAGGGTCATGTCAACATGCTAAATTTCTCTAGTCAAGATCCAAGGCTCTTACACTAAACAACTGACGTAAGTGATCAAGCGTTTCGCTATAAAGCCCGATCATGATGAGGCACAGACGAACATGAACATGTACACAAATGCGCACAAAACAAAGAAAAACATGTGCCTGCCTACAATTAAAAATAAAAATAAGGAGCATGGTCTTACTTTTAATGACATCTTTTCAGGGGGGAGGGGAAATGAAAAGAAGGGGATGCTTTTCCATCATCTAGTCCCTCTCAGAGTCACTGCTCTCTAGCTTCTCATTCTGGCTCCCTTGATACATACCAAAGATCTTCCTGTCATAGCCCCCTACCACAGGCAGTTATTGATAATCAATATCAGATGGTCATGTAGCAGCCCACCGGAGGTGATACTGCACTGCTGCTGAGGTTCGTTGGCGGTATTCAGTGGTGCCTGTTCCAATCCAATATTTGCAGGTATCCACAAATCAAGCCCAAATAACTGCTTAGTCACAGAGGTCAACTTCAGCAAAATCCTCTGGACAGAGACTGAACTCAAAAAGAAAGAATACCTTTATAATCTCAATGAGACAAATTAATGCAGTGTCCCTCCAAAGAAAAGTTCCCATAACTCTGGTGACAATGAAAACTTTGGCATAAACTCACTAAAGGCACAGACATTCAGAAAATGTAACGGAGTTCACCACGAGAGCAGCAAGTTGAGCCACAGAATCTGATGCATTTGGACAACTCCCCCCCCCCTCCCACCTCTCTCCACCCCTCTCCCCCATCCCCTTAATAAAAAGCAGAGTAGCATATGCTACGGAGTTCCATTTGGGTTTGCCAGGGTCATACTTTATACTCCTTTCAGACTGCTTCCTGGTATTGACCAGGTGTGAGAGACAGACAACAGTGGTGATGGTCAAAAGCATCAATTCAAAAAATTTTAAGGGGATAAATTAGACTGTGTGGTACCAGTTTTCATATATATCATGAGCACACAAGACAATCAATAACTCCACATACAAGCTGTATACATACAAAAGTTTTTTTTAAACCTGCAATGGTTTTGAGGACTATAGCCCATGACACTACCAAACACTGTTAGCTAGTTATATGACTTGAGGTTTCATAACATTTATCCCATAACATAATTATTTCTTTATCTCATGCAGGGTGCTTGTTTTACCTGACAAGTCTTCGACACTTCAGGTCATAAAAAGCAGAAAAGATGTGCAGACCAGTTGACATTTCTACTGGTAATTTAATTCTGAAATGTAAGACCATACTCCTTAATTCTAAAAAAAATTATTAAAAAAAAATTATATTCAGCTATGACTAACAACTAATTCTAACATTATGAATATTGTTATTACTTCTCTCGGAAGAATATCACTCTTAATCAAACACGGAAAGCCTCTAAGTTAAAAAAGTAAATGTATCCACCTTGGGTAAACTTGTAACAGCGAAAAGTTTTTCTCTCTTGTACAGCGCTGACTTCTTCTATGTTTTCCGTGAAAAGTTATATCTTTGATCTTGCCGAGTCAGAAATGTCAAAGGGTCAGTTCACTCAAAAAGTTGTTTAACAATATTTGTGGGGGAAGTTCTTATGTCCGACCCAAGACTTGTCAAACAATGAACTGGCTTAGTGCTATCAAGGAAGTTCTTGGCCTGAGATATAAAGTTACTGTTTGTTCTTAAATAGTTAATGTCAGATCAATCAACTTCTGAGACGAGTTGAACTGGGGTCTCTACAGTTCAAAGTCCCAGTTGACATGACAGTTAGCAAGACTTACAGGAACCGGCTTTTTCTTCTCAAATGCAAGCTGCAAACTGAAACAGCGGACAGTGACAAACAGTTATACAAGCCTAGAGGGCCCAGGCTAGGCTAGGCAAGCCAAGGAGGACCAAACTGTGGGCGAAGGGGTAAATCTGGTGATGGCAAGTGAACAGCGGGAGCAGATGGTGCACGCTGAAGTAGGTGCAGGAACACACGGCTCTGCCCGCCACTCTCCACCCCATGGACGAAGCCATAGTTGTGTAGCCAAGAAGTCGGGAAATGATGCCCCACCCCCAATCTTCAAACAATTGCCGATGATACTTGATCAAGCAGCAACGAAAAGAATGAGTGTAGGTGTCTCCATTTGTGTGTCTATGTTATGTCAATGATGCAAGAGTAAAGAGTTACCAGAATGGTTTGGGATATACACCTGTCTGCTGTGAACTTCCAAGCGCTTAGTTCGTTTTGTGTTTGCTTGAGTTTCTCCTTGCAATCGTCCATTTCCTTGGCCATGCGCTGAAACACCAGGTTTACAGCTGGGTCCAGGAGAAGGGAACGTAACTGTGCTGAGTTCTGGGTCTGGGACGCCTTCATCTCTGCGATTTGATTCTGAAACAAAAGAATAGCCCAGCTACTCACACCATCAATTCATATAAAATGTTATACTACAATCTGGACCCAGTCCAGTTCAAAAACATGATTTGGATCAGTGATAATTCTTACCCACAAATGTGCGTCTATGATGCATTAACTTCCATCTGACGCACTGGAATTCAGGCCAGTGTGTCACAAAAACGTACAAAAATTTATTGTGATGCACTGATTTTCTCCTGTACGCATTACAACTCTGAGCATCGCATTACCCACAGGGCTTTCGTCCTATCCGCCATGATCGAAGTTAAAAACGTAAATTTCCTCAAAGTTGTAGAACGCTCTGAATCGATGAACAACTTCTGCTTGAGAACTTTTCTCTACTGAAAACCAACAAGAGTCGTCAAAACAGACTAGGCCTATCCAGTCTATGATTGGACAACAAGATCATGTGATTCAACTAAGTGGGAAAAGAATGGAAAACCATAGGAATTTCGGGTTTTCGAATCAAAATCCAACAGTTCAGCTGTGGCCAGCAAAAGGAAAAAGTCGAATGATTATGCAACATGACCAGTTTGGATAATTAAAATGGCTCCATTCTGGACGTACGAATGTGTTGCTCACAGAGCAAGAATGACCAGTCTACAGTTTCGTCATAGGTTCCACTGGACTTTTGATGATCACTGCATGGCGATTAGAATTTGGTCATACAATAACATATTTCAACATTGAAGGAAATGGCTAACGTAGTGGAAATTCTGTGATAACTGAAAAGGACATCCCACACATCAAGTTTCACTGTTAAAATCCTGATAGTATAGGTGCTCACATTTACTCATGCTAGTTGATAACACTGAAGAAACATAGAAACACGAATATGAATAAATAACATTTAGCAAAGTCTGGAATGTTTTATTAACTTTACCATAAGCACCTCTTTTCTAATGTATTTCTGTCTTTCTCTGTGCATTTATTTGTGTGAGCCAGTGAATGCACCTTCATGTGTGTACGTACGTACAAGTGTGTGTGTGTGTGTGTGTGTGTGTGTGTGTGTGTGTGTGTGTGTGTGTGTCTGTCTGTGTACTACATTTTCAAGCAGTTATTAATGGTGACCCCCTAAATACTTGTGTGACCCCCTGAAAATTTGGAAGTGAGTTTTTCGTACCAAGTCTGACCCCCTAATTTTTAGGAAATAATCATCACTGTGGATATCCATAACATGATGTCAATAATCTACACATTGACAATAGGTTTTCTTCTTCTTCAGATGTAAAATGTGGACATACAGGCAATTCAGATGATGAATGTCTTTTAACTTTATAGTCCATTTTCATTTCAAGACATCACCAAATATCTGCCAGTATATGAGTGCTTTTATCTCTCGTTGCAACTTACAATCTGAAAATACTTTTCAACCTCACCTCATGTTGAGACAGTTTATTTTGGGTGTCCACTACCATTTTTGGCAAAAAAATTTGCAGACTTTTTAACACATATTTCTGTAATTCTACTGTGTACTATCAGAACAACAAACAAAAAAATAATAAGGGGACTCTTCATTTAATCACAATTTTTGGTTATTTAAACAATTTAAGTCCAGATTCTTAACCTGTCTCCCAAGCATCTGGAACAATAATCTATACTCATAAGTAGAAAGAAAATTAATCTGTACTTAGACTGTTTGTTCATGCTTCTGAAATAGGGTTTTCTTTTCTTTTCTTCTTTCTTGGTGCTTAAATAATTTTTTCAGTTGTTTGATCAGTCTGAGATCAGTTTTTGCTACACAATCATGGCTACATCTAACATTCACTAAATTTTTCATGCTTTAATGATGTGAAAACGAACTTTGACAAGTGAAGAGTGCAGATATATGACTTGTCTGACTTATATGATAAATTAAATGTTTTATTTCATATCTGACGATGCTACATTTTCATCGATTTGTGATTCTATGGTAAAAACACAACAGAAAAATCCTAGCTAAAAAAAAAAAACTCATTAAATCCTTATACCTTATAGTACTGTGACTTAAAACCTTCAAATAAAATGACAGTATGAAATTCTGAACTGATACTGTGCATCCCTGTTGTTCAACATGTTCAGCAACTAATTATGAAGTCATCTGCAGACAATTCTTGTACTTTATAAATGCACACGTCAGTAAAACTGAATGCTATAGTATTAGTATATACTGATGATAATTACTTGATTGTAATCATGTGCATACAAACTCCACAGATTTTTCAATATTGAATGCTTTCGATACATATTGAACATAATTATTTGGCTGCCATCACATTTAAGATATCTTCAAACACCTATTTTTCCTTGTTTTACCTTGTTTACTTTATGTTGCAGAATAGTGAAGGCTGCGATCATGTATAAGCTAACTTCAAATACTTTTTTCCCTTTGTTTTATCTTGTTTACTTTATGTTACATAATAGTGAAGGCTGCGATCATGTATAAGCTAACTTCAAACACTTTTTTCCCTTTGTTTTATCTTGTTTACTTTATGTTACATAATAATCACAGTTTTTAACAAAAAGTGAAATAAAAACTTATGGGTACAAAATGTCAAAACATAACTCTTGACACACATGGCAATGCTTTGCTGAATTATTTAGATATTTACAACCGCTGCTTAAAGCACAAAAGTTATTACATGTTCAGAAAAGAAACGTATCCATTTCAACCTTTCTTGTTCTGTTTCTGTTTTTACATTTTCCTGTATTAAAGACAGCAGTTTCGGGAGCAATCACTCAATGAAACACTGTGTGAAACCCTTTCTATTTATCAATTTCACACAAAACGACATTCAATTTCTATCAATGACCAGCTGGAAAATACTTACAGACACACTACTATCTGAAGTCAAATATAGAAGAAAAAAAATGATCCTCTAAATCACTGTTGCTGTTTGCTTTTGTGTTTGTTTTTTTTTTCAAATGGAGACTTCCAGAAGAATCTAAAGACAAGAAAGGCTTGGTTTTAACACCCTGATATGTGCAATACCCTGTCTTCCTGTGCTTAGTAACTTCAAACTAATGTCTTAAACTCACCATGCAGTCTTGAAGTTCTTGTTCTTTATTAGTCAACCGAAGTACAAGTGTGTTTTCTCTGCGTGAGGAATCCTGACTTAGATGCTTTGATTTGTCATCTCCTTCCTTGTCATCACCATCATCTGAAAAAGTCCATAACTAAAGAATCAGGCCAGTCTTACACACTTTTGGCTTGTTTGGTTACAAACAATGTAACATTTTTACCAGAACCTTCTGATACTTCTAAATCTTTTTCCATTCCATTTATAACTTCTACTTAAAGTAACAACTTTTACCCCATTGACCACTTTTTTTTAACCATGTTCTTATGTTCAGATAGAATGCTGCATTCTTTTCAGGTCTGTTTTGACCATAATGCTGTTGAAAACTAGCTGTATTGATATGAGCAAAAATCAGCAGTGTATGCTGAACCAGCATCTCCATTTTAAAAATTTTGTTCTCACTCCAAGACTCAACAATCTGCATCCATGACCTGACATACATATTTTTATTCAACAGTTATATGTAATAATAAAATGCACATAAAATGAAATCACATTCAAATCACTACAGACCAAAGTGTAACACTATTATCTGTGTTACCTACAAATTTCTGTCAGCATCTAATCTATGATACTCCATTAAAGAAGCTTTTAATTAACATCGTAAACATGACCATCCTGACAGTCTAATTTAAATCTAAAAAATTAATTTTTCATACCTTTATCGACTGATCCTCTCTGCTTCTCTTGAAGGTATGATACATAGTCATCCATTTCTCTCAACCTTGAAGACACAGAAAACAAACAAGCATATGCTAACATTGTCTAGGTATGATACATAGTCACTCATTTCTCTCAACCTTGAAGACACAAAAAACATGCAAGCAAATGATAATAAACATTAATGCAGTACTTCTCTCCCCAAGAGAGTGGCTTGAATTTTTTATTATTATTACTATTATCATTATTATCATTATACTCATTATTAACCAAGTTAGTACAGCTTGCAGGACTTCACTTGTTCTTATAGTTTGTTCTTTTTTTTCGTCTTCACTAAATCAAATTATATTCATTACAAAACCAACTGTTTTACTTGAATTTCACAGTGGAAAGGATTGGAATAGGTAGAAGGTGATGGAGGTAGGGGTGGTGGTGGGGGATACTTACCTACTTGTCTACACAAAACAGTTCTTATCATGTATACACCTGGCCTATTTAAAGACAATTTCACATTTCTGTTTCAGGTTTACAAAATTCTCACATGGCAGTGCATTGTGGGTTTATCTTTCCCCTTAGCCCTCATGCAGATTCTTTTAAATCCCCTTAGATTTCATACTTGTTTAGTGATTTATTCTCAAACTGGGTGTGCATGATTCATAATATACTACACAATGGATAGATGAACTTCAAGGACAATAAAATTCAGTAGGTAGGTTCATATGAAACCTAATGCTGTAACCTGTACAATATTTTGTCAGTCCAAGTGTCAAACTCAAAGCTATTGGCACCTGTCACCAAATGTTTCCTTTTTTTTGGACAATAATTACAAAACAAAAACACACAATGCCTTACAGATTCATGTTGTTAATGTTAAAAAGCTGTGATCCTTCCTTGTGTGCTTGTACTAGTTCAAGCGGGTGTCCCACCAATGTTCACCCAACTGTCAATTGTCACACAACCAAACTAACTTCGAATCAGTTCCATTCCCCCCTCCACCCTGTTGATGCAGCAAGCTGTGTTCTTGTTATGAACAAGCTGGTGTGTTTCTATCTGGTGTGTTTCTATCTGGCTCACTCCTGGAAAGGAGCAAGCATGGGACTGCCTCCATTTCTAGGTAGAATGTTGATATGACTGCACCTTTTCCTGGATCCAATTATCAGAAGAGTTCAGCAGTTCCATGTATCACTGTATGCATCTAAGCCTATGCTGAAGGTATACAGGGAGATCTAGTTGAGCAAAATAGAGATGTGAACATCGCAGTCCAGTGCTCTTGTGTCCATCCACTCATTGGTCCCCCACTGGAACCATGGTCTTAGCATAGTGGACCAGTCCCCTAGGCAGGTCAATTGAGACAAAGAGTGGATGCTTTGAGGATCCATCCAAGGGGAAAGATGAGAGCCATGGACTCTTATTCTAAAAAGGGAGAAGAGAGATCTGGTTATAGCCAAGGAGGAATGCCAAACCTGGGATATGAGCTCCCAAGAGATGGCATAATTTGTCGGACATGGGGGAGAGGGCCATGGAATAGGTGCTGAAGTATATTCCATGAAGTAGAACCACAACTGGCTGGAACAAAGCTTCCCACTTGGCTTTACTGGTGGTGAATCCCAACCAGAAGCACTGGTCCAGCAACAAGGCTGTGTGGAAAGTGCAAACAGCTTTTAAGCAGATCAGGTTAAACCAGTCGTAAAAGCTGACAGATAAGCGGACTGCTTCCATCCTGCCAAGGGAAGCCATGATCTCCATAACTATCTCAGTGATGAGGAAGCAGGCAAGCGAGACACCAAATGGGAGGGTCCCTACCTTGAAAACTGTGTTGCCCTTGACAAATCTCAGGTACCAGAAATGAGCAAAGTGAATGAGGATTTATAAATGTAGATGTCTTTCAGATCGATGGAGGACACTCAATACCCTTCTTGGATGGAGTGTCCAACCTGAAAATGGAAGACCATCCTGAACTCCATCTTCCTGAAAAATGACTGAAAGGACTGAGGCGGGTAACAGGTCAAGCTCTTGGAAACGACAATGAGTAGAAACATGGAGAGGGACCAACTAGTTCCGTGATCACTCCCTTGAGAAAGTCTTTTGAGTTCCTCCTGAAGAACCATTTTCTGCTCAGAGGGCACCGACACAGACCAAGGCAGGGCACAAATATGTAGAGGTTAGTATCCCTCCCTAAGGAGCATATACCCCTTCTCAAGAACTGAAACAATCCACTGTTTGTGTTCCCACTGCTGCCACCAATGGGCATGGCTGAAGAAACTGCCTGCCTGTGGTGGGGTATTGCAAAGAGACAAATCGATGGCTCATAAATAACCCCAACTTTCATGAACAATCTGGAAATTTTACTAGAACATTTCATCACCTGATTCTAGTGCTGTGACTGACTACTCCAACCCCAATTCTGTGCACCATGTATGATGCAAAACCACCAAGCAGCTTAAAAGAGCGCAAGCAAATGACCCTTTCTAGCCGAAAATAAACTTGTCTGAGTAAGTTTAATGCTGGCATAACATGAAACCAATTGCAACCAGCAGTAATCAATTTTTTAAAAAAAGATCAGTACAGTTGGTGTCTTTGATCCCCTAGTAATTCTAAGCATGGCTGTTTTCGGCCTAACAGAAATTGGGAAAGATGGTATTGTCCTTAGTCAGGGGTACATGGTTGCTGGCCCCTGGATTTAAGGTCTTGGGGCCCTTCATACGCTTAGATGAAGAGAATCTTAGATGAGGTAGTAGCCAATGGCCTCTCAGGCAGACTGCTGGCTGTGGGACCCTGTCTGCATAGTAAGCAGCCTTCTGGTTTGATTCTGCCCAGTGAACAACAAAGCAGACAGAAGACTCACCCAAAGGGTATTATGGCTGGCCAGGAATGGTTCTCAGAGGTCCTTGCTGGTCAGTGGAGAGGTTGGATTTCTGATATACAGCATTTCTCATGGTCAACATGGTAATATAGTAATCTAAAACTTTACTGTCAGCCCCAGCAGACAGGTGTTCTGTGATCTTGTTGGCAAAAACCTGCAGGAGCTGGTCCAAGAAAAGACTCTGCCAAGTGTCCTGGCTGTGCTGGACTGACATGACAGAGGCAGCATCCCCATGACCAACTGAGTAAAGACGTCAAAGTGAACACTGTTTACATGGGGGACATAGGTAAAGATGAGACTGGCTGCAACGAGCGGCATCTTTATGCTTAGCAGTGTCTCTCTGGACAAGGAAGGGGGAAAAAATGGGCAAGGAGGGGTCCTGTGGAGGAGTGACCCCAGGAAATCTTATCCAAGCTGATTAAAGTGTGGTCACCACTTTTCCAGAACCGCCACATCAAAACCTGAGTAGGAGTCCTTTGCCAGCAACTGCACCTGGACTGAACTGTCAAACCTGGGAAAAAGGGGAGATGGGTCCCCAATGACCAAGGTGTCTGGGACCAAGGACAACTTCTGAAGTTGTAGAATGCTAAATGACCACTGCAATTCAACAATCAGCTGCTACAATTTTTTTTCCTTTAATGTACAATGGCAGGATCTTTTCTTCTTCTGCCACAAAATCATTCCTTTTTATGCCCAAATGTCACTGAAATTAAAAAATTCCAAACTTTCCTAGACTTTGGCCAATATCTTCTCTTTTCCTTCACTTTCTAGGACTGGAAACAGCTAGATCATTCTTCCAAACCATTTCCTACCAGGAACTGTT
Source organism: Conus canariensis (assembly GCA_033310375.1). Taxonomy (NCBI): domain Eukaryota; kingdom Metazoa; phylum Mollusca; class Gastropoda; order Neogastropoda; family Conidae; genus Conus; species Conus canariensis. The sequence goes on along the minus strand of CM065727.1, from coordinate 34,152,623 downwards.
TACAAAAATGCATGCACTGATTTCGGGGGGGGGGGGGGGGGGGGGGGGGGGGGGTTGAAGGGAGGAGGAAAGGAGGCAATTCCCTGTGATGGCACTGATCACAGGAATGGGAATCAAGGGGGGAAGAGTGAAAAGAAGGGGAGCTCCTATGACAGAAAAGATCCAATGCCCAAGCAGCGTGGGGTCATGCCCCAAGAGGGGCAAACCCCAAATGTTGAGACCCACGGGAGCATCAGACCTACCCCAGGGCATGTTGTTCCTGCATAAAACAACAGGCCACAGAAACTGCCTTCATGTGTCTAACAGGAACTAATACGCCCAACCCATCATAGGGGTGTAAGATAGCCCCTCCTACCATCAGTAACAAATGCCCTGGCAATGGGGGGAAGAGAATGGGACCCCCTATCCTGTGGTTAAGCCCTCCCCCTGAGGGCAATGGACAGTGGACGTTAGCCAGGAGAGAGGCCACATAAGACAGCCTCCCAATGTCCATAACTCTTGGAGCATGAGGAATACGCAGCTGGGATGAACCTGTACCCATAACTGAGTGTCGACCCCTGGTCACCTGCAGCTGTGACAATGAAGAGTGGTAGCCAATAGTGTACAGTACAAAACAACGAGTAACCGTAACCACGATCCTGTTCCATGTGTAGTCACGATGTCACTGTGGGACAAGTTAGCTCTGCAATGAATGGCAGGCCAACACACTATCGCAGTGACTGGGTGAGGAGGAGATTAGGCTTAAACTGCAGCGACAGTGTCCACTTGGACCCGCATGTCTCCAGAGAGAGAAGTAAAGGCTGAAGAGGGGGTGGGGGCAGGGTGAAGACATGTGGGAAAAAGGGTGGAGGTTGGGTGGAGGGTCAGGTTCATCTCTGCCTGTCAGAGTAGCACATTATACATGCCTTGCCTGTAATGATCAAGTGACAATTTCTTATGGAAGTTGTCATCCCAACAAAACTGGACGAAACCATCTGCTTCTCTACATTTACTCTCACTTGGCATCTTGACAAGAGAACGGTTGGTGGACACAGGCCGATACTGACAGACACATCTCTCCACGTTTGATGTGTATCTGTACTGACATCCACACTCATCTTTTTTGTTTCTGAGAGTAATGGGCCTCTGGGATCCAACCCAGGGTGTCAAAAGATGGGGGAAGGTTCAAAGTTCAAACTGACCCCAGAGTAGTTGCTCATTCTCTGTTGATCAGAGCACTGCAAAGATAGGTGAGAGCAAAGAAGGAGAAGACAAAACAGACACGGTTAAAGATCTGCAGACGCAGCAGAGGTATTAATAATAGATAAGATAGGTCCTGAAACCACCAGTAATGAATACAAAAGTGTTAGTATATGTCACAAAGATGATAAAATGACAACATGTTGCAAGTTGTAAAAAACAGGCGAGACTGAAACCTGTGATGTGAACAGCAATACGTTTGGTCATTGAATGACAAAGAAGTGGACGTCATATAATGTCTACTTGAGACAGAAGATGGTAAGCGCGGTGTTTAACACTGTGTTAGCCCATAAACTTTGGCCGAATAAGAGCTGATGAACTAACTCAGGTTGCAAGAGTTTGACACCTAAACTCATTCTTTGCATTTCTGTCAAGTGCGCTGATCATTGATTCCTGACATGTTAAAAATATTTTGCAGGAATCTGTTATGTCACAGGCTAAAAATATCAATGTATAATCAAAAGTGCCATGATTTTTCAAAGTTTCTAATTTTCTTCAGAAGATAATGTTATATTCAAACATGCACATTCATATTCATAAGCACACCATTTACCAACTTGCTCACAATTTTTTTATTTTTTTTTTATCACAAACAGCGGTATAAATTTTCTAAACAAAATAAGTTTTTACTCCTTACTTTTCCATAAGCTCATCCTTGTTCAGTTTTCCAAGGTCATCAATGTCGAGGCGGAGCTGAAACATACAAGAAAACACAAATTTTGTTTACCAAAAAGAAAAAACCTCTTTTCTGCGAATTCCTGAAATCAAAATTGAGAAAAAAAGATAAAAAATTATTTCATTTCAAATAATGCTTCAAGCACACTGAAATGCCACAGTAATGAAACCATAACATTTCAACTGTGATCAACCTATACTGCCAGTGAAATACTGTGCAAATTACAAAAAAAAAATTGTGCTGCTGGTCCCAAAGATGGTTTTTATTTTGTTAGCAAAGGCAGCTTAATTAGTAAAGAAACTGCATCAGAATGAAAAAAAATCTATTCAATAATTTTCAAGTAGCACATGTATCATTGTCAAATCACATCTTAAATCTATCTCACTGTGTGCAGTCGTAGTTTTCAACTGATACCTTACGTTCATCATACTCTTTTGGTTCCCACACCAGTACAAAGATGCATGCTCTTTATCCTCCAAAAAGACCACACCTGCAGCTAACCCTCACTGAATCATTCATGGTTTTAGATCATGGCCTGCAAACCAACAAAAATCAATATTTCCATCCTATACAAACAAGCAAAAAGCCAAAAATGTAAAGGTTTGAGCCTTCAGTCAATTTTAACAGACTTTGCTGATATGCAAGGCCTATCTTTGAGCCCAGTTTCAATATGCCTGTATATTGCTCAGGGTTTTGTTTCAGTGGGGCCAACTGTGACATTAGCTGCTGACTGATAGCTGAAGGTGGTCAGTAGTGGGACTGATTTTCAAATCTCTTAGCATGATCATTTCAAAATCACTGTTATTAGTATTGATACTGTTAACAAATGACTAAATTAACACCACAATCCTACCATGTTCAAACACACAAAAAGCATAAAACAGCACTACATATCACATTTTGCTCGATTCTTTATCACTCTTGTTGAAAACAAGTCTGACATTAATACCAAATTAAATCATTGCTTTTTAACAAGTAACTTAGTGATCTGATATGTACTAACAATATATATCCTCTAAATTAAGAATCCCTCCATCAAACACCTGTTTTATGGCATGTTTTTGTGTTCAGTATCTCTTTATAGCATTTTCCAACAGAGATAAAGATTCCCTTTACTTAGTTAATCACCCCTCCCCACTCCATCCTTTCTTTAATTTTTTTCTTTAAATTATAGCATAAGGTTCTAAATGAGATGATTCAACATGCATGAATTAGGTAATTTCTTGGAGTCTTTACCTATACACTCTGTAAACACAAACTTAGTTGTTAATTTGTTTTCATAAAAAAGCAAATAAAGATAAAAGAAACTCAAAAGAAGTCACAGAAACTCGTTACACTGATCTATGAACTGTACTTAAGAAAAAGGCTTCAGAGTCTGCATATGAAGAGAAAATTGTCCCACCTAATTGCTAAAGAAAACAAGTTTCCTATTGGCTGTCAAATATCAATCATTGGCTATACAAACAAACTAGGTTGCTTATGCTGACCCAGCTGACCCATAACAGATCTGTGGTTCTGTGAAAAGTACCACACATCTGGTGAAGATTTTCATTTATTTGTTATACAGGTTAACTCTTCAGATGAATGAACAGCAAGTAAGAACACCTGTGCTGAAAACAGAAGCACAGGAGAGTCCAACCATTTTACCCATCAACATCACTTTTGTGATGTATGAATACAATATCAAATATCATCAATCGAACAACTTGAAACTGAAAACAAAAGATTGCACACCAGGACAACTGATTAGTCAGCTAGCCATAACTCCATCATTCTGACAGCTGAAACAAGGAAAATTACACTATCATAGAAAATTCCGACTATCATTATTCGAAATACCTAAAGAACTTACCCTCTTTGGTGATGGCGGTCCTTCAGACATTTGATTCTGAAACAAATTAATGTCCATCAATAAAACAACCTGGCAACAGAATATTCTTTTAAAAACCTCTGTGTGTATGTGTGTGTGTGTGTGTGTGTGCGTGTGTGTGTGCGTGCCGTGTGTGTATGCGTGCGCGTGCATGCACAATGTCGCATGCAGGGCTGGAATAGGGATGATGGGTGGGAGAAGACTGTGTGCTTTAAATGGGGGAAAAAGTCTTGTTTGTTTCTGATCACACGATTGGCCCTAAACTTGTTGCCAGTTTATTATAAGACTCTTGTTTTGCTGCTGACAAAAAAGAGCATGCATATAAAGATAATGTATACGGAGATGTTTTGGTCAGCAGCAACACAGCAGATGACAGAAGCACCAGGGATGATGATAATGCTATCAGATAATCAATTGGGCTAGTAACATTTTTCACAAAATCAGCCAGATTTTTTTTTTAACTCCACCTCTGCACCACACACTAACAGTTGAAAATATCAAGGACTCCATCAGTCTGTATGAGTATGCCTGCTCCACCGCTTAACAGCACATGAATCAATGTTAGGCTACAATGGTTTAGATATATGTCTGTAACTATGTAAGTTTTTGTCTGTGATGTAGCATTGGCTACTTGAAAAATTAGCCTTTCATCACCTGAAGTACTCAAGAACAGAGGAAAGCACTCTTTATCACCAAAATAGCGACATACAAAGCAAGTAGCAAACAGCTTGGAGAGTTGTGCAATGGCAGTTTGTCCTGAAATAAGTATGCTGCATAGTGTTTCATATGTTCCCAGACGGTCATATCTTTGTATGCGTAAGGAATAGGTTTCAAAGCTTTTCTGTGCATCTTCTAATCCGGAGACAAACATTTCTTGCATTTTGCATCAAGAGCCAAGAAATAGAACTGCTGGTTGAGATATGACTATGCCTTGCTTAATGATCAAATAATAGATGAGAACTGAAAACGGCCAGCTTGAAATTCCTCACTCATATGATAAACTCTTACTGTCTTGGTCAGATCGGTTTATTCCAGTTTCCACTGCCAAATAACATGTATGGTGCAGTACTGAAGACCGAAAGCAAAAGGCATAAAAAAATCAAAAAGACAGATCTCATCTACAGTAATAATCTTATCCATCAGTCAAATGTTTGGTGGCGAAGTGCAATAGCTTGAACATGGCATTTTGCCATGGGTACCTTCCTGTGTGATATACCTAGAAGTAGAAACAACAGCTCTGAAGTACCCATTGTTTAATACCTTAAACTGCACAGACCTATTAGCAATGGGTTTTTCACATGGTAACAGTGTCATGTCACAAACCGAGACTGACTGAAAATGGAAACGACAGAAATAGCACTTTTGAAAGTTTGATGCTTATATTGTATAACTATTAGCGTTACTAGTGTTAAGGCTGGGATATGCAGGATCGCAGTAGCAAATGAAAAAAATCTCTGAAAATCTATCAGGGTCCATGAAGCCCACCCCTGGTTGAAAATATTAAAATACTGACGCAATTTAGCAGAATCTCGCACAATCTGGCACCATTTGGGGTTAGTCTATCAGTATCATCCTTTGTGGAGAGGCTTATGAGATACTGAAAATGGAAAATGATCCGGATTTAATGGATTAAAGATAAGCTTGACTGGGAAGCACCAATATTGTCTGTTTAGATGAGGGATTGTATTTCATACTCTGCAACAGAGAGGGGAAGGGAGGGTGGAGGAGCAGACAGCAAGATAAGCTATTCAGTGCTATGATGACATGACAATGTTTGGAACTAAAGAGTGACTAATAACTACATCTTAGATGGATACCCAGTATGTTCTAGTAATGAAGATCTCTGGAAATGTAAATGATATAAAAAGGGCTGAATCAGTAATAAGTAAGGTTCATATGGTATGTCATAATGTTGGCTTTTTTGTAGTAAAAAGGAACACATGTCACGATCCTTCAACCCAAACCATGTGGCTACTTCGCATGCAATAAAGGTTCTTAACAATGACAACTTTATTTGTATGTGATTCAATTTCAACATTAGTGTTATTTGGTAGTCACTTGCTGTGATTGGCCAGCACTGAGGTACTTGATTGTTGCACTCAAAGCATCCAGGCTGAAGAACAGATCACTTCAGAAAAACCTCTGAAACAGGCTGGGGTCCAGGGGCTGCCTGGGCCCCGGTAGGGTGTCCAAGGGGGCGAAGCCTCCCGGCCAAAATGGAATTTCAGCAGTTTTTAAGACTGTTTCATGGTCTCTCATGAAAGCCAAATTGCTATGCAGGAAGCAAAGAAACCAAAAGAAAATAACACACATATAACACACAGTATACACACACACACACACACACACACACACACACACATAGAGGCATGCACACTTAAATTCATCCATTTTGTTGCAGACAGAAACTTAAAACTACTGCAACCTCTTCGCTACTAATCAATACACACACCGGGTGTCACACTGGTCTCTGCAATTTACTGCTTCTTCCAGTGCTTCTACTTGTTCTAGCTGACTTGTTGTGGTCTGAAAAGTGCGAACCTAACTTGACTATTGCTGATTTCACAGCAGCACAAGACACAGTATGCAATGCCCGCCTCTACTACTTTTGAAAGCCACATGCCTGCTTCCAATGCCATATTTCATAGAAGTCCTTCCCAACACCTTGTCTCTTGGCAGTTTGTCTAAATTCTTTCCTTTGGTGATCCTTTATCCTAAATATCTATTTGTGACATGTTTACTCTCCTCACTGCAGCCTTTTCTGATGCCAATGTCACACCTTGAAGGCCAAAAAGCAGGAAAGTGTCAACGGCGGAAACTGATACTGGAATTAGCACCCTTCCTGAACTTTAACTGTGTGTTGTTATGAAAAAGTGACAAAGAGTTCACTATTCTACAGTACAAAAAATCTACAGGTATCAACCCTCCCCTTTCCCACCCTTCCCTTTTTTTTTTCTTTTGGACGGTGTGTGTGTGTGTGTGTGTGTGTGTGTGTGTGTGTGTGTGTGTGTGTGTGTGTGTTCTTGAAACAGTCTGCTCATTTTCTTGTATTCTCCCGAAGAAAACCTTTCAAAAATTGATGCCCTAATATTGACAGCGCATGTGTATATGTGCGTCTGTGTGTGTGTGTGTGTGTGTGTGTGTGTGTGTGTGTGTGTGTGTGTGTATGTGTGTGTCTGTGTGTGCGTGCGCGCATGCACACACGCCTTACATGTTACATCAGCTTATAATGTTAGTGTCAAGTTACACAGATCCTTAATGACATCCTCAAACCCACACATAATGACATACATAAACAAGAACGCATTATCATTAAGGAATTAGCAAGGACTTTAATCAGTGTCAAGTTACATAAATCCTTAGTGACATTGTCAAACCCACAAATGACATGTACACAAACAAGAAAGCATTACCATTAGGGAATTAGCAACGACTTTGGTAACTTGTCTGTCTCACTCTAACAGTAACGTCCTAGCACAGAAGAGGAGGGAAAAAAAAAGGAAAAAAACTTCTATACCAGCTTGTCTTGTCAAAACCAAACAGGTAGTAGGTATCAGCAGCTTGAATTTGTATCAATGCTGTTTCACTTTTAAACAGGATTTTACTGGCTATAACCAGATAGTGTTTCTTCTTCTTCGCCAGCGTTGAGGGCCCACAATCAAACTTGATTATTCTGGCACTCTATTAAAACTAAAGTAAGCTGATTCACACAACCCTCTAATCATAGTTGAATGTCCTGACTTCAGGTAAGTATTTGACAAAAAAAAAGCTTACCTGATCAAATATCAGAAAAAGAACAAACAAAAAACCCTGTAGCAAAACAAGAAAAAGAAAAAATACAAAAAAAGCTAGTAAACGGTGCAAAACAAAAACAAAAAAATTCCAAATAAAACATCTGAAAAATAGTCATACCTTCTTTCAGTAACAACAGAATTTGACCCTAACAAAAAACAGCAAAAATGTGCCGAAAAGTATACATGTATGTCATTATTTCATAATTCATTTTCTTTTCCTCTTTTTCACTGGTCATTTCTTTTCTTTTTTTAATTTTTATTATTGTTAGTTTCCTTACTTTTTAAGAGCTGTGAATAGGACTCTGGATGTATGCAACAAAATTTCAAATTACTATCGTTATAATTACAATACATAGTAAATGTCACCAAGAACAAGGTCACGGAAGGTGACCAAAAGATCATGTGACATAAGTTGTCGCATTCCACTTTACCGCCACCTATTAGCTTCAAATATTCTAAGGGCACTTCAAGTGTAACCAAATGAGCTGAACTAAATAAAACTTAACAGACACACGTGTGCTTAATCTACAACTTGCACATTCAGAAAAAAATGAACAAAAATAGCATGAGCCAATTGGCCTGCAGAAAGATTGCAGAACTGTAAGTTACTATGGGTGATTAGGAATCATGAATAATTCATCAGATTGTGAAAAAAAAACAAAAAAACTTTCAGAAGAATGCCCATGGGGCACATTGACAATGCCAACACAAGCAGCACACGGTACTAAGTTGTGGTTGCATGCTAAGTTGTGGTTGCAATCTTAAAATTGTATCCCTAATCAAAGTCTCTGAATCAATGAATGGCATATAATGGTTGCTTCCTTGAAATTTTTTTTTTTAATCCAGTAAAAATATTCAAAAACATTACATTCTTCTTAGGTCTGTCAACAACTAAATAAGAACTGGGTAAATGAATTTATAAAGATTAACAATCACATAAAAATCCCACAGTAATAGTCTAAAACTTAACAAGTATTTTCTTTTTCTAATTTACTTCCTTCTTCACCGTTAAAACTATTTTATTTTAATTCATTTACACTATTTATGCTTTAACTGGGTCACAGTCTAACACTTTACAGCTTTTTTTGTTGTTGTCAAGTTCGCAATTTGTTACATTTTTGTGAATAACTTCATTTTTTCACAGAAAACTTACGTTTCTCACAACTGTACCCTGTAGCCCAAATATGAAGTATTTGATGACTTTCTTGTCAATCTGTCATGAGTAGAAGGGTGCTGTACAGCATTTAATTTCAACGAAAAATCTAGTTTCTGTTTCAAAAAGCTACTTTCTGTTTCACAGGAACAAACGATATGTTTTAAAACAGCTCTCTCAGTCTCTACCAATATTTTCCACTCAAATACGTTCTAGAGCCTTTTAATGACAACCACAAAAATCTTAGGAATACGAGTATTATGACATTCTCAGGTTGCCACCTATCTGTAAAGCAGCTATGTGATCCACAAGTCTGGTTTTTTTTAAGCATGACCTTCCAGTTAAAAATAGACTGTGACCAAATAATTTGCAATATACTTAAAATTTGATATATGTATATGTATCATACAAGTATTTTCTTTAAAAAGCTACATAGCTCTTCATCTGGCAATATCCATATCTACCCCTATGTACTCTTCTGCGTGAAGAACGTAACATATCCCGCGGGCCGAATCCGAGTCCTGTCTATCACCACACCCTCCGACATTCTTTTGTATGGATTTATGTCCCTTGCCGCGACAGCTCGCTGTTACTTCCCATTTAAAGAAGAGGTCAAATCAACATGTTACAGACTATAGCTTTACGTTGCCCCACGAGCTTAACGAGACAAGTATTGCACGAAAAAAATCTGCACTTGGCCTGCAGTGTTTGACTATGCAACACATGCACATGTTCTGAAAGTTTCAAGTTCAGAATGCGTGCATGTGTCATCACGTTTCTGTACTGTGTATGAGAAGACTAGCTTTACTTGCTCAAGCTTTTTTTTTTTCTTCCCCGAATCACTTGCACAATTGCTGGCCAAGTTCTATTTCTACAGTCATACGATAATTGTGGGGGAGGGGGAGGGGGTCTGTTTCCACTAGTGACTAAAGTTGCAGTGGCATAAATACAATGGGTTTTTAGTGATTAAGTACGTCAATCCTTCCTCTTGCCTAGCGTTGGACAGTACTACCGGAGCCAGTAATGCTAAGATGGCGGTTTCTTACTTCCTGCTTCACTTTTTAATTTAGAGCGCGATATCTACCACATATACTTACCTATCACTTCAGATCACTACGTTCACAAAGCTCTAATGTGTAGAACTGCTCTTCTTGAACAACAATATTATGTGATGACCGTTTCAGTTAAACATAGATTGTCGAACAACTCTCCGTTACGCAGGGAACACCGCCATGTGATACTAATATGCAAATTAGATGCTTGCTGGTTTTTCCAGTGTTTTTAATATAAAGCATATTTCTCACTTATCAATGCAATAAAAATATTCATACTGTAATCATATGAAATGGACGTTAGTTAGAACAAAATATAAGTACGCAGAGAGAATCGCTTATTCCATATCGAGACTCGAGATTGAAGCCTAAAGGTCTGGCTGACCTTCACCTCTTAAGAAGTCCCAGTCCATGCTGCAAAATGCTGTCTGCTGTGAGAAACATTACAAGGTCTGTTGGTAATTTTCAGTAACTACGACAAAGCAGTGCTCCATTGTTTTAACTGTTGCACTACTGACAGGATTTTTTGTTCAATTTTTAACAAACTCTTTTGGAAGTTGAATGCAATGAAATTAGAGGACAAACCTGAAATTTGTGCTGTGAAGTACGAGCTTGTTCTCGTGCTCTTGAACTTCGTGTTCAAATCTCATCGCCCTAGACGTTGTCGAGGTCATGGACAGTAATCGCTTCTGCAGCGATGGTCGACGAGTACAAAGAAGTGGCAGGAAAATTTCCATTCAAATCCGCGTGCAAGTTACTTACGCAGACGCATTACCATGCGCTAGAGCGCGAGCACGCACGCACGCACACACACACACACACACACACACACACACAGATAGAAAATTTATTTCCCGTTTGCTTCATTTTATGTCAAAGACCAAATAATCGAAGAGGTAACATCTGAGTATTGGAGGTTACTATTGTCTGTAGAAAGACAGCGCTGTGCTAGAATTCTGGGCTATTATGACAAAAAGCAGAGGGAAAGGGGGGGGGGGGGGGGGGGGGGGGGGGGGGAGTTAAGTGAAGATGGAAAACAGGAAAGAAAAAGATTGAAGCATTAACTGTCAATACCGAAGCAAACTCCTCAGCTGTTCTTTCACTGAGGTGACACCATCAGTAATTGGTTTCCAGGTGGATAAGTAGAGAATTTCCATCAGAAGATGTAGTCGTCATGGACAATAGAGCAGTGGGTGTTTTTTTAGCCCTACTAAGATCTTTAGGAAGCTCACCATCAAATGTATTATAGTGGTACAGTCAGTCAGGAGTGATCCAGAATGTAGTTTATGCAGGCAGCGATGATAAGCAATAGACAACACTGATAAACATTAAATTGTGTACTTGTTGCCAAGAGTTGCTACAGGAAGAGGACAAGTAACATCCACCTACCAAACTACCTATGCACAGACAGATTAATTAGCAGTGATTGAGGTAACATTGACTGAAGTTTTTGAAGCTGCATTGCCAAGTCTCTAATAAGCCAGTCCTCAAGATTATAATTGGTATGTTTTACTTACATGGTTGCTCAGTGAGACAGAGTGTGTTTCATCAAGTAGCCTACAGGTTACAATACCTGTATTGTTTGAAAATGTTTTATTCAGAAATAAAGAAAAAGCGTAACTAATGTTAGCTAACAGTTCCACTTTCCAGTGTGATTTTTTTCAGTTCACTGAATGCTTGTAATGTCAGTCAGTTATTCACAAAATTGGTCTTGTATCAGTCTTGATTTTTTAACCTGAACTGGTTGGTTGTGCTGAACTCTAGGAACTGGGTCTTTTTAGATTTGGTAGCCTCGTTTTTTAGCAGCGTCAAGTAAGCACAGGGCTGAGATTTAATAGTGACCAAATTGTCGGTGATGTCTAAAGAACACATCAAGTGTATTCAGTTTATGGTTCCAGTCGCTGGGGTGTCGGCCTAAACAATTCCCTGACTGGTAGAGGCTACCCATACTCCAAAGAATGAGAAGCAAAGAGCATGAATGCCAGCAGACTGCAGGTATCAGTACTTGGCCTAGTGGAGTGTGTTGTGCTTGCACAAAGCCTGGTCCTTTGACATACTATTTACAGAGTCTGGCACATGCAACATAGTACACGCACACTTTAGTGAATCCAATTACTGGTCCTATCACAATGAATCTGACATGCTAGAGAGCAGCAACATTTTGCCTCTGCAATGAGTTATGCAAGACTTGATTTTCCAATATCTTTGCCGCCTCCTTGCCCCGCCCCCTCGTACCTCCTCTCTCTCTCTCTCTCTCTCTCTCTCTCTCTCTCTCTGTCTCTCTCTCTCTCTCTCTCTCTCTCTCTCTCTCTCCTTTGCACAAGCTAATTTGAACAGCCAGATGTGCTGCATTTTCTGAGCAATATTTCCAAATCTCTCTCTTTGCACAAGCTGATTTGAACAGCCAGATGTGCTGCCTTTTCTGAGCAATATTTCCAAATCTCTCTCTTTGCACAAGCTGATTTGAACAGCCAGGTGTGCTGCATTTTCTGAGCAATATTTCCAAATCTCTCTCTTTGCACAAGCTGATTTGAACAGCCAGATGTGCTGCCTTTTCTGAGCAATATTTCCAAATCTCCTGCCAAGAAAAAGAAAACAACAGAAGAAAGAAAGAATCCAACCAAAGAATAGAAGGATGAGAAGAGAGAGAGAGAGAGAGAAAGTGGTTGACAGGCTAGAAGAGAATGGGAACAATGGAGGACAGAACATGGCATGGCCAAAAAGAAAAAAAAAAGTACAGTTTAAATAAAGTAGGAGTACATTTTCGTATCAAAAAGGTTGAACGTACTGAAAATTGTGGGGTTTCCTCAACTCCCTAGGTCAGGAGCCAGATAAGATCTTTGGTCTTGCTTGCTAAATCTCAGTATTGCAAGCATCATTTGTAGACACTATGGAGTAGTTAAGAGTTCAGGTTAGTAGCAGTGTTCCAATTACAAGTCCATTGTCCTTAACTGTAGAAGTAGGTAGCGATATGATTAGTGATGGATCATCTGGGGGCACTGTACACTGCAGACTTAGCTGTATAGTTTGAACTTTTATTTTTGATGATATACTGGAATTGTCAGCTTCAGATGACTGTAACAGATGGATTCTCCTGTGATTATATTTTGCACTGTTGGTGCCAGTGTCAGAGAATGGTTGTAGTGACATTAAAGAACTGTTGCTTTTTTCAGGCCTCCTTGTCTGGTGTACATGAAAGAATTATGACTGTATCACTTACTACTTGAGGGAGCTCCATAGAATATCTGTTAAAAGTATTCTTTTGCTTCTTTTGACTGGCATTGGCTTTTCTTTTTCATTGTTGTCTGCAGTTTTTTTTTTTTTTTTTTTAAACTAAACTATTGAGCAGCAATGCAAATTATTGATAAAACTTGCATTTTCATTTGTACTTCTTTTGAGGGACTGTTTTATTGAGCAACACCATTTATTTCATGTGAAAGTTTTCTGTTTGAAAACTTTTAATCCTCTGTTTGAAACTCTTAATCCATGCTTTTTCATCATCTTTGTTTTAAAACCAAACTTACTGTGTTCATTGTAATGGATTGAATCCAAGGATTCTCACCAATGAAAAAGCAACAACAAAAATCAATGTGCATTGTGGTTTTTTTGTTGTTGTTGTTGTTTTTTTATTCCAGGCTTTCAGTATATTGTGTTTGTGTTATTCATAGCTTTCTCTTTTTCTCTCTCTCTCTTTTTTCTTTCCTTTCCCTTTGTATTCCGTTCATGTTGTGTATAGTTCAGCTGACTGCAAAGAGCCATTTGAGGGCCCTTCCTCCTACGTTGTGTTTGTGATCATTTTAATTAGGAAAGATTTCATTCTAGCTTGAATTGCATGATAGAGTTTTTATTTTTAAAAAAAGGAAAATCTCTATTGCAGTTTCCTGAAGCCAGGCTCGATTGCACCAGTCGCTGCCCAGCTGAAGCACACATTGCCTGATCTTCCGTATGATTACAATGCTTTGGAGCCATACATTTCGGCGGATATCATGAAGCTTCACCATCAGAAGCACCATGCCACCTATGTCAACAACCTTAATGTTGCTGAAGAAAAGTTGGCTGAAGCAATGGCTACAGGTATGTGTCATGAATAGAATTGAACAAACTATGTGTGTAATGTTGTTCCTTTATAACAGAAGCCCAAAGTTCATATATATAAACATATGGTAAAGACCAGCAAACTGGAGAAATGAGTATTGTTGTTTCAGGGAAATGTTTTCAAATTAGTCTGTTGTAGGCATACATTATGCACTTCCATGCACACACTATACACTCTCTTTCTCTCTCTCTCTCTCTCTCTCTCTCTCTCTCTTGGGGGTCACGTGACGTGAGCAGAAGCAACAGGGCGCACACTGATTGATCTGCGATATATTTGACAATTTCCTTGCAAACATGCCAGTTTCTGGACTACCAGTAGCTGTGGAGACGTCCCTGAAAGCCCTGCTAACAGACAATAACGTCACAAGCTGGAAAGTTGCAGGAGAACGTGAAAACACTTTGGTGGTTTTGCACCTCAAGCCGGCCACTTTCCAAATGTCAACAAACATGGCGGATCCTGTCCTGAACTGCAACACACAGGTTCAGTATTACAGGAAGAAACCTCCCAGCCAGATCTGACGTGACCAGCAGAGAGCCCGACAGCAGCAAGAGAGGCAGGCAAGTGGTCAACGTGAGGAAGCCACTGTAACTGTTTTGAACACTCCGTCTTCGACCGATGCAAGACTTGAAAACCTGTGTGAACATGACCCAGAAACGAAACACACTGTGGTTACACACTCGAATCATGCGGTTAGCTTGGATGATCCAGTAAGATCGGAGAATACCTTGCACCTGAACGATAGTGCTGAAACTGGACGTGCATGTGAGTACATCAATAGCTCTGTCCTCTCTCCACCAGCTGACACGGACATCAAGCCGGTCTATGAAAACCTTGTGGTAGGTTTCAGTACAAGTGTCGTTAAAAGTTATGTTGCCACTCTGACCAAAAAATCTGTCCAGAGACGCTTGAGAGACAAGAGCAGAAACAAGTTATTCAGAAAAGTCGCTCTTGATCGTTCCAGTGGATCAGACATATTACTCTGTGAATCGGACGATCTGGTGTTGGGGGTTCTGTGCACACCAGATGACAGTGATTGTTCGTTCTGGTTTGTGAAGCAAGATGACAGACACATGTTGACAGAGGAGCGGACAAAACTGGCCAGTCTCCACAGAGGAAAACGTGTCAGCAGAACACAACATGCTGACATCCAGGCACGTGCTGCATGGACGCTGGAGACACTACACAGCCTGATCCTGTTCTACCTGGGATGACAGCCTGGGCTCAAGACTCACGCCTCAGACGGAATCATCGTAACCAGTGCCTTACCAGTGACATGAAATATGTCAGAACTGTGTTTGGAAAAAGGACAAGTTTGTCATGGTTTCCATGTCAGACGAACATGTACTGAGTTTATTTCCATCATGGTGGATTGAATCGAATTGCTAAGGAAGTTGTACTGCTTTAAAGCAATAAATCATTTCGTTCTCTCTCTCTTTCTCTCTCTCTCTCTGTCTCTCTCTGTCTCTCTCGCACGCGCGCGCACACACACACACACACACACACACACACACACACACACTCTCTCTCTCTTGCTAACACACACACCACACACACACACACACACACACACACACACACACACACACAACTACACACACACATACACCACACACACATCACACACACACACACACACACACACACACACACACACACACACACTGAGCAAAGTGTGCCATTTTCATGTTCCCCGAAGTATTCAAACAACCAGATTGAAAGGTTGATTTGGGTCTTTCAGGAACACAGTACACATTTGCAGCTTTCATATACACTTGCTTGAAATAAGATTTCCGTTGGTTGTACTTGTGTGTATAGTATGGGATTTTAAAGAATTCAGTCAAGTTTCTTTATATATATATATCCTAATGCACACAGTATGTATGTATGTACACGTGTAGTTTATTTAACTAGTAAGGTAGAGGCCAGCGTGGACATGAAAAAGTCCAACAGTTCAGCTGTTGTGCATTCGACTCTGAAGTTGTCATTGAAAAGTTACTGTTTCCTTATACTCAGGTCTGCTGTTTGAAGGTGTTGGCAAGTTTATGCATTGAATCAATTGACAATATTTTCTGTCCCTTCACTAGTGTTGCTAGTCTTGTTTTATGGCACTTGTTGCCAGTTATCTGTCATGCTTGATACATACATGATTTTAGGGTCAGGAGGTAGGGTTTTCTACTTACCGGCAGATACCCACCAAAACTAAATCCACCGTTTGTTTTTCTTTTTTCTGCCAAAATGCAAATTGAAGAAAAATTGACATTGATATGGGCATATTATCAAAGTGGCATTTAGCTTGGTTCTCATACATATAAAGCTGGTCTTTGTTAATTTCAGCCTTCGCTTGTTTCCACCATATTCTATGAATATGAATTGCAAGATCAATCAAGCTGACTCTTTCTGCAAGATAGGCGTGACACATGCAGGACGATGGGAATAGATAGATCAAAAGGTGGATGAAGACTCCTTGAGAACGTTCATATGAAAATTAATGATGCTGGGCATCGTGTTCTGCTGCCTTTCGCAGTGTGCAGTGGCTTTTGATTCTTTTTAATTGCATGGATCTATACAGCTTTTCCAGATTGTCAGAACATCAGAAAAACCAGACAAAGTGTGTAACAGAATGCAACACTTGAAATGCTCTCTCTCTCTCTCTCTCTCTCTCTCTCTCTCTCTCTTGCCTCTCATTGTCTCTGTTTCTCGTCTCTCTGAGAATGAAAATGATGGAATACCTCTTCTCTCTCTCTCTCTCTCTCTCTCTCTCTCTCTCTCTCTCTCCTCTCTCCCATGTGTATGAGTAAAGGGAAAGACAACTTGTTTGTGTGACTTCTGTATTGTGGTATTACCATGCATTGCCAACAGTTCCATACTCCTGTGCAGGCTTTTGTATAAGCATCTGGTGCATGAAATTGATTTGAATTGGAGGAGAGACCATATTTTGCATTTAGGATATTTTCTTTAGCTCAAGGTGGTCAGTGCCCAACACCCCACTTGGGGCATAGTGGGCCCTGGACCTAACCATATTCCATCTATTCTTGTCTTTAATTCCACCCCTTGAGAGAGCAACAACTTAAATAACTAACATTTTGAAAATATAGATACGCGGTGGTCAGCAAAGTATGATTGTGCCGTTTTGTTTTCCATATTAGACTAATTTTCATGCTATCATATATCTTTGGATGTGTCTTGGAAAATGGTTTTAGAAGGAAAAGGCATTATGAGTATGCATTTGAATCACTCGTTCATTTCAGGTGATGTCCAGACAGTGATTTCACTACAGCCAGCGCTGAAATTCAATGGAGGGGGCCACATTAACCACGACATTTTCTGGAAGGTCCTCTCCCCCAAGGGAGGTGGAGAGCCTACAGGTGACCTGAAGGAACAGATCAAACAAGATTATGGTTCTTTCGAGAACATGAAGAAGGAATTGACAGCGGCAACAGTTGCTATTCAAGGCTCTGGTTGGGGTTGGCTTGGCTACAATCCAGTGTCAGGTCGATTGCGAATTGCTACCTGCGCCAATCAGGATCCTCTGCAGGCAACCACAGGTGAGAAATTGATGAGTGGTATACCTGACAGATGTAATGGCCAAGAGATCAATGTAGACATTTCTCTGGCACCTGATATTTTTTTCCATTAGATCTTCTTTTTGTTTTTGTTTTAGTCTGTATTCACAAAACGCTCGCGCACGCACACACGCGCGCACTATGCAGATGCATGCCTTCACACACACGCATACTTGCATGCTCATATGCATACATGCGCACGCACACACATACACATACATACACTCTCTCCCAATGCAGTCAGTGTTCATATTCATGTATTTTGGTGTTTGCATGCACTTCACTGTTGTTTCTTGACTCGTATATTTGTTGTCCTTCTGTTGTTTTCCTGGAGAAAAGAGAAGATCATAGTGCTGCTTTGACCATTCGTGCTAAGTTCATAGCATGTGGTTAACCACAGCTTCAGATTTTTTTCAAACATTATGGGACTCGTGTCTCTGAGCAGCTCAAAATGAGGGGACATTAAGCAAAGACGGGATAAACTACTGTGCCTGTACACTCTCAGGCAGTTTTAACCAAACATTCAAAGGAACCCCTACCAGTTTGCTCTGATTATACATTTTATCTTGTGGTTATTTTGTGCATTTAAACTATCAAAATGTGCATGTGTGTGTGTGTGAAAGTGTTTATGTGTGAGTCAGTCTGCATTTGTTGAATGTGTTTTCATTCAAAAGGTGTGACTATATGCATCAGTGTGTGTGTGTGTGTGTGTGTGTGTGTGTGTGTTTCACTCAAAATGTGTAACTGTATGCATAAGTATGTGTGTGAGTGTGTTTCAGTGTGTCACTGTAATAGTGTACACGCCAGTGAATAAGTCTTGTGTATTTGTGCGTGTGTGTGTGTGTGTGAATGAGAGACAGAGAGGAGATATATGAACTTTGGTTATATATGAATAAAAGTTTATTATCATCATGTTTTTTGTTTAAAGTGTAATGTGATTTCCTTAGAAAAATCATGTTCAAGCTCTTTTGACTGGTTTGTGATTCTACCACTTTCCCTTTAGCCTTCAGTGGCATTTTTCTGACTGTGATTGCATAGGACAATGAACGCAGCATATAGAGAGTTGACTTTGGCAGGAAAGCAAAGGGACGCTACTCTATTTTTCTTAGGGTCCTGTGGACAGGTCTTGTCACTTGTTTGATACTAAATCAATCGCAGATGATCTTTCACATCACAGAATGAACTGTAATGGCATGGACATGCACAGTTTGTCAACTTTTGCTGGTCCGTATGATAGAGAGAGGGACCGATTTCCACCTCAGCACTTAAGCAACAAACATGCGACATCTTGGTGTACAAGTATGGTATATGACACGCCATTTCAAAATTTAACATGAAAAAATCGCAGGCACACCAGCAGTCTGAAGCCTTGGGTTAACATGCATGTTTGGGAATGATTTGTGCTAATGTATTTCAATAAAAAGCCTCACTTTGCTGTGTTTCCAGGTCTGATCCCACTGTTTGGAATTGATGTGTGGGAACACGCCTACTACCTCCAGTACAAGAACGTTAGGCCAGACTATGTGAATGCCATTTATAATATTGTCAACTGGGATGAGGTGGCTCAGCGCTATGCTGCAGCCAAGTAGCAGATGTAAATGCTGTATTTTGTGTCAGTGATATGTAAGAACTGAAACTGGTTGAGACAGCTGTCAAAGCAATCGTTTTGTTTGATCTGTTGCTCTGCTTCTCTGTTCCCTTTCTCCTCCTCTATCCTCTCGCCCCTTGTCTTTCCCACTTTTTCTTTTCATTGATCTTTAGCTTGATGATGAGAATGATTCCATAGTGAGTAGATTTTTTTTCTTTTTTTTTTTTTAATATGTTATCCAGAGTGGGAATTTTGAATCTAAATACTCTGAAGAAAATACATGAATCTATGTTGTTGTTCCAGCATACTGGCCTAGATACTCGCAATCATATGCGCACACACACACACATGCTCTCTCTCTGTCTCACTCTCTCATTCTCATACAAATCCTTGTATGTGTGTGCATGTGCACACCCACATGTAAATGAAAGTTTTGTAAGAAAAAAAAGCATTTCTAAAACTTGCATTTCAGCATACATGGAAGCATGCATGCACACAAATACATGCATACACAAGCACACATGCAAGCTCACAGTGCAAACTGTTTCTGCTGCACCAAGCGCATAAAAGTATATTTTATGTGTACTTAAACCATGTTTTGATTGGATAAAGGACCAAGCTGAAACATGAAGAAGTGAAATTTTGATTATTGACAAATTGCGTTTTAGGTGGTAACAGTGTACATATACATTAATTTACTAAAACGGATTTCAGAATTCTTTTATAAAAGGAGTCAGTACATCAGTATACTGTATGTTCAAATATCTCATGATTGATCTGTACGGTTTGGTTTCATTTTGGATTATTATGCAATTGATGCTGTTGACTGATATTCAGATAAGTTTGCAATGGCAAGTACTGCAGAGGAGGAAATAAAGTGTTGAGATTCTCCAAGAGCTATGTGAAGATTTTGCTGGTTTTGTTTTTCAGTTCTTTTCTTCCTCTGAATACTCGTTTATTTTTAGCCTTGGAATAATCATTACATTCATCAATCATGCAGCTCATACTAAAAGTCACTGAGACTGTTGAATCATCTTTTAAGAAGAAAACAGAATAGTAAAGAGAAGATAATTACCCTGGTATGCAATATTAATCTTGGCAGGTACACAAGAAAATAGGCTATAGCATTCAGATTCTGAGAATCCCAGGTTTTTTTTTTTTTTTTTTTTTTTTTTTGGGGGGGGAGGGTTTACAGTTTTCATTAGGTGAGATGGGAGAGGGTTATTGCCCAGAAGGGTGTGGGAAAATCTTAGAATTTTTCATGAAACTGTTTCCCCTACATTTCACCTTCAGTGGGGGATTTTGTTGTTAAAGCAGTGGAAACTGACAGGTATTTTCCATCAGTAACTAGACCTGTGTAAGATTCTTCCCTCAGATACATAGCTGTCAATAAATTTGGTGATGATTTCCACTGTCATGGGTGCTTTTGCTGCAAAGGTAGCAACCTTTCACTTCACAATGGAAAACAGATACTAGAAAAAGATGTTAAATATTCATTGTCAAAAGCAAAATTGTCTGCTCTTAAGCCCTCCCCATCCCCTTCAACTTTGGTTCCTGAACTTTGACTCCAGAAGGTTTGCAGTTATATCAGTTGCAGAGAAAGTGTGAATGAATACCTTCCCCCCTCCCCCCCCCCCCCCCCCCCCCCCCCCCACCTTATCGCCATAACTGCCAACCCTGCAGAATTTTTCAGGAATTTTTGGATTTTAAAAATCATCCCAGAAATCCAGAATTTGGTTGGGGAAATCTAGAAAAAAAAAAAAGAGCTTGTACATGCATGTGGGGCATATCTATGCATTAGTTCTAGCATGCGCGTGCGCAAGAACTCGTGCCTTTTTTTTTTTTTTTTTTTTTTTAACTCTTCGTTATCCCATCGTCAATTCATTTTGCTTACCCTTCGTATAACGAGACACCATCCACACTCTGCCACATAATTACTCTTCTTTTCCTTCTGAATCCACAACTGAGTGTTATTTCACAGTGGACACTGTTTAAAAGACTCCTCACAAAGACAATTTGATTGCTTTGAGACATAGTTTGTCCAGCAGCATCTGGGGTTCAACATTCACATGACTGACATTTGTGTTATTCTTGCTGAATTCGAACCAGCTTTTGCTCTACTGATTTGCCGAAGAACACTTTCCAGCAGACAAAAGGAGTCGCCATGGGTCATTGTTCTGATTGTCTGTCTGGAATATGTTGAAGAAGGGGCCCTCGTTGGGTATTAAAGCCCAGTCCTATCTCTCAACGTTTCTGATTGGATTGGCATTTGACCTGTTAGAAACAGGCATACATCAGTTCATACATCATGTGTTGTTTTCACCTATCACTCCAGTACACTATAACTGACGTATTCTCTCTCTCTCTGCAAATTGGGAAATCAAGTTACTCACACTCGGAAAACTACAGCAGTCATACAAGACATCAGCAAGTTGCTCACACTGAAATGTATCTGACTCTCTTGAGAATATGATTTGCTAAAAATCATCTGAACCTGCAGAATGAGGTGAGCAAATGCGCACACTCTACCTTGAATTTCCATACTTACAAATTTGAAAGAAGAACTGGGCATTATTCTAGGAGATAAGAAATTCGTCTACCAACTATAATAATGATACAACCGATAATTTAGGCTGTGGAAGTTACAATAACTCTCTCTCTCTCTCTCTCTCTCTCTCTCTCCTCTCTCTCTCTCTCTCTCTCTCTCCACACACACACACACACACACACACACACACACACACACATTGACACACGCAAACTCTAAGCCATGAAAAATTCACAGGGTTCATGCTTGTTCAAAAAGTTATGATGGGATCATTAATATAAAAAAATTCCTCATCAACTGTTGATACGTCATACATTATTGGTGCACGCTAAGGAACAAAGTGTACATAATCGGTGCAGTTTCAATCATGGGATTGGCTGAACATCTCAAACCGAGGACTGATGTAAAAAAGCATGTCAGTGCTTATCTATAATCCTCGTAAATAAAGAATTTTGTCTTGTCTTAAAAACCCATGAGACTTTGATGCTAGATCCTACTGTATCACATTTTAACAGCCCAAGCAGTAATTTTCTAGTGCTTAGGTTGTCCAAGTTTGGCAAACTAAAACAAGCATGACATAGCCTACAGAAAATTCATGGAATATAGGCTGATAAACATCTGGGCACCATCACTGACTCTAGGATGATTTGATACCAAACTGAATTATTTTCTCTGCAGCATCATTCGTCTTTCAGGTTTCATTTGTCATTCAGGTTTCTTTTCTCTTCTTACCACCTGCAAACTTTTTCAAGTATCACACTACCTCCCTACGAATGTTTACACATAATTTCCACACTTGCACACACTTACACACACACACACACATACACACACACACACGCGTGCGCGCGCATGCGCACATTCTCTCTCTCTCTCTCTCTCTCTCTCTCTCCCCCCCCCCCCCCCAACACACACACACACACACATTTTCTCTCCACTTCACACACACATACACACATTTTTTCCCCCAGCAATGCTCACGAATATCATTCAAAAGAACACACGTGCATGAACAGACATGAGCATATATCCACATGCATACGCGTGCACATGAATGCTCACACACAGTTACATGCGCGCTTGCGCAGTGTACACACACACACACACACACATAGTTTGCTATCTCCCATCTTCCTTCCTTTCCCTTTCTCATTTCTTTTCGTCACCTCTATCCATATATTTCCTTGAGCTTTTTCTGCACTTGTTGGCTTTTAATTCGTCTGTCTTTAACTTATGTTACTTTTCTTCATCTGTATTCATTCTACCCATCCCTCTCTATCAGACTTCAAAGTATTGTGTTCCCCTCCAACTTTTAACCTCTCTCCTCCTCCCCCGCACACAGGAGATAAAACGCACACACTCGCATTCACAAACACGCTCAGAAAGTCGTGAGCATGTAGGCCTATAAAGCATCCCCATACCTTAGGGTATGCACATGTTGACACTCGCACCAACGCACGCACATGCACTTATGCACAGGCACGCGATGATCTTTTTGTTTCAACGGCTACAAAACCGTTGAAGCTGCAAAAAATATATCCTTTACACCACTTCCAAATTGGGAACTGAAGAAAGCAAATTTTGATATTGATTATCTCCCATTAAATACTAATTCCTAGTCCCTATATGTTGGCAACAATTGGTAAATCTCATATGTCTGAAAAATACCCCATTGACCTGAAAGTTGCCACAGATGGTTCAGTAAGTGAGGACGGCAGTGCAGGTGCCGATTTTGTAATACCTATCTAAAAGTACTAAAGTTGTACAACTTCGGAAAGGGCTACTCAATATTTACAGCCGAATTAGTTGTATTGATCATGGCATTACAGGATATTATCAGTATACCCATGGTTCTTTTCAGCATCTTATTTTGTGTTGATTTAAAATCAGTATTAAATGCAGTTAGAAATGATTCATACAAAGACAGAAATGAGATGATTTTTTTAGATAAACTATCATAATGTATTCATTGTCTAATAATAGGGTTCTTGTGTCAAGTTTTGTTGGGTTCCCCCTCACTGTGGAATTAAAATAAACGAACTGGCAGATAAACACGCAAAACTGGGTGCCCGTAATGTAAGTGATACTATCTCATTATCAGTTCCATTATCTGTGAACGAACCGTGCAACGTAATTGAAAGAGTGGTATATTTGAATTTTAGAAATAGTACTCAAACTAGTCATTTAAAAACCTGTCTTTCTGGACCAAGGAATATTAATTGTCAGTTTATGACATAGGATGAGGCTCGATGCTTGGAAAACAAAATATTCTAAGAATGTTCAGTGTGTGTGGGCGGTTTTATTTCCATTCCACACTTTCTTTTTAACTGTCAGATTCTGAATATGTTATATTTTGACAAGCAGTGCATTTTAGACAATATGTTATCTGCTGATTCTGTATTATACAATCAGTTACTTAAAGTGTATGGCATTGGTCGATGTATATTGAATAGTCCTGTAGGCCTTTCAGTATAATTTGGTTTTAAATTTTGTGATTATTTAATATTGTAATGTAATGTAATATACTTGTATAAGTATAGGTAGGAATGTGTGTGTGTATGTGTGTGTGCGCACACACGTATCTTAGCTTTTCATTTTATTTCATCTTACTTTATCTATTTATCTATTTAATTTGTCCCCGTGTAAAATCACCAATTATGATGAAAACACGTTAAATAAAAGATTCATTCATTCATTCAAACAGGCACGCGCGCACGTCCGCAGACACACAATCTGTTTCTTTCTTTTACCAACACTTTCCTCCCATTGCATTTGATTTTTGCTCAGCTTCCATTTCACATGCCATCTAAAGACTGTTCCCTCCGTAATTCAGTTTCTCTCGTCCCTGTTCATGTACTCTTGTTTTTCTACTCTGCCTCGACATTGACAGCGTTTTCATCCCAGTAAGTATTATATTCATCATCGTTATTTCTATTTTAACCTGAAATTATGATTATGATCATGATCTCATTGTTATTGTTGTCGTTGTTATTTTCATTACTGATCAGTAATAAGTGTGTCACCATCTGAAAATTCATTCCCCACAAATTATCAAATGCACACACACACACACACACACACATGCGCGCGTGCGCGTACGTACGTACACACACACACACACACACACACAGGTTTTTGGGCCGGTTTCACTATTAGGGCGAACCAGGATCAGCTAGTCTGGAACTCGTTTCCAGATGAAGAGCGGAAAATTACAGTAGTCTGCTGATAAAACCCACACAGAGTAGGACTCCGCCACTTTTTATGTTTCTCCACTGTCGTAGGTCTTTATCTTCCTACACTGGCTTTCCATCTCAGCACAGCCTCCATAGTACGGCATGGTGATCAACCAGTTGATTGGAGCCGTCCAAATGGATGATGATGATGACACATGGACGCACGCGAGCGCACACACACACGAATGCACATATACACATACGTGGTGACATTCACAAACACGCGCGCGCGCGCACACATTTATGCCCATATACGAAGGCATACACACAGATATGAATGCACACATGTGCACACGCATGCAAGCAGGAGCATGGTCACACAAGACCACAGATCACACACGCATGCATATGCACGCACGGGCGCGCGCGCGCACACACACACACACACACACACACACACTGGCATACACACACGGGCCCTGAGCCATTGCCCACCCACCAACGCGCATACACATACACCCACACGTGCTCACACACGCAAACATAATATAATGATGATAGGCCTAGTGGCGAAGACAACGTTAACAAGGTACTGAAGGTCTGACCACCGCGTTGGGTAAATACGCTGGTCAGATATCTGCTGAGTCGTAGTCATTTGACCTTCGTCTTAAGCCATTAATTAATTTATCAGTCAGCTGTAATAAATATAAATCCAGCGCAGATGAGGACGTGTATGGACCAGTCCGCGCGTAGTTACACCATCTTGAAGGTAACTGAAACTTGAAATCGACAATGGGCTTATGTCCAGAAACATTTGTTTTTCATTTTGACCTGTTTGACTTTCTTTTCCCGGAGGTGTGATGAACTTTTGCTTTTTGATTTCCCTTTTTTTTTTTTTTTTTAAAAATCTATGACCAAAAGGGTCAGACAACTCCGCAAGTTTTAGGTTTGTGAAACACTGTTTCCTTTGTTGATGAAGAAAAGAAAAGACAACTCCATTGTTCGCCCAACCCCCAATCTCCTCACCAATCCCACTTGCGAACACAATAAAAGAAAAAGAACAAGTAGGGTTTTAAAAGTAATGGGTTTTAATTTTGGTTAAATTAGATTAGGGTTTGGTTAGGGTTAAAGCTGAGGTAATACATTCAAGAGTTAAGGATCTTATACCCCCCCCCCCCCCCCCCCGATCGAAGTTCCGCTTCTTCATCTGTTTCTGCGGTTATGCCGGAAGAAATGTAATACAGACAAAAATATCAGTTTTGATCATACCCATACTATGCATCGTTTTACAATGACTCAGAATTAGCAGCGTCGTACTCACAACACTGGTAAGTTTAAGTAAGGTGGTCCTTCTTTCAACTTTCGTTTTTTGTCAAACATAGTTTTGTCTTGTCACCATCAAAGGCCAGGTGAGTTCAATTCGAAATTGTTCATAGTACTGTTTGTTACTTATACTACTCTAGGCACCGTCCCCCACCCCAGCTGATTCAGTTCTGGCTCCTTAAAGCTCAGGAAGGAGTTGGCGACATCTTAGGCTGTGGGCTGCAATAGTTCTACGCTAGATTGGTAATCCAGGAGGAGGTAAAAATTGAACAGAAGATGAAGATCATGAAATATAACAAGAATTGAAAATAAGATGAGGCAGGGAACAGTAAACAATAAACAGTAAACAAGTAGGGTAACTTTTGCACCCATAAGAAAACCTAACACAGAGTAACTTTTATTCAAGACTAACACAGCCTTTTAAACTTGAATAAAGTCAAATACAAAGACGAACAATCTAATAGTGGGGGACAAAACAAGCGCAGGCCAACAACTCCTCTGCCATCATAGTAATGCCCCC
Organism: Conus canariensis; assembly: GCA_033310375.1. NCBI lineage: Eukaryota > Metazoa > Mollusca > Gastropoda > Neogastropoda > Conidae > Conus > Conus canariensis. Next base: position 34,126,028 of record CM065727.1, on the reverse strand, counting down.
CCCCCCCCCCCCCCCCAAGTCCAAATCTTTTCTAAGTCATTACTATGATGACAGAGGAGTTGTTGGCCTGCGCTTGTTTTGTCCCCCTCTATTAGATTGTTCGTCTTTGTATTTGTCTGACTTTATTCAAGTTTAAAAGGCTGTTTCAGTCTTGAATAAAAGTTACTCTGTGTTAGGTTTTCTTATGGGAGCAAAAGTTACCCTACTTGTTTACTGTTTAATATAACAGGAAGCCAGTGGAAGAGTGAAATATTATCTTGTAACATAGTTTTTGCAGATACTGTTCATTCCCCGCCCCCACTCTCACAACTTACTTGCACACACACACACACACACACACACACACACACAGATAGAAATGACTCTTAATGAGACTGGAGCTGTGGGAGTGATCAATTTCATCAGGGGCCTGAGAATACCTCTGGTGTATTTCTGGCCCACAGCAAGCAGTTTGCAGGCACAGGTTCACAGTTATGTTCACATTCCCACTTGTAACTAAAAGTTTATTGTGATTTTAATTAAACAGGCCAGCATGAACTTAAGAAAGTCTGAGGATTGGTTGTTCTGACTTCCTGATATGGTGCATTCCACATCGGTAAAATCATTGGAAAAAAAGTACATTTATCACAGTAGAAATGTCACAGCAGCAAGTGTTCTGTTTCCTAGTACTCAGGTCTGCTGTTTGATGGTGTTGACAAGTTTGTTGGGATTAGGCCTTGGTGGAATTTATAGAAGATATCTAAACTAATTTTCTTCCATCCTTCCAGCATTGTTGGCTATATTACCAGATACAAAGATAACCATAACTCTGGCAGAGCATGCCAACTTTACGATGATAATTGATAGTTTATCCTTGACAATTCCTCAGTATCAAAATCCATAACTCCAAAAGACAAAAAAGTCATTAAGTGCTGGCAGTTAACCAATACTTTATATCATGCACCTGTTGAGAGAGTCTATGATGGATGAGAGGTATTCTCGACCAGTTGCACCCGCTTTGTGCTGTACTTTCACAATGATCTGCTCTTCACTTGCAGTGTATGGGCCCCACAGTCCATCACAGATCCCACATGGATCAACCGTAGTCAGACACTCAGCACCCAGTCCTCAATATCTGTAGTCATCTTCAACTTAGATGAACAACATGGGCCCCCACACTGCTGCAACATACTTCAGGAATGGTCAGACAAGTGCCTCGTGGGCAGTCTCTTTCAGTGTCATGTTTGATATTTTAAGGTTCCATCAGAGAAATTCCGTAGTCTTTTTGGCTTTCTTTGTGATATTGATATGGATTCCCGATTTCATATTATTCTGGATGGTGGTGGAGAGATATTGCTGACATTCTCCTGGCTGTGGCAGTGCATTTGGTAATTTAGTTCCATTTTCGTTTGCGGGTATATTTTACCTTTGCCCTTTTTGCTGAGTTACCCAGGACCCAGAGACAATATAATCATGTCATCTTGAACAATGTAAAATTTTCTCATAAAATTTTGGGTATTTGTCAAAAATCCGGTGAGCTGTCCGTCAGTTGATTTAGGTGTATGTGCATCAGCAGGGAAAAGAAAGCAGCAGCATCATTAAAACCGGTTATATACTTCTGGTGTTGCAGGTCATGAGAACCCATATTTAAAGAGAGGTGATCAGATATGGCAGTGTATTGAGTAAGGATCGTGATGACCAGTTAAGGTCTAAACTCTTGAGGACTCATAGATGTCCTGCATCATCGGAATAGAGATAAAGACAAGAGACACATAGTCAAAGTGTAGACTGTGCAGGTCATGGATGACCCATCATCATAAGTGTGTTGTCAAAAGCGACATTGGGGAAAAGTTACAGTGAAACATTTCTGGGGATGGGAAATCATAGAGAACTTCTTCTCCTGATGGAGAGAGAGACCAGAAGCAGGGTTCGTGGTGAGCTGATAGAGGTAGGGCCTTACAACTTCTCATGAGCAGAGAGTGCTACAGTGGGTATATTCACTGTCTGCGTTTGCAGAGTTGTCAGGCTCCAAAGTTGTTACCAGCATTTAAACATGGTCCAGGTCTTACTAGAGGATCTTTTGGTCTCCTTTCTAGATGATTATTTGGCTGCACATTGTATCACCAGCAAAATGTTGAAACTTGCATGCACCACTTCAAGAACGTCATTTTCAACTAAAGTTTACTCAATTCACAAATATTTTGGAAGGGTTGTCTTTTGCATTCCTTCCCACACAAAAACATCTTTGTGCCAAATATCAACGACAGTCTGGATGGAGACGATATTATTTTGAGTGTTCATAACATGATATGGGAGAAAGCTATGCCATTTGTAAGCTGACCAGTATTTTGACAGAAAGCGCTTGTACTAGGAGAAAGGATTAGGAGGCCCACATTTGCCTTTCTCCAACTTTCTTGCTTTTCCAGACAAATGATTCTCTTCATAGTTAATGAACAATTTGAAACAAGGATAGGAGGTGGGCATAATGTAAATCAATAGGATTCAACCAATCATTCCCCACAAACCTCGCTGATGAGTGATATAATGGATATAATTACTGCACCACAGTGATAAATTCACTGTAGTTTGACCAGATTGCATTATGTTACCATTCAATATAAATCAGTTATAAAACACCACCATGTTATAATACAAATTGATACAGGAAATGTATAGAGCCCATTAGTAGCTGCAAAATGTGAGTTTGATTATGTAGTTAGGCACCTGACTGAAGATGGAGAGGGGTATGTCTCAACATTACAACTGAGGCCTTTGCTGCCCATTTGAATTATATTATTCTGGTGGTCAAAAAGTGAATGACAAAGCCAGGCATGTGATGAATGTTTTTTTTAATATTTTGAATATTACAAAACTGACTTCTTTTTTTTCTCAGAAATTGCGTTCAGTTTGAATTGTTGCTTTAAATATTCATAAGACACATTAAATGATATTTGATGCCGACAAGGTAACAGGTATTAAACTGCCTTCTATAAAAATTGGACCATGTAATGCCATTTCTTCTAAGCAGAGATGCTGGTGTAAATAGTTCCTACAAAATATAGCACACAGACCACATACGGATTTATCGTGCCTATTACAGCAACAAAGATGCTGATCATTTTGTGGTTAATCTAGCAAATGAAGTAACATGAAAGCTGCAAACTAAACAGCCTTACTTGTTTGCAGTATTATGGTTACCAAGTTAAAGCATCTCATAATAAATTTGCCTTTGTGACTGGAAGCAAACAAAATGAAGTGGAATCAAACTAGTTATGCAAATGAATGTGGTTAAGGTATAAAAAAAAAAAAAAAAAAAAAAATGAATAAAATGTTAATATGAAAGAAAATACATGTTAATGATAATGACAGTATGAAATGATGATAAATATTTCAAACAAGTGAAGTTTAAAGTGTGAATGCAACAAAAGAAAGGGCTTTCGATGCATTACAACTTAACAGTTTATACTCTCAAGGAAACAAACGTGGAGACTTCCTCCCACTGGCCCCACCCTTACCTCATCCTGCAACACCATCACCTCCCGCTGTGTCCTCTCTTCCTTATTTCGTTTTGATTATATGCAGAATCTTAGTCAAAATAGGTAATTCCCTTTCTTACTGTTCTGAGACAGGTGTGAAACCCAGTCTTCATGCAATATCTGAGGGAATGGAACTCCACTTTTTCAAACTGGAGACAAAGGCTTGCAGTAGGAAATGCTGCTTATGTTATACAGTAGATTTGTCCCTTTCTGAAGACAACGCCTAGGCTGAAAGAACTTGGGTCAAGTCAGTCAGATGTAAACCAACCTTTTTCCCTTCTTCCACTTTCCTTCTGTAAGAATGTGTGGCAGACATGGATGTGGAAAAGAAGTGTAGATTACCAAAGATTAACAGTGTCGATTACCAAAGATTAACAAATACCACACTACCCAAGTACAAGTACTAACATGGCATAAGTTTATGTAAACAAGCAATCAATATTTATCATTTCATGATGCTACTAGAGACTGGAACATGGAATATGCCCTCATGTCAGCTAATGACCTATCTTTTGTTTGTTTTTCAGAACAGGAAGCCAGTAAATGAGTAATGAGTGTACTTTCACAACTTGAACGTTGAATTACATTGTGTGGGTGCCAAAAGCTACAAGTAAATGAAAATGGGGGAAAAAGCAATTGGAGTGTTAATTTTTTTTTCTTCTGGAAAACCAGAGGTGAATGAACAATGGAGGTCAAAAATAAGAACAAACGAGTTACAACAACAGCAAACAGAAAAGAAAGAAAAAAGATAAAACTTTTTAAGAAACATAGTGATAGAAAGAATTTCAAGAAGATCAAAATCATAATTATTCGTTACTGAAATGAGCTCATGATTTCCCCATTATATGAGAAGTACACATCTAAGTCACAACATATGTACGGTCACACCAAGTGAAATTCATTTCATTCATGTCAGCTCCTACCGCATGAATGCTTCTTCATTGTTTACAAACGCACACACACATATTGAACTATGTAGCAATTATAGGGGCAAACTTTCATAAACAAATAATTGGAGGGGGAGGGGGGGGGGGGGCGGGTCCAAGTATCTTCACCTTTCACTATTTAGGTTCCATTGCATATATATATTTTTATATATGTATATATATATATATATATGTATATAATATATATATATATATATATCAAAGGTATTCTCTGCTTTCTGTTGATCTGATTAGCTCTCTGTCCGGCTCCTGTTTATGGGTTTGCTGTTGCCATGACGGTGTCAAACTGTCAACTTTGAAGCACCCACATGGTTTGCACAGGGGCAGAGGCTGTGTGTAGACAGTTGGCCGACTCTCGGAACAGCAGACAAGTTAGCATTATTGGTCACTTGTGAGGCCAGCCTACTGAATGGATAGTTGTCTTGAGGCATGCAGTGACCATGGTTAAATAATGTCCTGTGCAAGCAAACGAGATCTGAACAGAGGCAAAGTGTGAGAAAGCAAGGCGTGATACTTATCCTACCCCATCTACATTGTTGCAAAACATGTATACTAATTACCCTTACTTTTTGCACATTGTTACCAGAAGGTAACAGCTGTTCTTTTTTTCGTTTTCAGCTTCAGGAAGAAAAATGTCAGATATATCATTATCCCCGGACGATGACAGTGATGCAGTGCAGAGTGACATTGAAACGTCACAGCAAGATGCCCAAGAAGATGGAGCACTGCAGCCACAGAACAGGTCGCTGCAGGCAAATGGCGAGCCACTGCACATTGACACCAGCCTGCAAGCACAAGACACTCGGACACTACCTCCGAATGTAGAGCCATACCAGCATACTCAAACAGAGGCAGTACTGCCGCTTTCCAGAGATGAAGATGAGAGGGTGAATATACCAGACTGGATCACCATTCCAGAGGTTGTTCTTACCAACATCTTGAGAATGTTACCAGTGATCGACCGGCTGAACATGTCGCAAGTGTGCTGCAAGTGGCAAGCAGCAACTGCCAGGCCTTCCGTTTGGCAGGTGTTTGATTATGGTGTTTATTCACCTGCAGATTTTCCTGTGCATGAGGCAAGTAAGATCTTGGAGATTCAGTCTGCTCACCAGGAGTACTTGCATGTTGTAGAAGAGTATGGTGACAAACTTGTATGTGTTCATGTTGTTTTGTACTGTGAAGAGTCCCTTGAGGTGCTGAAGAAACTGACAAATTGTTGCAGAAATGTGAGGTACTGCTCTGTGGAAGTGTTTAATGAAACACATGCGAACCTGCCTAAGCTTGTTGACTTATTGGCTTTTTTCCTGTCAAACAATGATAGCATACAGGAGCTCTGCCTCAAAAATGTTCACTTCAAAGAAGACAAGCGCTACCTCATTGTTCCAGACGGATGTTTGCATTCGAAATGCATGCAGAAACTGAGTTTGATCAACTCATTTACAGATGCCAATGTGTCGCAGTTAACATATTTGGTAAATTTGTCAGAGCTGACAGTTTCTCCCCTCCAGTTGCGATACACCTGGCTCAGCCATCTGACAAAATCTTCTCTTCGTACACTGAATATTGTAGGAGATCTTGACCTGCTGGATGATGATGGTTTCCGCTATCCTTCAGAACTAAATTGGAGAAAGATCATGCAGTCTGCACAGTTCCAAGTGAAGTGTTACCGTGTTAGCACAATGTCTCCGATGCTTTGTCCCGAAATCCCTGTCACCTGTCTTGCTTGCTATGACATGTGTTATGTTGAAGTGGGCAGCCTGCTTCGGCTCATGAGACAATATTCAGAAACTCTGAACACATTCATAAGTTTCACATCCTTTGTGTCGTCATCAAGAACCAGACTGCTCCAAAGACCAACAGACGAGACCCCCATTATCAACATTGTTCAGAAATGTTCAAAGCTAACCAGTTTGGCCATCCCCACACGCTTGTATTCCAGCACTGTATTGCTGATGGTTCAGCTCAACTCCAGTCTTCGAGACCTTACCATTCGAGAAGATTTGATTGACTATCAGCTGCATATTCCTCCGAGTCTGAATGTTACAGATGAGGTGCGGAGTTTCACAGAGAAAAACTTTTCCAGTGAAATGTTTGTGTCAGCTATGTGCCATCTACTGAAACGCAAGTGGTATCCTTTGCATAGGACAGAATTTTCTCAGGTCCTTCATAGGCGATACTTTGACTGGTAAAGCTTGGTACTGTCCGACTGTAATCAGTTCATTTGGCATACTGCAAGTTGTCATTGTCCAATGGAGGTGATCTGAGAACTTTTGGCACAAAAACACATCGATTCACAGCCAGAAAAAGAGCTCATTTTACATTGAATTGTGCAAAAATGAACTGTTGTAGTACAAGTTAGTTTAATGCTTTTTTTTCTTTAAGTCAAATTGTTATGCTTACACAATTTCCAGATGTGTATTAAAGGAGAAAAACAGACTTTGTATGTTGAATGAAAGGATGTTTTTTCTTTCATACAGAAGTTACTTAATGATTTGCTTAAGAACGTTTGGTAGTGGAGTTACCAGTTTGAATAGACTGTGTATTCTTGATAAAGGCCCGACCTTTTGCACACAAGTCTTCCAGAAACTTCGTTAGTGTTTACATGGTAAAGGAATTGTAAGTTTAGCTTGCTGTATATCACCCAAAATTTTGTGATAGTTACATTGTCAGTTTCTTGTAACTCATGCTTTTGTAAAGGAATAAACCTTTCCAGTATGTCACGAGTCTCCAGTGACCCATGCTTTTTTTTCGTGAGGGACCAAAACCCATAGCTGCCAGCCTTCTGGAGGGAAAATTCTGGAACCAGGAGATGAAATGTTGGATGGAGTGAAAAAGTGATAGTTCAGCTTTTAACTTAAAGCACATGACCCCTTTATAATGTGGATTTTACAAACATGCATCATGTACATGTAATTGCCAACATCCACATAACAATCTTTGGGATTTATATTTGTGCAATTCTTTTATCATCTCTACTAAAACAATTCCACTTCCATGCCCACGTTTAAACACAATTTTTGAAGTCTATATTTTTTCCCAAAGTTTGGGGTTTGGGGTATAATTTGTAAATCGGGGAACTCCAGAAAAATTTTGGGTGTTGGCAGCCACTATACCCTTACCATACATTGTGCATCTCCAGTGAACTATGCTTTTTCACCAAGGAATTAAGCATTGCCGTTTTTAAAAAACCTTGTTCAGAGATGTTTCGCCTGATGCGATCTTTTCAGTTCTTGAAAAAAGGTTAACATTTTTCATCGGATCTGAGGTTTTACAGTGGAAAGTTTGTTTTTTTTAAACAAACTTTTGGACAAGTTTTTAGACGATGTATTTTAAAGAATTGTGTGAATGAAAGACTCGAGTTGATTTTAACGTGGCAACAGCCCTGATACGGCCCTCTGCGGTCAGCTGGGCTATAAGCAACATTATCTAATCTTATCCTAATGGGTCGTCATTGACCAATGTTTTTTTTAAAAAGGAACTAAAGCTTTTGTTCATTGTGATCGTGTACAGACCCAAGATTTTACAATTAATTTGAAGCATGAAATGGATAATTTTTGTGCGTGCGTGTGTACTTGCATAGGCAAACTGGTGTAAATGAAGTGATAAAGAGAAAGCATGCGACTATGAAAGTATCAGGAAGTTAAGTCAGCTTGCCTCCTTTCCTCTATGGTCTTGTGTGAATAGTCGTAGGTTTCAGTGCGTGTCCTACTGCAGTCATTCACCTCTGCACATTCCATTCCACCCAAGTCCGTGGTGCTCAGGCCAGTTGTAATGTGGGTCGCCATGTTTCTGTATGGTATAAATGTGGTTTTATAGGTGCCATGTGTGGTGTTGGTGTGAATGCGTGTGCAAACAATGTGCATGCATATGTATATTGTTTCATGCATGCACCGTCTATACACACTGGTGTGTTCGTGTGCATAGGCATTGAAAATAAAATTTAAAAAAATGAGCATTGCAAGTGTGCTTGTAATGTGCTGGAAATGTGCATGTACACATCAAATGAGGGGGTCATGATCTGTATGCTCAAGTGCATACATGTGTATGTATATGAATATATATCCGAAATGGCCAACCTTAATGTAGAATGGCTACATGCATAGCATTTGCACAACTGTCTAAGTGAAGCCAGCCAATCTGTTACACAGGGAAACGAGCCACTTCGGTAAGATTCAGATTTTCACCATTAGAATGCATGGATTTGGCCAGACCCACAATGGACTGGAAATTTGTTTTCAAGTGTACTTCTTTATATACCACCCTTTTTCTCACAAATATCTTCATGGTCCCATTTATCACGTTTTATCAAGGAAGAGGTCATTTCCAGTTAAGATTTTTATAAAAGAAAGTGCGTCTGCACTGCTCAACTCTGGACCTGTGATTGAAAGCATTTTATGTGTAATGGGCATTTTTAATAAGTTGCTGGTGGCTCCACTACTTCTTGGGGTTATCCTTCGTCAATGGTCTGGCATCATTTGCTCTTCCACTCTTGCAAGTTACAATTTGTAAGAGTGCAGTAAATCGACCCCCCAACCAGCCATTTTACATCACTAGCAGACCAAGACAAGCTTTTGGTGGCACAGGACAGCTTGGTTGTTTATTCTGGGAGTTAGTCCAACTTTTTAAACACTTAGTATCCTTTTTACTTTGGCATCTTTTCTTCCACCATTTATCTAGAACATTTATAAACTTTTTGCTTGGGTTGTTTTTGTCCCTGGTGTGCAATTAGTTGGACTCTTAATGTGAATCGATATGCTCAGAATACAGATGCATGCTCTTGATCTCATGTCCAGCTGCGCACAATGTATTTTTACCTCGATGAAGTTTGGGTGGGTTATTATTTCAGCAACAGTTCCCATGTAGCATGTCTTGTCAGCAAGTCACCTTTGTACCTTGAGAATCGTTTATTATCACATGTTGCTTTCAATGTCATTATGTGAAAATTCAGAGTATGTGCAGACTAGTTGGAAGGATTGGTCGACATATTTTTGCCGATGCATGTAGAGATGACCACAGGTTGTGGGAATTGTTAATACATTGGATCATTTGAGAGATTTGTACACTGAATTTGAAACTGCCCTCCTGAATATGCATAGTACGTTGTAAATGAGGTAAACTGCAATGTCTACTTGCGTCAGTTATGGCAGTTCATTTTCCAGCACAATACAAACCTAAAAAGGCATTGTCTTCTGCACAGGCAAATTATATTAGAATGGATGTACATAGCAGAATGGCAGCTGCAGACTGGTTGTCAAAAACAGATGTTTGTTTTACCTCTCAGCTGTTATTCCAGTCTGTGGCCGACATAGATGGGGTGACAAACCACTGCAATCCAGCTATGTTGAGAGCACTGAGAGATTACACGTTGCTGTGTAGAGGGGATCGGGCAGAATGCATGTTAAGATATATCCCACCTAGCCACAGAGGGCTGTTGTATCATCGAAACCAATTCCATACATGTATGTTTATAACACATGTGCTTGGGAAGACAGTTACACAGTTGAGATCTTGATTATTCACAACTGTTCAATATGTGGGTTATTCCATAGATCATTAAAGAAATCAAGTCTTTGTTGTTGTTTTTTTTTATGTTGACTTCATGCAGCGCATCTCCCACCCCTCTCCTAATTACCTGAGCATTCAGTAGCTACAGCAAATAACATGCAGCAAAGTCGAACATTCTGTGGAAAAAAAAATTAAGAGCAAGATTCACTTTAATTAGATATTTAAAAAGTATTCCTTAAGAAATACAGATTATGCTCATTTGACATTTTACCACACTACATGTAACCAGTGTTCCAATTTGTTAGTATTCATGTTTTTATGTTTTGTTACATTCTTCAATTTTTGAAACTGAAGAAATATCTTATGAAAGCAGGCATGTTTTAAATTACATAATGTGAGAAGTATCTGAAGCCTATTTCGACGCATTCTGCATCTTGCCAAGAATCATATCTTACCAAAACTATTATTAAAAACCTGTGCACAAATTACTTTCCATTAGATGTCATAGTAAAATTCGTCAAAGTTTGATAAAACACTAACATAGAAAACACTGAAACTATCCAGAGCATGACAATTAATGTGGCATAGTTCTTTTCATGAAAAACAAACTGCACACACACAACAGATCGTGTGTGATTCACCCACATTTTAACACACACACACACACACACACACATCCTATTCTTTTCTCAGCATTTATTGTGTACATCCAGTCTAGAACATGATCATCTGGCCCTGCAACAGAAAAAAAAAAATCATGTTACTTGTTGATTTATCTTGTATTGTCCACACTGGGGTACACAGACTCCTAAAATTTCGATCCTTTTTGGGAAAATATAGACAATTTAAAATCAACATCAATTGTATCCTCCTCAAATTGATTTTGATCCTTTAATCTGAGGAACGAAGATGAGTTTAAATGATATACTTTTTCTGGCACTTTTTTCCCCCACTTGATTTTGTTCCCGTTTCTATACTTTGACATTTACATGCAACCAATGGCTTGTATATTTAAAGAAAAAAGAATCTAATCTAAACGAGAAAAAAAAAAACACACACACACACACACAAGCGTATCATCTGCAAACACTACAATACATGGACTTTAAACATGCATTTCAACTAAGTCAAGCATAAGAGGTCATTGACGGCTGTCAATTCATAAAAAATTGTCACTGTCAAGCAAATGATGGGAACTGCTTCCGTTATCCTGTTTGTCAATGCCCATAAAAATGCCAAGAAGTGTTGCAGGTCAGCATCCAGTTTCCAAAGTAAAACCAACAAACTGAAAAAGCTATTCCCCCCCCCCCCCCCCCCCCCCCAGGTCATGATTACTAAATTACTAGAAAGTGAAACGGAACTGGAGAAGCTGCACAGCTTGTTGCTACACCAACTTCAGCCTGTCGTGTATTCCTTTGAGAATCTCACTGGGAAGCCTCGAGTGCTTCTGCAGCACATCTCACATGTTCCTTGACACAAAATGTCCAGAATCAACTGAATCATCTTGTGTGAGATCAATCCATACCCATTTACCACAAGCCATCCACACCGAGGTCCTCCTTCTCTACCTTGGCAATGCAATTTTTAGGTAGGCATCCAATTTTCAAAGAGAACCCACAGAATATAATGTAACCCCCCCAAAAAAACCCTTAAATATCCAAGAATCAACTAGCCATTTAATATTTCTCCCCTCTATTTCCAGAGATGTATAATTAATTATGCTTTTCAGCATTCTTATCCTTGATAGCACTGCAACATGATTTTCAGCATGTATAAGGTACTGTACCTTTCTCTTCTTGTCACCTCCTAACTCGAAGTGCTTGCATCGCTTGATGGGCAGCTGTTTTCTGTACTTGCAGGATGTACACTCCATACGCAGCACTATTTTCTTTGTGGTCTTGGCCTGTAAGCAGAGAAAAGAAGTGTCATCAGATCATTTGACAGACTTTACAATATTCAGTAACTTACTTTAACACATTAAAAAAAAAAACCCAGAAAGAAAGAATATTCACTTATTTTAGAATCTGGCTTCCCCATCATGAAATTACTGAAGTTCTAAACCCAATACAGTTGCCTGTTAATGTAATAAATCATCCTGCTTTTAGTTTTTCTTCCTAACTGAGGTATGGTACACTTACCTTCTTCCTGAAAATGGGCTTTGTCTGTCCACCATATCCAGACTGCTTCCTGTCGTAACGGCGCTTACCTGTCCAAAAGATCAACTCATCAAGTTATAATTTACATTCTATTGCAAATTTGTGTGGCCATCCACTCCAACAATAAAACATATGAAAACATTCACAAGGGCTTCCACAGAGGACAGACAAAATTCAGAATGAAAAATTGCAGCAACAGAAAGGCAGTCGACTGTCTGACCCCTTGCAGTGCATAAATACTCTCATTTTGCTCTCAGTTGTGTTTATTTGTAAGATTACTTTATTTAATGACTTCATAGATACATTATTTCCAAATCATATAAAATACCTAAGAATTCATAGAGATGAAAGCCCCCCAAAATACACTTTTTGACAGGAACCTGAAAATCAGTGGCATGCTCTCAAGAACATCTAAATCTCAGAATGGAATTAACTAGAAATCAGAGTTGATCCCTTGGGGCTGAGGGTGGTGAACCTGGCAAAACGTTTTCAAATATGGGTGTAATTTATATATATATTTTTTTTTAAAGAACACTACACTGAAGCATAAGAACATGCACCTAGATCAATCCAATGGCACGCAAGACAGAATGAGAAAGAATACTGATATGAAACAAAATGCACCCTGAAATCAATCAATTAGAACACTGAAAATGGAACCATACATTTTAATTTTTTTAATATGGCAGTTACCTTTCAATTTCAAACACTTTTTAGAGATTCACACTAATCACAGATTAATGAAAATATATTTAAATTTCCAAATCCAACTGAAACCTGATCAAAATATTGAACACAAATAACTGAGCAGAGCAAATGTCATATGTTTGACATGGGCAAATAAAGATCTGTGTTCATATCCATTCAAGTGCAACTACTAATCTGAGTGATTTAACTTACCTTGAGCGTACAGGGAAGCTTTGCCAGCCTTGTATTGAGTCACTTTATGCAAAGTGTGCTTTTTGCAATTTTTACCCTTGCAAAAGGTCTTGCGTTGCTTGGGCACGTTCACCTACACAAAAACGTAAGTGCAATTAGCATAAATCAGTCGCCAGTTCAATCTGACATTATGTTCTAAAATGCTGAACTTGACATCAATTTATTTCGTGGAAGGCAACATTCTGGCCATCAGACTAAGTAATCAATGAATCAGAAAGAAATATTACCTTCAAGCTCAACACTCACCAGGATTCCCAATGGCTTGTGTTTGTGCAAAATATACTCACTGAAACTAAACAAGACTCTAACAAGGAAGTAAAACTCTAAAAAGGAGGGAAACAAACACAATGAAATCCTCGCTGCGTTCTATGACACACTGAAATGTCAAGCTGCCATGCCTACCAAAGGCTGAGTTGCTAACTTTGTGGTTTCCATCTTTGCAATACAGTTCCACCTTAAAGCTTATTTGGTGTGCCAACATAGCACTATCAAGCACCTGACCAGACAAAGTCTGGTGCCATGTTCTAACAGCCAAGCAGACCCAACCTTTAGTCATCGCCATTTCACTCTGTGAGATAAGCTCTGTGCGGGGTTAACAAGCACATCAAGCAGCCTTGGGCAAATGGCTGAGTTGTACTGTAGAGCACACAATAACTTTAAGCCACTCAGCCCGACTTGCATAACACACAGAAGAGAGGAAGGCCTAAAACTCAAGATCCTGCACACTGTAATCTTTGAAAACCTGCAAGGCCACCAGCTTCAGTTCAGTATCATGTGACAATTATTTTGAACCAAACATGAGGGTGAAATATGGACCGATTTTTATAAACTTAATTTAAACTTATGCAGAATCCATGTACATTTAGGCTTATTCTTACAAACTAGCAACTGAAGGTAGAGACATTCTAAAATAAAAATAAAAATTTGGAAGCCTGGCATACTATGACACTTCTACCAGTATCTTTCAGTCCAATGTGGAAGAAAATTCATACTTTGCTGAAAATATTAATGCAGCCAGTTGTTGCTCTACATGTTTAGATCATGTGATTTTACACAAAATGGAGCATTTCATAAATACAAATGGAACAAAGTGTACAGGCACTGATGCGCAGAATAGGCCTTGGGCCTTACTGAGGCCGGGGGTGGGGGTGGGGGGGTGGTGGTGGTGGTGGTGGTGGTGGGTACAGGAGGGTCGTACTGGCCCCCTTGGCGTGGTCAAACAGCAGCGCCCTTGGGGGGTCAGAGGGCAAATCCCTTTGTCAACTTTTTGCAATTTATTACCTCTGTACAGGCATTTCCTGGACTTACCTGGCACTTACCAAATAATTTGTACAACTGACAGAAATCCACAGTGGTAAAGTAAAGTAAACGTTTAGCCAAGAGTCATTTTAATACCCTATAATATATACACGTTCACTTTATGTCATGCACACACACACACACACGCAAGCAGATCCCTCAGTTCCAATCCCACTACTGTCAATACTCTGACAATAACAAAACTATTACGACTCTCTGACAGTAACAAAACTATCTCCTCACTACTGTCTTAAATACATTTAAATATCAAATACATTCAGACTCTCTGACAGTAATAAAACTGAGAATTAACTTTTACCAAGGAAAAACAAAATTCAGGAGGGCATTCTATTATTTGTACCAAGAATGAAATCCCCCCCACCCCCAAAGAAAAATAACCAAATTTCAAATGAAACACAATGGTAATGCAGCATGCTGAAATAAAAAATGACAGCATCAGCTGTCAATATTTCATCATGATGTGTGGTTTGCACATTTTCATAAGACTCCAATGATTCAGGCCATAGTGGGCCACCCAGGCCCCAGTGGGGTTCATGGGCAAGATGCCCTGGTAGGGGGCGGGGGAGGGGCGAGAAGCTCCCTGGTCAAAATGGAATTTAAACAGTCTTAAAAACCTTTTTTTTCGTCTTTCTTATTAGATTAGCACTATGCAGCATGTAAAAAAAACAAAAGAAAATAACTGCACAAACACATGATAATGAATACATATGCACGAACTCACACACACATACATTTTTACACAATTAGGCATGCACAATTGATTTCAGGGCTTCAGACTGCCGAGGCATCTCCGATATTTTCACGTAAAATTTTCAAATGGCGCATCATATTTCAAGCTCCCGTGTCTGTTGCAGCAGTGTAATGGTGGGAATCGATCCTTCTATCGCTCATTTGATCACATGGAACAACAAAAATCGTCAAATGTG
>CM065727.1:34080720-34105720 GCA_033310375.1 Conus canariensis | reverse complement strand
ATCTCTGGAGTGAAGAAAGTCCATGGAGGGTCATCAGAAAACCTGGATAGATCACAAACTACTCCAAGGTCTATATCTGCTTTGTTAAAATGGGGAAGAATATACGAATTTCCAAGGGTGGAATGGAACTGGGGTAGTCATCGAATTTCTTTTGGAACTTGGGGTCAAAAGCACAGTCATATGCTGGGTTTTGAGGTTCAGAAGAGAATTTCAGACAGTAGTTCAAGGCAAGTTTCAGTCGACGATTTGAGAGGGATGGTTCTTCTGCCTCAGCATACAGGCTATAAACAGGGGTGGTGCGGAACGCATTCAGACACAATTGAAACCCTTGATGGTGGATAGAATCTAGACTTTTCTGGTCGGATGGTCCGGCCGAGCCGTACACTACCCACCCATAGACCAGTTTGGAGCGGGTCAGGGCCCTGTAAAGATGGAGGAAGGTTTTCTTGTCAGCGCCCCAATCTGTGTGTGTCACAACTCGCAGAATATTCAGTACTTACTGACATGCAGTTTTCAAGTGCTGGATATGACTTTTAAAGTTCAGTTTTTTATGAAAAATAACACCCAGAAATTTGGCTTCTTTCACAGCTGGAATGGCGGACTTGTCCAGACGAATTTCAGGATCAGCAAAAAAAAAAAAAAAAAAAAAAAAAAAAGAAAAAAAGACGAAAATTGTGAAAATGGATTGACTGAGTTTTGGTACTTGAAAAGGTAACCCGTTTTCCTCGGCCCACTGTTGAATCTTATTAACACAAAGTTGAAGTCGATGCTTTACGCTGGCGTAGCTGGCGTAGGAAGCTCCAGCTGCGTACAGCGCGAAGTCATCAACAAACAGAGAGGACTCAGAGCCCTGGTTTACTGATTTGACAATGTTGTTGATTTTGATACCGAAAAAAGCAGGAGAAAGAAAGCTCCCTTGAGGTACACCCAACTCCTGCCCATGGATGTCAGACAGCGTGGTGCCAACACACACTTGGAACTGCCGATCAGCCAGAAAGTTTTGAAGAAAGAGAGGCAGATGACCACGAAAACCAAGTCTATGAAGATCCATAAGGATTCCTGATTTCTAGGTGGTGTCATACGCTTTTTCGAGATAAAAAAAAGATAGCGACCACATGCTGTTTATTGATGAAGGCGTTGCGGATGGTGGTTTCCAGACGGACTAAATGGTCAACCGTCGAGTGGTACTTCCGGAACCCGCACTGTTCACTGACTAAAAGGCCATCGGTTTCCAGCTTCCACATCAGTCGGGAGTTGATCATCTTTTCCATTGGCTTACAGAGGCAGCTGGTTAGAGCTGTTGGACGATAGCTTAAAGGATTGGTAAGGTCTTTTCCAGGCTTAGGAATTGGAATGATCAGGGCTTTCCGCCAGGAGGGCGGAAAGCACCTTGTGGTCCAGACATGGTTGTAAACTTTTAGAAAGGTCTGGAGACAGCTTTCTGGGAGATGTTTCAAAAGTTGATAATGAATATCATCCAGGCCAGGAGCAGAATCGTTGCAGGTTTGCAGAGCTGATTTCATTGAAAAACGTAGATTGTAGGCTTCAGAGTTGTCCGATGTGAAATTGTATGAAGATTTTTCTCTGAGTTTTTTTTTTTTTTTTTTTTTTTTTAAAGGCTTCAGATTTACTTGAAGATGATGAGTTCTGTTGAATGGTGGAGGCTAGCAGATTGGCAACAGCTTGTTTGTCAGTTATCAGAGCATCGGCAAGTTTCAGGTGATAAATTGAGGGGTTGGTGTTCTTCCCTTTGATTTTCCTGATGATGTTGCAGACTTTTTTCTTGGATGCTTTAGATGTCAGCTCGGAGCAGAAGTTTCTTCAAGACTGATTTTAAGTGTGTCTTGTTTTGGCATGGAGTTTCTGATGGGCTCGAATTTTAGAGGAGGAAACCATCATGAACCATCGACTTTCAGAAGACATCGATGTCATGGCAGGCAGTGGACAAGAACTCGCCGAACTTCTTTATAAAAAGAAATGGAAGAAACATCAAGACATTGCAAGGAAATCAGCAGCAAGAAGCTGATGGCAAGCCACAATACCACGTTCACCATCAATACTGATAAAACTGTACATGCATAGACGGAAATGAACAGCTGTTGAATGGTTCACAGTGGTTTGCCTGGGATCCATCTTTAGCAAGGAGGAATTCAAAAGTGACAAGAAATCCCATCCAGGGCAGCAAAAACAATGCCAAAGACAGCACCGTCCAGTGCGACTCAAAACCACTACAGAACAACAGCGTCTCAATTGAACTCCAGATCAGGTTCCTTTGTGCGCTGGTATATTTCATTTTCCTGTATTCACGCGAGACAATGATCCTTACAAAGAAGCTAAAAGAAAAAACAAAGAAACGAACAAAACAAAAAAGAAAAATCCAAGCAATGCAAATAACGTACCCTAAGATACAAACATAACCTGGGTTAATCTTCTCGCATCAGCAATGACCTGACGTTTTTCTTTCGCGGTAGTCTTGGATCAGCAATGAAAATTGCGTCAAACTATCCAGTAGCATATCGGACCAAATGTAAATCTATTGACATCAGTTAAGAAAACTGCGTTGGTATGGCCATATAATCAGATCTAGCGGCCTTGCTAAACCTGGGTATGCTGGGAATGGAAAACAACAACAACAACAACAACAACAACAACAACAACTGGGAAGTCCTGCTTGGCATGAAGTAATGTGCTGCCATCTACTGAAAAAGACTCGTAAGGATGTACTGCCCATGACATGCACATGTCAAAGGAAATGAGAGAGCAAACACTCCGGCAGGCAAGGCAGCAGTAAGGACTTGGCCTATCTGGTAAGGACTGGATTACAACCTGGCATATCCGGTAAGGACTGGATTACAACTTGGCATATCCGGTAAGGACTAGATTACAACTAGGCCTGTCTGGTGTGATAAGAAACCAAAAGATATCAACAAACAAGATCGAAGCTATCAGTTTGCAGACCATAACATCAAGAGAACAAGTAGTTGCACATCAGACTAAAAAGGAAGAGCAAGAAACATCGCCAACTAAATTATTAGAATGTTCTCTGGGTCAACTGTGAAGAATCATAGAGAATGGGGCAGACCCATGCTGGGCCTTTCCAGTGACAGACACAAATGACTGAGCACAACTTAACTGATATCAAAGAGTTTGAATCTCTTAGAATACCCTGATTTGTTTATCATGCACATAATTATGTGCATTGGTAAGTGTGCACTCAAGAAGTGATGCAAGTGTGTAATGTGATTACCCCTAGATGTGTGTGTGTGTGTGTGTGTGTGTGTGTGTGTGTGTGTGTGTGGCGCGCGCGCGCGCGGACGCATGTGTGTGTGTATGCGCGTGCGCACATGTGTGTGTGTGTGAATGTGTGTGTGCGTGCACCTACATGCACGTGTGTGTGTGTGTGTGTGTGTGTGTGTGGTGTGTGTGTGTGCGCGCGCGCGCGCGCGAGCGTGTGCGTGTGCATGTGTGTGTGTATGTGTGTGTGTGTGTGTGTGTGTGTGTGTGTGTGTGTGTGTGTGTGTGTGTGAGTGCGTGCGTGTCGCGCGCGCGTGCGTGCGTGCGTGCGTGCATGCGTGATGAATGATCATAACCAAAGATAATACATATAATCCTCGTCGTACCTAAACGGCTTCTCGCGGTACATGGTAATTGTTTGTAAAAGATTTGGTAATTAGATGTAATCCCAAACTAAAATACGTGGTTGACCAAGACGTGTATTTCCGTACAAAAATATTGAATTCGAGAAGGGAGGCACAGAACTCGCGTTTCTTCATTATCTTTTGTTGCAGAAATGGCTGAAACAGATATTGTTAAAGACACAGCCGGCACTGATCGTAAAAGTGATGATCAAAATGGAGACGGAAAATCTGAAAGTATTGAGGTAAGTGGATTTGAATCGGCATCACCATGATATGGACAAACACTGGCAAAATTATCCTGTTTGCAGGGCCTGTGATTGTGGCGACCTCGTTGATATGCGCTCTCATGAAGAGAGGCTGTTTCGTCCGTAATAACGCCAGTGAGTGCTGTCAAGAGAAAGGGGAGCAAGGATAGAGCCCAAATTCAAACAGCGACGTGACAAGAATCATTCACCAGATCAAAACAGTAACACCACTCTCAGAAAGACCAACAAATGGGCAATACTGCAAAAAGTATTTGACATCAGACAAGAAAGTTTTTATCTTCCAAGGAGTTAAATTTTGCTCTTAAAGAAGAAGTTGACAGCTATGATACATAAAATATGTGAGTGCAAAACCCAAACAAAGGCCACAGCAGGTGACAGCAGGGCAAGGAACGAGGGCTGTTGCACCCCATTTAACCACCATTTCAGCGCTTGGAACTTTCAGCTGAAAAGAAAGGTACTTGTAACCCAACATATCAGTTCATATGAAACTCCCATAAATGAAAATCTAGGGCCTTTTTTAAATTATAAGAATTGAATAGGTCCGATTTAGTCGAAAATGATTAGGCAGTCGTGCACAAAATATACCTCAGCCAATGGGCATGATGCGAAACGTCTGTGTATATATATTACTTCATGCTACCCTATGTGGTTGGGAACTGTGAGTAATTCAGTTATTCATGAGCAACGACTCACTGTCAGACAGTCCATGCTGCCTGCAGAAGGAACTGAAAAGACCAGTCACATATTGTCGTGCGCCATGAGTTGATAGCAACAGTGAGACTGTCACATCTGTACTGTAAACAAAATAAAAGTTGCACAGTGACAGTTCAAGACTTAAACATGTTGGTTCTATAAACCAAAGTCCTAGTTTTGAAGCCCTGCATTGTTCACTCATGTTGATTTATATTATACAATGATTGCTGAACACATTGTGATAGACAGTTCTGCCCACTAGAGTCAACGACTGAGTTTAAAAAAGACCTTGCAATGTTTGCACAAACAGTTTTACCCATCCCAAGTGACGCTTCTTTTATATGGAGTGTGTGTGTGTGTGTGTGTGTGTGTGTGTGTGTGTGTGTGTGTGTGCGTGCGCGCGCTGCATGCACATGTGCGTGTGAGCATGTTTGCATGCATTATAAATACGATTAGGTGGATAAGGCTGTGCAGGGCAAGAAGGTCTTCCTTGTCTTATTTCTGGACATATTTCTCTATGCTTTCAGTTTCATTCTGCACTCTTTAAGTTTATTTTTCCCCTGTGTTTCAAATGTATCAATTATTGTGGTTTTGAAATTTGCTTCGGTAAAGCTGACAGTGATTCTGTTTACTGCGATCTGGGCAGGTTCATTCGGCAAACGCATGGGAGAAAGCAGACCTTGGGGATGAAGAACGAAAAAACAAATTCCTCCGACTGATGGGTGCAGGGAAGGTAATGCATGGGAAGCTGTGAAAACTATCGATGCAAATAAATCTTAGTGTTGCAAATCTTCCAGAATAATCCGGAAACCTAGAACAGAAGTACTGAGTTAATTGTTAAAGATAAAGAGTTTGCTTGGGTAGTTACTCACAAGGATCAGTTGTTTTCTTCATAGTGGTTTTAAAGTGATTTATATTTCAATGAGTTAAGAGTTGTACTTGTAAGTTGATGAGAACAGTTTCACTTTCAGGTTCACCTCCTGTTTCATGATAGTTCTCAGGATGACAAGGATGGCCACTATTCAATTTCAAGATAAATGGGATGGCAACTGTTCAGTTCAGGATTTTGTACTCCTCCCCCCACTTGAGTCTGTACTTGCCTTTTATTTTTAATGTCTATGATTTAGGGTAAATTTAGTTTGTTGTAGTGTTACGAACAAAGAATTGTATTATGATGATACAGTTTTGTGTGTGTGTGTGTGTGTGTGTGTGTGTGTGTGTGTGTGTGTGTGTGTGATGAGCTTGTTGAAGATCTGTTTCCTGCACAAGAATTGGTCACAAAGCAAAGGTGTGTGTGTGTGTGATGAGCTTGTTGAAGATCTGTTTCCTGCACAAGAATTGGTCACAAAGCAAAGGGCCAATAAATAGATGATCAATGTTCAGGAATATTTGTGATGGGGGGGGGGGGTGGGCAAACTTTTGCGAACTACTGCACAACAATTGAATTAAACAATGTTGATGCTTTATTGGACTTCTTTTATTTAACCAACTGCCCGCTTCCCCCCCCCCCCCCTCTTTTCTGCTTCTTACATATACATGCACACACGCACACACATAGACACAGACACACACAATGGCACACACACACACACACTGACAAACACAGATACACATACATACACACACTCACAGACAGATGCACAGACGCACACATACACAGATACAGAGGCACACACACACACACACACACACACACACACCACACACACACACGCACGCACGCAAGCATGTACTCACACATAATCATAATGTAAGAATATGGTAAGTTCAGTGCACTAAAATCATTGTTTGAATATGTATGTTCTTGTTTCAGAAAGCGCATCATGGGAGATTCGTTATTGGTGACCACAATCCAGAGCACGCTCGAAAAAGTAAGCAGGCCTTTAGTCAGGCTTTTGTAATGTTGACATGTCTCGCTTCCCTTGCTCAGCTAGTAGAATTCTGAGGTTCATTACTGGTGAGATTTTAATGCATGGTGGCATGCACCATTAAGATTGCCTCACTTTGACTCGGTGGATGATGTCTAAGCATGATATTAGTGTGCTTTGTGCATATTGCGTTATTTCCTCTTCGTGTCATCCTCCCCAGAGTCATCTGATGGCCTAGTCTAAAAGGTTGTACAGGATTTAACATGCATACAAACTCTTATGGGGCTAGGGGGTAGGGTGAGGTGGGGAGGGTTGGGAGGTGTGTGTGTGTGTGTGTGTGTGTGTGTGTGTGTGTGTGTGTGGATAATTATTTCAAGCATGGACATGGATATGTCACTGGCAATAGGCATAGTGAATCTGCTGACATGGTCGTTAAATTAAAACACAAACACAATCAGTGTTCTGTGTACTTCTGATGGCAAACAAGTGATGGTTACTTAAAAATCTTCCCGATCCTTTGACGGAAAATGTACAAGCTTTCTGCTGCATGCAAACTTTGCTCATCGGGTTTGAAGAGTTCAGCGTCAGCGACTGAAACTCAGTCACTCAGTTAACCATCGCTGTTTACTTTGTTGTCAGGCTCCTCTGTTGATGTGGAGGTTTGGCAGTCTTTCAGGGTGATGATTCTGTTTGTGGTTGCTGGAAAATACCCGAATTTCAACAAAGTATTGTACCTCATTTGAGTTATTTTTGCCTTTTTTTTCTCTTTTTTTTTGGCCATAGGTGACTTGTGTTCGGTTCTTCGTGTTTCACATCAGGCCAAGGAAAGTGAACTGCAAGAATCAGTGAGCATTTCACTATTGACAAGCTAGATGGAAAGCCTTAAGGGGCTTTGCTAAATGGCTGACTCAGTAACAATTTACACAAAAGAAAAGCACTCTTCACAGATCTGTCCACATTCTAGCTAACACATGATCATCCGTTTCAATCCTTCGACTAAAATCACCATCTGTAACAAAACCCTGTGTTGTAAAATCAGTGTGCATTCATACCCATTGATTAATGTTCTTACATGCATCATACCCTCTTGCTTTTTTCATGCACATGATTTTTTTTATTCAAAACGTGATTTAAGCCCATTTGTATGAAACCCTGAATACTTGTGTGTGTGTGCTGACAAAATATGAAAAGATCGTTCCTTTTTTTCTATAGGCTTCTTTGGTTGGCTGGTTGTTTCACTTTGCAGGTTGTTACAAGTAGAAGAATTGGTTATGACTGACAAAAAAAACAAAACCAAAAAACATCTGGCAGGGTCTCAAAAAAGAGAGAAAAACAGTTTGCCGTGTCTGAAGAGAACACTGTGCATGTATAGGCAGGTGCGTACATTTGTATTTGTGAGAGTGCGTGAATGCACACACACTCACAGAGTACACAGCACACAGACACATTGATAAATGCCAGAAACCATGCCATGCAAGAAATTATGCAGTGTTATGCAGTAAATACCAAAGGCGCAAATCAGATGCTAAGGGTAAGATACTTCTCTCCATCTAACCCTTTCTTTGTGCGCACATGTGTAGGCACACATCCACCTTCAAACTAGCAAAGAGAGGATACTGGACCATGTATTGGTAGTAATTTGGTGGTGTGCTACCATTGCAGCTGATGACACCCAGAAGCTACAACACGAACTGGAGGACCAGTACACACAGAGCATGCAGCATCGACTTGCCAGTGGTCGCCGGGGGCATGTCGGTCTGGGCTACCACGATGCTGACCTCGACGCCAAGTCCCAGGAGGAGGCAGCGCAAGAGGAGAACAAAGAGGAAGATAACAATTGTGAAGCAAAGCAAGGCACAGACGATGACCAGAAGAAAGACAGTGATGACCAGGAGGTGAAGGACAAGCCCAGCAGAAAGAGAGAAAGCACGGGAGGTGGGGCAGAGGAAGATGTCCCTGAGGAAAAGAAGAGGAAAACGGAGGAATCCAGCTCATGAATAAGTGAGAAACTGTCGATATTTTAGTCCTGTTTGGTTTGTATGGTTGCGTTTTTTTTATGTTAAACAAAAAACTTGTAGGCACTGCCTCTGAAAAACGAACTTGCGATCAGTCTGAACATGGAAACGTTTTATTCACTGTCTTGGCATCATTCACAGAAAATGATCTTGTCTTAGGTGTGGCAACATTTTAACACTCAGCTGAACAAGGAATTGTTGAATGAAGTCTCTTTCTTTCTCTACTTAAGTTTCTGTTTTAATTTATTTTACCTCAGAGGAAAGAGCAGTGTCATACAAGAAGAGTATACATGTATCTGCCAAGTGAAGAAGTTGTTATAAACACAAACATTTTCTGACCTGCAGCTTTTGTAGAGTTTAACACGGATTTGATTAAGACATTCAAATATGGACATGCATATACACTCACTCATACATGTAAAGACAGACGTTAGACTAACATCAGGAATCTTGCTGTGAGAAACTGCTGAGTGAATTCAAAGCCAGTGAATATCATGAATGTATAGATCTCGTGGTCAGTGACTGTAAATGCATCTGGAAAGCGTAACTCAGCACAAGGAAGAACAATGTAAAAATAGTCAAATGAGTGTAATGGGAATGAAAAGAAAGCTAACATCTTTTGCACTGGCGTAAAGACACACAGCTAAAACCATCGGCCCCTCTTGCCCGTTTAGGCTCAATCCACAAATTTTTTCTGCATGGACATTCTGATCATGATTAAGAACTGATGGTGCTTCTTTGGGTTTGTGCTCGTTTCACCTGTATTTTCCCGCCATCTTCTTAAACGTGCTGCAGGCTTCATGTCATATACAGCAGATCTGTCACACTGGGTGTTTCTTGCACCTTTTTTAACACATGATATAAAAATTATTTTTCATTGTTTCAATAGAGGGAAGTGTTTCATACGCAGCACCGTCTCAGTCTCACCCATGAGACATTAATGGATGCATGGATTTTCCAGTAATATTCTCAGTGTCATAGCATACCTCAGAGCTATGTGCTCTTGTTTCAGCTGCTACATCTTGGTCCTCTGATTCAGGTGTATACATACATCACCTCATCAACGCCTGCAGAATGTTACCTGGCTTGAGGAAGTCTTGAGCATGTAATTATTCACCTGCACTAATTTACCAATACCAGTGTCACAAGGCAGCGATGGTCAGATTATGGATCAGTCTGTGCTTGTCTTTCATTCTTTTGAACTGGACATGTCATCACTCCCTGAAGGTGCTAAGCAGCTGTGGACGGGAATGTGGTCTGAGAACACCCCATCCCCCTCCACGCACACACACACGAGTTGTTGAACATGTCTCAAAAGTTCTTTTTCTCCTTTTGAGATTTGCCCTGTGCCTACCAAAACAACAACTCAAAAAAGATATGGTCAGTCAAAACTGTTATCACTGTTTAGAATTTGTTTTCTGAATTTTGTGGGAAACTTAGGCTAAGAATTTTTGCACTACCCTTGCATCAAACAAGTACAACTTTGTTTTGTGCATAATTTCAACTTTTTGATCATGTTAAGTTAAAAAAAAAGTGTTGCTATATTCCCAGCTGTAGACTGGCTATGTTACGGTCAGGTATGCTTGATTTAAGAGGTGCCATCGGTGATTAGTTTTAAATGGTTTTGTTGCTTTTTATTTCATTTTGTTCAGTTCCTGCATTTCATATGTACAAATTTTCATATCCTGAGCATTACTGGCAGCTTTAGAAGGAAATACCCATAGTTCTGTTCTTGGTTTCATGTTTGTCTCAGCATTTTCATTTCGTTCAGCATGGTAAACGCTTTTCGCTTTTGTGGTAGTATCTATGTGGACTGATTTTACTATTTTTAGAAAATAAAATTCATCATCATCATCAGCAGCAGCAGAAGCAGCATTTGTTATCTGTTTATAATTTTAATGATTTTTCTTTCTCTGTGTCTTCATTTTATTTCATTTCTGTCTTACCTTCCATATCTTCTCTAGAGTACTAGCCTGTGCTGCTTCTTCCAGCTCCCTGTTCACAAACATACATACTTTTAGTACACTAGCTACCAAGACTGTGCCAACAATAATTGCTAATTGCCAAGTCAGTTTTAGTGAGCATCCCTCACCAGAAGAAGCCACTGTCTATTCAGGACCGTCTCCATCAGCTTCCTGACACCAAACGTTTGAACAGAAACTTGCCATAGACATGGAAGTGAAGAGGAAAATTAACTTGTGGTCACCATGTGAGGAAGGTATGAGGGAGTTACAGAACTTACGACTTATTGGAGCAACACTCTCAGGAGAGACAATTGTTTGGTGGATGAAACTTGACCGTGTGGTTCCAGTTTTCCCATTGGAGTCCATCATATGCTCAACAACTTAGGTTTGGAGCTATCCGTTGGGGGAAAAAAATCCCACAAATGCATGTATTGATGAGACTCAAAGCGGCCACCTGCCAGTAAGCTGGCAGCCCATAATGCTAAGCACCGCATCAAGATGATAGGGGGTCTAGTTACTTCAGCTTCATCTTGGTCATTACTGGAATCGGAAACTTTCAGTCTGTCCTTTGAAAGGGTTTGGTGCCAGCTCAGAGGAAGAGTAGGGAAAAGGGGTAGTAGGGAAGGCTCAAGGAGCCAGCGAGTGGCTTGTATCTTCATTCCTGTATCTGAAACTGTGTGTTCTAACCGTAAGACTGTATTTCGAGGAAATTCTTACACATGTACTGATAACTCCTATATGTGGATACTATGGGGAAAAAGTGGTGATATGCAATATAGAAGTCTGGTGCTGTATTCCATAACATCACGCGCCAACAGAAGAAGGCTTTTTGATAACAATCAATTTTCTTTCTTTCAGTCCAAACGATGCACACCAGAAATCGTTTTTCCAAAAAGATTTTAATTACATCTGTATGTCAATGCCAGAACAGAAACCTATGTATGGCATTGTATCAGTAAACCATAAGCATACAAACAAATATCAAATCACACACAGACCAGATACACCACATACAGGACGGAAGATAAATGAACAAATAGTGAAACACCCATCAAACGATGCAAGACAGACACCGTCAAGGACAATCAATTGAGAGGGTTGTCGGGAATTCCTGATCTTTTGGACGGAATGATTTCTTGGAATTGGAGAATACTATCAATCATATAGCTCCATCTTATAAGTCTAGCAGATTGCTAAATATCGTACGTTTTGGAGAGGAGAGAGAGTGGATGGGGGATGACAAGTTGTGATAGAATATACTGAAACTGCAGAAAGCTTGTTGGACAAATGCTGTCAGAGAGACAGTCTGGCAGATGCAGAATACCAGTAACACTGTACATAAAGGTGGGTCAGATTCAGCTGGGATGGAATAAGAGAGCTATTGTAGTAGAGAAATGTGATCTCAATCCAGTCTGAAGGCAATGAATACGATGAAAATGCAATCGTTGAACAATGATTCCCTCACGCTGGACGCACAGACATTGACGCAAAATTGTAATGCCAAGCAAACTGGCAGCGGATCATGCAGCCTCTCATGTAGTATGGTTGATATGAACAAGACAGCATGGTATATGGAGTGAACTGTATGACACACCTACATGTACCCATCTTTGATTTGAGTTGTTTTATTCATTGGTTTTACATTCAGATTGAAACACGTACAGTACAGAGATTAATGACATTTACAAGCAAAACAATATAAATGAAATGATGGTCAGCATGAAATAAAAATATACATAGGTAGGTTAAAATCAAGGGAAGCACTTTTTCCACTGAAAACAATCCAGAACATTTGGCCCATAGTTCAAAGCACACACAGAACAAGGACAGAGGAAGAAATAAAAAAAGAAGGGGGGGGGGGGGGTGTAGATCAACCAGGGACACAGGGATTACATGATAAAATTTGAAAAAAAAAAAAAGACACATCAATCTTCAGTAACGATTCATTGCACGCAAAGGAGAAACCAAAGAACGCATAACAAGTAAAAATTCAATGCAGTTTAGCTCACACACACATACACAGAAACACCCTACATCATCATACCCCAATTATATCGCTTCACACATAATGTGACAGCTGTCGTTATCTTGTTGTAGTAGTTCACATCTCTTTCCTCTCTAATTCATGTTCACTTGCAGCTCCCATCCTTTTCCTATTATTGCTAGCTGCTGTTCTATATTTTCATCAATTAGCAAGTGCTTAAAAATCATGGTTATCATAGAAATACTGATGCAGCACAGCAACAGTTGAAGTTGGCAGAAGTAAAAGATAAAAGCAGTAGAATGAGCATGAACAGAAAAAAAAAAGAAGAAAAAAAAAGGAAATGGACTGAGAACTATCTTGTTTACCTTACTATAAATAAAATCTCAAGATTTGGGAGAGGAAAGTGCGTAATTGAAACCTGGTTCTTCCTTTTACATTTTTTTCCTCTGCCCTTGTATCTGTATATGTGTGAGTTCAAGGGAGACAGCGAGTGAGCAAAATGTATGCTTTGAGATGTGGCATGTACAAACACTGTGAAGTGCACACAGACTAAAGGAACCATACAAATGGATGGAATATAATATGTAATTTCTCACATAAAGTGACATGACTTGGATATTGTGATCAACGGTGTATGACAAATGTGCGTTAATCTTTGAAGTGAGTCTTAGTACTTCATTTAAAACTTAATTTCAAACAGATATCAACAACATTTAGATTGAGAGCAACTGGAATGACCAAAACTTAACATTAACTGTATTGATTTCTCTTGCAGAAGTGTGAAATTATCTTCCTTCAGACAAAAGTTTAAGAAGAATCACAGAACAGATAATAGCATCACCTTCTTCAGCAGTAATTGTCATACTTTCTTCAGCAGTGCGCCAACCATAAAAACATGAACTAACATTTGCTGTCTGTTGCAAGAACAGTCTTGTTGTGTTCTTTGCATTCATCACTTTGTCAGCAGTGTTTCTTCTATCATATACCAATTGTCTGTCTCTTGAGCAATCTGCAAAGGAAGGCACATTAAAAGATGACAGACATTTCCAGTCATCATTTTACTAGCTCTGAATGACGTCAGCAATGTCACATTCAACACAAACTACCACATGTATCATACTTTGTATATATGACTCAGATATAGCACACATATTATAACCAGTTTTAATAATAGCTTCAATCCATCTTTAACCAAAAACAAAATGTTAATGCACATCCATCACAGCAAATTGTTCTACACATCTCTGCAAACGCCTCTAGCTAAAAATGACACCATTTCCAACTAGACGTCCAGAGACTGCATAAATTTTAATACACCTTTAATGTCAAGGTGACATGCGACACCAAAAACAAAAACAAAAAAAAACAGAAAAAAGGGAGGTGGGAGAATGGGAGAGGCGGGGTTACACTGGCAGGAGAGATCACAAATGATGCTATCCAAGACAGATGCATAGGTGGCAGCAGATTAGGACAGTGAGAGATTGAGGAACAGTCACGTGTGGGAAGGAGGAAGAGCACAGCGGGAATATTCAGAGGACAAGAAGGCCCAGATCACACACATCAAGGACAACACATTTGAAAAGACACCAAGGGCCAACTTAATCAAACTAGAACCCTAAACTTTTTGCTGTTGAAAGTGAACACAAACTTGAAGCCATGCTTACTTTAGCATTTCGTGGGCCAAGATATTTCGGGACCTGTCGCTCTGTACCTTTGACATTCGTACAGGCCAAGTAACTTAAGTTGCCTGATCTGTTGCTCTGTAGCCACTGAAAGTCCTGCAGGCCAGGTTGGGAAGTGTCCAGAGCTGAGCTGTTGCTCTGTAGCCACTGAAAGTCCTGCAGGCCAGGTTGGGAAGTGTCCAGAGCTGAGCTGTTGCTCTGTACCGTCCATCAGGCCAGGCAACCAAGTTGCGCACAGTTGATTTATCTGTATGTACAAATGATGGAAACACTAAGCAGCTATCTTTCACAGTGGAACCTCTCCATGATGATTTCCACATGCCCTTTCAACAGTAGATTGTAAAAAGAAACGAGTCTTCTAGGAAGGAGAAATATCGAGTTTGGAAAAAAAAAAAATTTCAGAAAAAACCTACAAGTATCTCAAGGGAGGAAGGCTTAACTGGAAGATAAATTTAGTATAGAGACAAGAAAATGTATGGAGAAAAGAGAAGATTAGAAGGAAAAGTATCATAATAAGAAAAATCTAATAAGGGAGAGAATCCTCATTCAAAGGGTCTTAACACTTTTACTTCCCCAACCTGGAAAATTTCAAACTGAAACATGCATTCTGTAAGTGGGAAGGGAGAATATTTCCTG
The DNA here is from genome assembly GCA_033310375.1 of Conus canariensis. Lineage (NCBI taxonomy): Eukaryota > Metazoa > Mollusca > Gastropoda > Neogastropoda > Conidae > Conus > Conus canariensis. Next base: position 34,090,974 of record CM065727.1, on the reverse strand, counting down.
CCTGTTTTGGAGTTATTTCCCTTCATTTGTCACCAGGGCAGATGGCTTGTTGACGTCGTGTGATCATGCTGGAAATTTTCTGGGTTAAAGGCTTACAGAATGCACATTTTGGCTTGGAAAATTTCCGACTTGGGGCTGTGAAGGCCTTCATGGGAGTTTTCACTCACTTGGTAAGGAAATTTTCAGTGAGGGGTGGAGATGCAAACGGCAAATACAGAATCTCTGTACCTATCTACAAATGTGCAAGGTGAACGGGTATTGCCAGCAGCATTGATTCAATGTTAGTGGTTCTCTGGAGAAGAAGTCACTGAACACCAAAACACTATCATGACAAGTTGCACAAAAATGGTTAAACCTGAAAAAGACAAAAACATGCAACACACAATACTCGAGATCATTTGCTATACCACTCAATTTCTTAAGAGATTAACAAAACAAAACAAAACTAGGCACTGCTGAAAACTCCAGCCTTTACACTTTGCTTGTCATCTCCAGATTAAAAACAACAAAAGACAACAAACACCATCCCACCCACCCCCATACCCCAACGACCATCCTGACTGCAAAAATCAAAATCACATCTGGAACAAAAAAAAGGTCAAACAAAAATTGAACTTATTTGCAATAACCAAGCAGTATAGGCAGCTATTGCCCATGACAGTATTTCCATCATCCTGTGTACTTTATCAGACAAGAACAACCTTGAACTGAAAGAATCTCAAGACTAAGGAACTGACACTTTATGGGAAGATAAAATTTGGCGCTGGAAGACAAAAACAAGACAACAGAAAGCAAAACGGATGCCCCCCACTCTATAATCATAGATACAGACATCAACAGGACTTGGGGGAATTTCTTTTTGGTTGCCTCATCTTTTGTACCCTCTACATGGCATAATTCCACTGCTGCTCACTCATCTTCTGTGATACACAACCACATCAAGGCCTACCTTGTTACAGACTCATCACCCTCCCTCCACAGGCAGCAATCAGTATTAGGACGTCATGAGTCAACCTGCCAGAGGAGACATTGCACTGCTGCCAAGTCACTTTGATGTTGTTCAGGGGAACAAAAAGGGAATTTCGACCACTTAATTTCCAGACACAGCACTGGCCTGAAATCATATACCCTTTGTTAAAAGAGACAGATGTTACCACTGTTGTTTACCTCTTCAGGATCGAGAAAGGTACCAGACCCACATGAGTTCAGAATTTCAAGTCTTGAATATCCCACAAGAGAAATCTTCACACAAACTTGAAAACAAAGGAGTGGGCAAAAGCTAAACCCGGAGCATTTTTATGCTCGGAACAAAAAAGACACTTCACTGTCGTACATATGAGGCTGAGCAGTTCAATTCCCTCAACAGACACAAATGCACACCATTGTTTATTATCACAGACAGACCAGTCAGCAGTCTAAAACGATTTTTTTTTTCCACATTTAAAAACAACACACAAACAACCAAAGAGAAAAAGAAAGAAAGAAGCATATACATTACATCACAGTCACCATATAATTGTAAGTATCTGTCTTCTGTAACAATTTATAAAAGAAAGGCTGGTGGTTGATGGGGAGGGGGCAGGGAATGTATGAATGACCATCACATATTTGGATTATTCGGTTTCTGTTACTTTTTGTCCGCTTTATCTGGTGGCGCACATGCTAATACAATGCAGCCTGTTTAGTTTACTGAATGTGGGACAGGGAAAAGTGAAAGTTGATGGAAGGAAGCATGGAGGGGAGGGTACTGTGATGAGAAAGAACATAAAAAAAAGTGCATGCACAAACACACACACACACACACACACACACACACACACACAAAACACACATACCCCTTCCCCCCAATACACACACACAAGTACCCCTTCCCCCAAATACACACACACACACACACACCACAAAACATCTAAAGTCTTTCGACCAGTCTACTAGGCTTCCTTTCTGTCTTTTCTGTGGTGACCTTGAGAACTGAACTTCAACTGAGCAGATATGCATAAGCATTCACATATGAGCAAATACGTCTCCAAGGTATTCTGCTTGAAAGGATGTAGTCTCAGTACTTAAAAAATAGAAAATAAAAATCATTTACAGCTCATGTAGTCAAACAAAAAACAGAAACAAAAAAAAAAGGAAAACCAAAGAAAGATTGTTAGTTGTACACTGAGCACCATCTTAGTTCTTTAAAATGCAATGAAATTCAGCCTAGGAGTTTTTTTTTTCTCATGCATTTTCTTAAATTTGATTATCTAGTCTAAAACGATGTCTCAACATTATCAATAATCGAATGACTATATAGGTTTTTGTTTTTCATATTTTGCTTGGTACAAAACCAAACTTTATTTCAATTCTGACCGATTAATGAACCAGGATTGGTTCTGGAGAAAAAAAAATACCATAAAGTCATATCTCAAAGGCATGCATCTTGCATGTTGCAAAGAACACACACACACACACACACACACACACACACACACACACACAAGCGCGCCCACACACACACACACACACACACACACACACACACACACACACACACATACACACACACACACACACACACACACACACTCACAAAGGCCACATCAGAAGCTGCGAACAAGTTCAAATCAAAACCATATACACCATATACACATTAAAATGCCAAGACCCAAATCCCAAACTATGTTCTGAAACTAAAAGACTGACCTAATACAAAGTATACCACCATCCAAGTTACAGTCAAGTCCAGTGAAAAGTAATGCTCTTCTTTAACAATCACATCAGGTGGAACATCTCAAACATGACCTCCATGGAATCTGCGGCAAAATGCAGGTCATATACACTCTAGCACTAAGTTAAAGAGATGTATAATGCTGAGTGGTTTTCTCACACAGTATGCACCATGGAGCCTCTTCACCCTTTAAAAAGTAAGAATGTATATGTAATCTGCTGTAAAATGCTCGCAACTGCTTGTTGTATCATCGAAGCGCTCGTTAAGGAAATGTTGAATGCTGAGAGGTTTATCACAAGGTACTGATCACAGAGCCTCTTTATTCTTTAAAGCTAAGGATGTGCAAGAAAGATGCCATCATTGTGAGACCTAAACAACACCTGCCTTCTGTTTAAGGTTTTCAAATTTCCAGAGACAGACGGGAGGGGTTCCCCTCGGTTTGGACAGGTTTGACAAGAGTTAACTGTCCATTTGTCTCCTCTTGGTCTCTGGCTGTATTTGGACTTCTTGTTTGAGGTTGAGAGATGAGAATTGGAAAGTTTTTTGTAAGTTCTTTGATTATGGAATTCCTGGCTAGCTGTTCAGTGGCACTCCATTCCTGTGAATACCAATTTGATATGGAATCCAAGAGAGAACAGTGTTACCACTTTTTTGGAGAAAGATATACAGTTCATGATATTCAAAGAGCACGGAACGGTTTATCTTGAGGTTGGCAATGACATCAAAACACATAAATAGATGTTCAAACATAGATGTTCAAATTTATAAACATTTCAGTTTTTTTTTTTTTCACTTCAAACACAATCAAAAAGTCTGCATTAAGGTCACACACATGTCCTAAATTTTGCATGTGTTCAGTTTTCAGTTGTTTCTGCAATATTCATTTCACATGTCCCTCATTCAAATCTTATAGTTGCTTTTTCAAGGTGTATTTTTCAGAACAAACTCTGGGGTGTTTTTACAGAGAAAGGTGTACAATTATTATATAGCACCTTCTGTTTTGGTCCACAAATCTGTGCAGAAATTTGACCAAACCATGTCAACTCGTTAATGTGGGCTTATTTCTTACATGCAGATGCTTGAAGTGCACACTGCATGTAAGACTTTTGAGTACTGTCTCATATTTCATACAGCATGAATATACTGTTTTCTTTACAGACTTAAAAGTAACTCAAACCACATCAGAAAACACTTGAGCTCTATATTTCGTGTAAAAGAAAATTGGAGAATGGGATTTCTTTGTTTACCATTGAAAACCAGTGAAAATGAAATTGGAACTGTTGTTCCTGCTTCTCCTCTTCTTTCTCCCCCCCTCCCCCTCCCTCCTCTGCCCTCCCTTCCCAAAAAGGTAAGATAGATACATAATTTGAAAGCCCATGAAAACACTTATGCAACCGATGGGTCAACTGAGACAAAATTCCTTTGGGATGAAGTATTTTCATGAAATCACAGGCTTTGAGTTGGACAGCATGTGCGGGAGGGCAGGATAATATATCCATCACCCTGCCAAATCTCAAAATCAGTCTGTTAGCACTTCTCACATAAGCACAAATTTATTCTGTACACAGCATGTTCATACAAATCACACACATACACAGAGACAGAAACACATGTATTTGTATGCTTAAAAGGAAAACGCAACCCACACCCCTCCCCCACACACATTCCCCTTCCCTCCCCCAATAAAACACTGACTCAAGCAGCCAGATTCCGAGAGAAATGATCAAATTCTCATGAAATGATGACAGATTTCATGCCATCCGTAACCTGTAAAAATCTTGGCTGAACAAATCTCTCCCAGCTGGCAAGCTGAGTTCACCTGAATGCCACCGAAAACTCAACCATGACACTCCGTCATCTAACAACTCTGAAGTCATTAATTTTTCAGTACAGAGTGGCCTGCAGTCAGATGATTAGACCGTTTGGTTATGGAGCTTGCAGCCATGAGTACGAGCCAGCCGTTCATGGGGTTTGATTTTTGTGGCTTGAAAACCCTCTCTGTCCACTCAGCGATTAACGGGTGCCTAATTCAGTTCAGGGAAGATGGAGACAGCGGAAGGACAGGATTGGGCTCTGTCTTCTGAAATGCTGTGGCCTGGACATGGTGAACCTCTAAAAGTTCACTGGCTCTATGGTTCTTCGGCTGTGGGAGTTTAACCTTTGACCTCGGTGGTGGTGGTGGTGGTGGTGGTGATGGTGTTTGTGTGTGAGTGTGAGTGAGGGGTGTGTGGTGTGTGTGTGTGTGTGTGTGTGTGTGTGTGTGTGTTACATGCTGTTTATATCAATTGTGCATATATCTGAGGATATTATTACTTTCACTGCATGTGAAACGAAGGCAGCATGTACTTTGAAAAGATTTCCTATCTCACTTCTAACCCTCAAACAACACTTGGCTTGTTTGTATCAATGATAAACAGTTTGTACACAGAAAGAAAATGAACCTGAAACTGTGCTGTCACTTTTGTTCCATTTAAAAATTTTTGTCTGTGTCCTTATATGAACACATATCAATTATGTGGGTTGAGATAAGTGATTCACTATATTCTGTAGACTTCCCTGCTACTGGTAAATATCAACTGCTGAAATGAGCTGTTCACTCTTTATCCTCTTTTCACTAGTGCAAACTATTTCCAAATCAACCATACATTTTTCTTTCAGCTTTTGACACCATTCAGGTAAAAGGTTTAACAGTGACTCCCCCTCCCGCCCCCAACTCAAATCATCAGCAGAGTATGAATCTGTCATGCATGACAGATGAAAAATGCGAGCAGAATCAAAATCTACTTCAATCTGGTCATTTTCATTCTCTTAGTTGCTAGATTTATTTGTTATAGTACAGAACCATCCAAGGTGACCTCTCATTCCTTCCTTGGCGCAAGATCACTCTTGGTGAAACAATAGAACTCTGACAGGCAGAATCCTCAAGGAACAATGAAAATGGGCTGGATGCCTTTCAAACTCGGCTGCTTTCTCCACTTCCAGTTGCAGCCATCAGATTCAGACATCCTTTACTAATGAAGAGATAATGAAGAGAATGTTTGACCAAAAATGCTCTGCATAATCTGTGTGGCAAATGGAGGTCAAATCATATGGTTTCCATAGTGACGTTTTTCCTGATGGTTGTTGACGATGCATGGTGTTGATAAATTTAACAATCAGTATATTCAGCTTTGAGGGGTAGGAGAGGGTGGGGTGAGTTTATTTGCATACAGAAGAAGGAAATCTGGCCTATTTATGATCATTATAAGGCACTTGCACAGCATGTTTAAACTTCCACGTTCCACATGGATTGCCTGAGTATAATATTAACTCTGCATGTCTCTTGAATTACAGTATGAATTTTACCATAATCCACTATAGTCAATATGTACATCTAAAATATTCATCTGTGATTGGACAGGTTGTACCAGTCTAGTGAGAAGTATGCCCCAACAAGCTGTCCACTTGTGATGACTGCAAGGAGAGGCTCTTGCCTGCCACTATATCAAGTGACAACTTGCCTGACATCCTCATGTGTCCTATGTTCTCTACAGGAGTTGAGAAGACATCAGAACCACCTGTTTTCCTAAACCTGTCTCGTTCAGTTGTTGGAAACTTGCTGTACAGATCTAATTATGACATTATCTGGGGGTATGAGCACATCACCCACTATATAGCCCATGACTCTGGGCTCCCTTTGACACACTTCTTGACACAGCCAGAAATTGTCCTGGTCGCACTACATCTCACACAAGGAAAGCCAGCTGAATAGACAGTGTGAGCCAAGCGATGTTCCTGACTTACTAATGGTAATGGTCATGTTGCTTATAGCCCAGCCGACTGCAAAGGGCCACGACTGAAATGTAAATGAAATGATTCAGACTCAAAGAATTCTCCTCTGGGGGGTCTGGTGATTTAAACAATGGTGGATGGGAATCCTGTGACTGCTACATGTGTATTCTATAATTCAGGGGTGTGAGGTATGTCACTCATTACACTATATAGTCTGTGACAGCTTGGTCCCACCTGTTCTCAGTATTTTGGAGGCACAAGGCACATCACTTTCCATACTGTACTAAGAATGGTAGCTACATCAGGACATGCACTCCATAAATTAGGGGATACTGGGCATATCACTTCTTACACAATCAATACCAAATTGAAAAAAAAAGAAAAATCCCCTCCTCCCCCCCCCCCCCCCAAAAAAAAAAAATCCCTAATCTGACATTTAAGTAAATAGGCTTCAAAAGATGGAGACTGCCTGCAGGGGAGAGCAGTGACAGGACACAGCTTGTGACGTCATTTTCTATGTCCCCTGCCACCATGACAGTCCAGATCAAATCAGCAGATTTTCATTTTCAAAACCACAGGACAGTTTCTGACACATCAAGTTTCCCTAACAGAAACATTTAGGGCAATCTGTACACCTTTTTGTTATTGTCCGTGCTGTGGCCTGTCCACTGTCCCTCATGTTTTGCCTTCTGATGTTCAGATGTCGGTTTTACTGAAGGTGACCTCAGCTGTCAGTCATTAGCAATGTATGAGGAGACACTGTGTTCATTGTGTACAAGTAGAAAAATGTCACAGATATGGGGATTTGATACAGGAAAATTGCTGACTTATACTTTTAAAGAAACTGTCATGGTAGAGGTTGGTGTACCTAATTTGTTCTTTAAAAAAAAAACAACAAACAAACCCTGGGGTTAGAATAACAGCAGAGCCTGGTGAAAGATGGAGAAGTTTCCACTCTCCACAGTCAAGCTACATGCACACTTGCTGACCAGAGCATGAATCCTCCTTGTGTTTGATGTGCATGATAAAGACCCTATCCCATCTGTTCACATCACTGGTACTTTGATTACGGAAACACAAATATGCATCGTTTGTGAAAATGTGCAGTATATGTAGAACGTGAGCACTGGATATCTTCTCTGACCACCCCCCCCCCCCCCCAGCAAAAACAAACGATCAGACAAACAAACAAAATCTGTCCTAAAACATTTTAGACTGGGACTGCAGTGCCCATCTGAATGAAATGACACTAGTATACATGGATCTCACCACTAGAGTCATAACATACTTCGCAGCTGAACTCTGAACATTATGGCGTTAATTGATTAGAATCTTCACATCTGTCCCTTCAACCACAAGTGAGGTTGCATGTGCTGCTTTTAGGGTTTCAAACAACAGGATATCTGATCAGTAACATCAGAAGCACTGAATCGTCCTGCTAAAAAAAAAAGAAAAAAAAAAAGAATATGAAACTTGTAGTAATGCTGTCTGCGAAATAATGGGTTGTCTTGTTTTACAGAAGGCCTTTACAATCATCATGGCAAGAAGGGTTTCAGGGTTACATCAACAAAAGACCTGAATGTTTCAGCAGGTCAGTTAATCTCTCAGTGGATCATACCTGTCGACAGACGCATGTGCCTGGAAATGCTTGTACAGTCAGTTTTTCTTGAAAACAATGTGCTCATGAACAGCTGTGCGAAATATACAGGTCAGACACATATCCCACTCGATAAGGCACAGAGTCAAATGCTCAATGAGACAGTTCCAGGACAATACCTTGCTGCAGAGGCTGGGTGGGGGGAGGGAAGAAACACAAAGCTACATCCATTCTCTCATCGTCACTCCACACCATTTTGCGGTCACATGCTGATTGTCAGTCGTGGACAGAGAATTGAAAACGTTCCATTGCTGTCTGTCCCAAGCCACAAAATAAAAAACTGCACATGCAAAAACAACTCACAACAACTCAGGTCTTTAAGAGGTGCAGACGCTTGTCAAAGCACCACACTTGGTCAACAGACTAAACCTCCAATTTTTTCAAAGTGCTTCACTAAAACCAGGGACTCTTCTTCAAAACCTTATAATTTAAAACGATTAGCAATACAGCTAATAATTATCATGTCCACATTAAAAAAAAAAAAGAACGATAAAGAACCAACAAAACTAATTTCATTTGGTTGTTACCATTACACTTAAATCAGCAGGGACTCTACCAACACGCATCATAACACACACGAGTAAGAAGCGAACAAACACCCCAGCAAACACTATTTTCACGCTTTTGACTGAATTGATAAGACTGACTGGCACAACAACAGCAGGGGATGTAAAACACCTTGCAACAGACTCACCCCTACAACACCACCTACCTGTGTGCCACAGCGGCGAGATGACGCCCTATCTCGGGGCGTTTCCAACAGCATCACAACAACAAGGTTCAACTGTTCTCATCACAGATCAGAAAAAAATAAGTCACAGACCCAGACCTGGGTTCACATATGTGCGCTTTGTGTTTCTTTTTTGTTTTGTTTCTTTTTTGTTGCTAATGCCACAACTGAGAGGCAAAAATCACCATGCTACAGCCTTCACTGTGATACTGTCAAGCTCCAAGGCTGAGTAGCAGATATATACGAGTCTCTAGTCCCCATTGTTTTGGCGAGCTGGTCATTTCTTTTTAGTCTTGCTAAGAGACACTTTACTAGCCGAGACGGCTACTGGAGTCTGGTTCTTGTTGATCCCATTGCCAGTGGTGGAAGCCTTCGATTGGCCTGAGGGCGTAGTGGAACGGGAGGTGGTCCGGGCTGCAGACAGACTATTGGCAGGCCCTCTTCTGATGACACTCTGTCCAGCAACAAGAGCATATTAGTGAGAGACCAGCTGAATGAGCAGTGGCTTCACCCCAAAGTTTTACAGGCATATGCATATGAGAAAAGAAATCTGAACCTGTTCCCTGCCAACATGATAGTTTAACATGTAACAGGTTTTCCTGATTTTTGCTTGCTCTAAAAACAGAAATCCTGTGAGGAATTTGGTCCAGTCCAGGAGAAGTGAATGACTATGCCATGAACGAATATGCTTTCTATGCTATTTTGGGGTCTCAGGCTTTTCACCACACTGAACATTAAGCCAACTATCAGATGTTGCATGACAAAATGGTAGTTAGCTAGCGTGCTGTCCCTGCAAGTTAATATGAAACAAGAGAAATTTTACTGATGTGTACACACCACAAGCAGTGCTTTAGACGCTGGATGGCCCAAATGTTTATGAAAAGTAATTGTGTGTCTGAATATTTGTCAGATATGGATATCAGCGCCTCAGCTTTTGGCATGATAGTGAAGAGCAGAACATAAACACTGCGCAGACCCCAAACAACGTAGAACAATGACATTGCATTTACTGCAAACTAATGCTGCTTACAGCACACAGAACAGACAAAAAAAACAACCCTACAGTTGGTAAAAAAAAAAAAAAAAAAAAAAAAAAAAAGCATGTTTCGAGCCTATGAGCTGAGCAAGCTTGAGTTTTCCATCAGCTTTTCTTTTGGAAAGTTTCCTTGTTTGTGTTGTGCATGTGTTGGCTGAATGTAAACTTCCTCATCTACTATTTGCTATACCTTGTTTTTCTCATAACCACCAGTTCAAACAAGTGTCTCATTCCTGCTTGCACCGAGCAACACCCTAGCCAATTAGGGCACTCTCAAAATGTTGAAATCAGAGACAGAAAAAAAAAAAACCCATCATCTAATATCACCTCACCAGAGCTAGGGCTTG
>CM065727.1:34055720-34075720 GCA_033310375.1 Conus canariensis | reverse complement strand
GCGTACATTGTTTGCCGTGATTGGATTGGTATGTTGAGGTATCTCACAGCCTGGAGACACTGGTCAGCTACTAACAGCTGTTGTATGTGTATGTGGGAGGAAGTCTGAACGGAGGTGTTCTGTGTCCCATGAATGATGGCAAAAGAGGTGACTGTGATAGTCATGTTATATTCATGTGAAACTATCATGCACAATGTATCAATCTTAGGCAAGGGATAGTCAGGTAATCTTTCCAAACATATATCCTTGTATATTCATCCTTTTAATCAAATCTGTTCATTGTGTTACTGATTTTTCAAAAAACAGCTTTTGTCTTTGTACAGTTTTTAACTTCTTTTATTCATAAATACATAACACAGAAAAAGAATATGGATATATGTGTGCATCTGTTTTTTCTTATATGATACCAGTCTAAAACAAACAAAAAACCAAAAAGAAAAGAATGAAATGTAACAAAAAACAAACAAAATTCAGCAGCAACATCAACATTAGCACACTCCAAAGAAACTATAGAAAAAAAGTAGTGGTTAGATAGAACAGACTGAAAAAAAGGACATCATGGTCAAACATAATATAAACCAACAGCTCTACTTACACACCGACCAACAGACTAAAAAACAAAACACAACAAAACAAAACAAAATAAAACAGGTTAATTTTTTTAATGAGGTCAATGTGGATAGTCCATGTGAGGATAACAGGGGTGTGTTGTAATAGATGTATTATTAGAATTGCATATAATAGCCAGTTTACTAAACCTGACTCTTACAACTCACATGGAAATGGCAATGTTGCAACATCAGAGCATGATTTTTCATCTGATATAACAGTATTTATTGTTTCAACTGACATTTATAAAGGCAGTCCCCCCATAATGTCCATTTGGCAATAAAATCATACTGTGTTAAGTTCTTCCATGTAAGATGCACTTTGATGCTGTATTGTATTTAAAGTTGTAAATAAAAAGATGTATCTCATTCTTATCTTAGACTCATATATTACATCTGTAAACAGTGTTTCATCTTTAAGTTCAAAAGCTCAGAAAACAGGTTCTAATTCCAAGAAAAATAAAAACAAAATGTTGGAAATCTTTATGATAAAATGTCATGCAGATTAGGACTTTTTTCCTTTTTTACTTAAAAAGAGCTCAGGTACTTTCATTTGGAAGAAAAAAGTGGATTGTTGACAACAAGTACTACCGAACGAAAGTAAAACACACACACACACACACACACACACACACACACACACACACTTTTTTTCCTTCAGTGATGTTAAGAGATATATTTGAAACTTAATTTTATTGGCATAATCATGTGATACGGTCTGGGCTTAGTGCTATTCTGCACAGCCAGTGGCTGTTCTCATCCTGGTGTGTGACAAAGGCTAGGCCTTGGTTTACTTTACTTCCACCTGTCCAGAGTAGTGAAAAAGTGAACATACATTGCACTCGCATAAACCATTTTTTCCCCTTCTGCAGCTTAGTTTGGAACAGGCTGTCAGAGTTAGGTCCCTTGAATGGGAAGTGACTTCAGCAGCACTGACATAATCATTGCGAATGAGCAATACATTTCATATATGCTGGCTTGAAATCATCTTAGGTGTGCAAGTTCATAAAAGCTGATAACTGGACGCAGCTTGGTCATGACTATCGACTGCTGTGTCTGAACGGCCGACAAAGCATTAGGACAAGGTGCCAATTCCGCTGGAAATATTTTGTTCATTTTTCAGAGCAATCAGTCTAACGTCTGAGGTCCGATGCTCAGATGAATCCTTGAATCATGTATATGATTTAACTGTTTCAAATATGTACCTGTATGAAGAGTTTCACCGTTAACTAAATGCAATGATTACAATAAATTTCATCCTCGGTTCTTATCTGCTTATGTCTGAACTTAATCTGTAATGTTTCACTGTTGTCTAATCATGGATTAAAAAAAAAAAAAATCCATGAAAAATGTGCTGCGGAAGTGTTATTTTCCATTTTCAAGTGTAGTATTCATGAACAATAAATGAGTGTGTGTGCGTGTGTGCGTGCGTGCGTGTGTGCGCAGTATGATACTTTTCCCCCAGAGCATGTGCATGCGTGTGTGCGCAGTATGATACTTTTCCCCCCCAGATACAAGAGCTGCTATTAAGTTTTCTTTCAAAGTTGCAAGGCTGAGAAAGGGCTGGGGCAGTTTAGAGTGCAGACAGGTGTTGGGAATGAGGAGGGATAGGAGGCTGGCACTGGGGAAAAGAACAAATCCGTATCTTAACCAAAATTCAAAGGAATATACTGCAGGTGAGCTGGATGATCAAATGCTGGACTGCACATTCATGCAGTCTGTGCGAATAGTTCTATTCAAATGAGGAATACAGACGATGTCCAGGTAACATTTCAAGCATCCAAGTCATTGAAATGACAGACAACTGATTCTCTTTTGAGGCTGCATGTATTAAGAGAGAAAATGAACCTGATTGGCTGGGTTTTTTTTTAGCGAAGTAATGCTAGTCGCTCTGTGCAAAGAGCAGATGCCAAATCGTTACTCAGGGGTGATAGCAATGTTATCACTGTGAATTCAACTGAAACGGCTGATTCATTTGGAAACACAATTAGTGAGGAACTAAAAGGCGTATTTCTTCTAACTTTCATGCAGAAATACAATCAGTTTGGTTCCCCCTCCCCACCCCCCCTCCAAAAAAAAAAGAAAGAAAAAAACGAAGAAAAATTGGATATCAACTCTGACAAAAGCAGCCTGGTTGAACTTGAAGTTTTATTGGTGAATTCCCAAGGTTTTGAAGGTTTTGATGAAACTGCATCAGTTTGACTGAGAAATTGCAAACTGGCAGAGATTCATTTCAAAACACTGAAAAGGCAAGATTTCAGTGAGCTGGGTCATTTAGAGCAGAAATCTTACAAATGTCTACAGGGTTCTGGTGCGTGATAAACAGTTATGATTTTGCCAAGCTCCAAATCATGTGCTGATAAGGTATAAATCAAGACTGATTCAAGAAATAATGGATTGAAAATTTTTCATATAAAACATTAACATTTTATGTCTGCATGGTAATGCGTTTGATAGCCTTCTCCTAAAATTTTAATACACATACACATAAACGCAAACACATACAAACACACACACACACACACACACACACACACACACACACACACACACACACACATTCATACACACTCATACACACTCATACACACACAAACATCCACGCACACCCACACACACGAATACATCTGTACACACATAGATGCATGGAAAAAGAAAGAATGCACTGCACTGACTTTCTGACCACTAGAATGTGGGGTGGACACAGGGGACTTCTTGTCGCCTCTGCTACACTTGACCCTATCTGAGGACAAGGAGCGGGCTGACTCCAGAGGCCCTACTTGGTCATCCTCCAAAGCTCCAGAATCATGCTTCAGCTCGTCTTTCCACATCTTCATCATCTCCAGAACGTTGGTGGGCTGATTTGTGTCCCGCTCTTGTCCCTGTCAGTGCAGACATCCTTCAGACTGATTCATGTGCTCCATTCAGTCGAGAAATAGTACTTTGAGTGTGTTCTTAAAACGTTAAAAAAGGCCTGAAATGGTGTTGTCAAAGCTTTGATGCTGAAAGAGTAGAGCCGGAAGGTCTATCTCTTAAGTTGGTGATGCATTTTGTACACTGTCATGATCTATATAAAAGCATAAACATTTGTAGTTATGTTACTGCAAAGCATTTATAACCCTCTATTTCTGATTAGGAGCTACATACGTAAAAATTCTCATAAACATTATTATCAAAAGCTCCTGGGATCAATATGGTGTATTTTTCAGCTCTGATCATTTTTTGATGATCATCATAAAAGTACAATGAGATGGGACACAAGTCACTTGAACCACAACTTGAAAATATTTATGAAAATGGTGTTAATGGTCTTGTTACATGAACAGATCAAGATACAAATTTCAGTCTAAAAGTCGGCACCAGTCTGTGGGCCCAAAGTAAGATCAGGGCTGTCCAGATTATGCATTTTGCGCAATCCTTGGCTACTTTTGTGAAAACAGGGATGATGAAGGATGCTCAGAATGTACCTTGAAACACAAAAATACAGTTTGTAACAGAAACACATGCATAGACCTATTTGAGCAAAATTTCTTTTTTGTCTCCCCCCACCTCCCTTCCCCTGTGGGTATTAAACCTGCAGCCAATCACTTAGCAAAAAACTGATTACTGGGGAGGGGAGGGGAGAAATAGGGTGTGGCAGTCTATATATATAGCATCTACCAATCAAATAAGCAAATCTAAACAGTAATCTGGTGAATTCTAAATCAAACTGTAAATCTGCAATCCCACTTCCTTCCTTCTCAGGAAGGTGGAAGGGTAAGCTGTTGTTGGTTCCGGAGCCTTCCTCCCACTCCCCTTCTAGCTCTACAGCAAAACAGACAAAGAGACTATAACGGCAAACAAATGTACAAACACCCCCACTTTCCCAAACTCACTGTTATCCAGGGATGGTTAAGAACCTCTGCTGCTGATAAACGATGAGCTGGGTCCACTTTCAGCATTCCCAACAAACAATTTTTACCTGCACAATGAAATAAATGTACACTTTGGATCAAAAGGAGTGAACTGAAAACCTCCACAAAGAAGGGGAACTGGTTGAAAGTAATGACAGAAAACAAATTTGTTTGTATACAGTCTTGTACATGCTTGTGCACACTGTAATAAAGAGAAAAAAGATTAACATAATGCTTACTCAAATGTGACTTCCATGAGAAGTTAAAATGTATCTATGTCTACCTTCTAATCAAAAGCTCCAATTTCTCAGCTTATTTCGAATTAAGGAGAAAAAAAAGGCCAAAAAAAAAAAAAAAAGAAAAAAAAAAGAAAAAGCTTTGTACATCAAGGTAGTGTATCTTCCAAAAGAAATCATTAAAATATGACAACCCATCTTTTACCAATGCTTTTTTCCTAATTTCGCCTACCAGTTGTATAAGACTTCTGTGTTCATGCGCAAGCTTTTCTATGTAAATACTTCTGTTTAAACATAATGTTAAATTGTGAATATAAGTGCAAACACATACACATATATATGAGCATGTCAATGTGCATCTGTGCATGCATATCTCTCTGTGTATATGTGTGTCCAACGAAATAAAAATAATTCCATTTTACCTCTAATTTAAATCATTGCAACGTTATCAAGACAACTGTATTCTGAGAATCTAATGTTAATCAGTGCAATGTTATTAAGACAACTGTATTCTGAGAATAACATTTTCTCTGTCTCTGTGTGCATGCCTTCAAGTCTACTGTTAATTGTGATTTTTCTTCCCTGTCACAGATCACTTTTAGAAATAAATGTCTGATTTTTTCCCCTCCCCACCTCCATTCTCCCCCACCCTTCTCCCCCTGCATCGTTCAAGCTCTTTCTTTCTAATGTTGCTTCAAAACTACTAATTCAGATTTTCCTGCATACACACCCGCATCCCTATATATACACCCGCACCCATGTTCCTTGTATCTGATTTCAACTACCAGCAGATCAGCTGGAGCTGTCCTTATCAACCTCATCATGAGATGAACTCCCCCCCCAACTGCCTTCAACTTCCACCCCCTCTCACCTTCCAGCCCCCTTCACCTCCCTTCCCACTTTCCCCCCTCCCCCACCTGCACTGCACTGTTAATGAGTCTCTTCAGTGATGTTTTGTTGTGCCTATTTGGATTTAACGTAGGCATGACATTTCCTTGTTTAAGTCCCCCATGCATGACAGTTGTCTCTATATTACACAGACAGACTAAATGAGCCTCCTTCTCTGGAATGGAGGGTGCCATCCAATCCTTCAACAAAAGTCCTCACCAACCTGCCCTGCTAAATTTGACACACATTCACTGCATGCTTGGAGACTGAGAGGAAATCATAACCGAGGTCCCCATGACAGCTAGCATTAAAAGCCACAAAATCTGAGACCATTTTGGGGGGGGGGGGGGGGGGGGGGGCATATCATGATGATCAAGGGAGATGAGATAGTGGGCAGGGATAGCTTCAGGGCTCTGAGCTGGTCAGAGACTGGACACAAGGGGACAGCACCCAACGCTCTCTTTCATGACATGTTCTGACATAAGCAGAAAACCCATGTCTGCAGTTGGTTATGATATGAGCTCACATTTCATGCTCAGGTGGATGAGATTTGACCATATGGTCCAAGCCTGCTAACGTCTGCCCACAGAACACTTTCGGTAGGAGCTGGAAAAGAGTAACAAATCCCATGATGATCAAGGCTCTGACAGCATTTGAACCTGTGACTCCCAGATGCGACATGTCAGGCTAACTAGTAAGGTTACTGATCACATTGTTTGTACAGTGGAACCTCCTATTCAACAACTCCAGAAATCCTTTAAAGTTAGGTTCTTATAGTAACCAAAAAGAGTTTAAAGTTCCCATAGCCTACTGGCCGTAGGGGTGGTAAACAGTCAGAGGTACATCATGTCCAGGGCATGGAATGATGGAAGGCAGAGCCCACCCATCTCCTTCAGTACTTCCCTGAACTGAATCAGGTACTCATTTACAGCTGGACCTTCAGAGAGGGTTTTCAAGCTGAAAAAAAAATCTGACTCCACGTGTGGTGCGAACACATGACTGTCACCTCCCCAGGCAAATACTCTAGCATCTGACTATGAACTCCTCTAGGTACTCTTTGACAGGGAGTAAAATCTGCTGTTTTTAAAGATTTACAGCCCCACAGCCTCAAGATCGTTGGGACAGTCAACTTTTAAAGATTCACTGTGTCCAAGGCGCTGCATTATGGGAAGTGGAGCCCAAATCTCTCCTTCAGCTACCTTAACCTTCCCTGACCAGCCTCAGGTATGTATTTACATCTGGGTGGGATGGAAAGGCTTGTGAAAACATACCTTAAAAATCTGATTCCATTGAATGGTTTATCTTCATAACTGTCAGCTTAACAACTGAGTGCTCTCACTATCTGAAATTGTACAATAGACCCAAGACAAAAATATTCTGCCTCTACCCCCTCCTTCCTTTTTAATAAGGACTAATCATAGGATGTTTATCAGGATGTTTCACTGGAATATTCGGCACTATGTTGCTTGAGATTATCAATCCTCATCAGCCTGGTGAATGCAAATACACAGACTGTTTCTGTGAACAGCTTTGAACACACACACACACACACACACACACACACACACACACACACACACACACACACACACAAAATACAGAGACACACAACAGACCACCAAATCAAAAGTTCTGCATGCATGGCAAGTCACCACATACACAGGAGAGCAAAAGAACATGCCTGGGAGTATATATACACAGCACAGTTTCTGACACAGACAAGGAGATGCATTCACAAGTGTAATTATTACATGTGTTTCTTTTCTGCACTCACATTCTTCACTGACAGACGACCAAACCTCATCGTCAAACTGAACATCTGCCTCTCGTATCAAGTCATACAAGGAGGCTTCATCTTTTGCTCGGAAAGGGGGATAGCCACAAATTCTGCACACACCAAATCACCACCATTCCAGTGACGACACTCAACAACACCAAATGTGAATGAACTGAATGTGAAGAGCATTCATGAACCAACTCATTAGTGCATGTATGTGCGTGTGTGTGTATCTGTCTATGTGATTTAGTGTAAGTGAGTGTACATGCTTATATGTGAATCTATGTGTATCTGTTATTTTTTTATGTACTGTATGTTTTTTTTAAACACACCTACTTTTGTATATGTTACACATTACTGTGTCTCGAAATTGATGTATAATAATTTCTTTGCCACCAATCAATATTTCATGCCCAGCTGACTCAAGTATAATGTACATGTATACCATAATCTAATTTTAAACAAACTGACTGAACAGAAGGGCAGTTCTGAAAACCATACATGAGAATACTAGTGTCCATGTATTCTGCATTACTCAAGATTTAAACCGGATTGCATTGCGCTATACTGCAGTGTACTGTTGTGTATAGTATGTAAGTGTGTAAAATACCTTGCAATAGACTGTGTATCATTGCAGCAAGGTGTACTGCTCTGTATGGTGTGGTGTAACATACTGAGGTGTACAGAAGTGCACTGTAATTTGTTGTGCAGTGTACAACAGAGTAGTGTAGCACAAGGTGGTGTAGTGTAGTATAGTGAAGTGCAGTGTAGTGTAGTGTTGAGTCATGTGGTGTAGTATGGTGTGGTTTAGTGTAGAGTAATGTAGTGCAGTGCAGTGCACTGTATTGCATTAGACCACAATGTACTCTATTGTAGTTTACTGCCTCATATTGCATTGTGAGCTGCATTACAGTATAGCATAGCAAAGTCTACATTTACAGCACCGCATTGCAGTGTCATGCTGTGTTATGTAGTAAGGCACTGTCCACATTCACCACACTGTATGGCAGCTTAGCGCTAAGAAATGCTGAGGAGCAGAACCCTCAATGTACAGCATTGCACTGACGTGTGGTGTGTTACATGATGTATGCTAGCATCCTCCAGTTTACAGCACTGCAGGGCAACCAGAATATCATTTAATGTAGTGTTGCATTGTACATATTTACAACATTTTATTGCTGTTGCAGCGCTGTTGTAATGTAATGTTGCTAAGCATTGTCTAATTCATAATACTGCATGGCAGCCATGTGTTATGTCATGTAGTGCATCATAATTTACAACAATGCACTGTAGCATGGGTGTTGCAAAATGTAGTGTAGCGTGGTCTAGTTTACAGCATTGTATCGCAGCCTGGTGTTCTTGTAATGGGTGTAGCATAGTCTAGTTCACAGCGTTACATTGCAGTGTGTTGCTCTGTAATGAACAATAACACAGTCTAGTTCTCAGCATTGCACTGCAGTGTTATATTGCGTAGTGAAGTGTAGCACACTCTAGTTTACATCACTGCACTGTAGCTTGTGTTACATAACGGTTGTGGTGTGGTGTTATGTACTAATGTATAGCATAGTCAAGTTTACAGCACTGCATTGCAGTGTGGTGTAGCATTATGATGTGTAGCATGGTCTAGTTTACAATGTTGCATAGCAGTGTGGTAGGATGTAATGATATGTAGTGTAGCCTACTACAGGGCTGCACTTAGATAAGCAACATAGTCAATTACACAACTGCAGTGTGGTGTTATTTAATGATGTGCAGCATAGTCTAGCATACAGCACTGCACTGTAACCTAGTATCACATAATGTAGTGTAGCATAGTCAAGTTTATAGCACTGCATTGCAGCCTGGAGTTGCGTCAAGTAGCGTAGCAGAGTCTAGTTTACAGCACTGCATTGCAGTGTGGTTTTGTGTAATGAAGTGTAACACAATCTACTTTACATTTTTTCATCGTAGCCTGGTGTTACATAATGTAGCATGACACAGTCTAGTTTACATAACTGCAAGCTGTGTTATGTAATGTAGTATAGCATGGCCTAGTTTACAACACTGAATTGCAACATAGTGTTATGTCATGCAGCGAAACATAGTTTAGTTTTCACCACTGCGTTGCAATGTAGTGTTCTATAATGTAGTGTAGCATTCTGTCTCAGGATGATCCACACAGAATGTAACGGTGGGCATCTCTTCACGCATGGAAATGTTTTTGGTAGTAAGAGTGCAAGTACTTTTCAAATGCTTCAGCAGGCATTGTGAACATGCAATGTGCACTCACAGACACAAACTCCATGCTTCTGAAAGGGACAGAGAGAAGAGATTTTACATGCAAAAAAGTTGAATGTTCACATACACACACACACACACACACACACACAACACACTCACAGACAGACAGATGTGCATGTGGACACACACATATACACACACTTACACACACGCTTGTGCACACACACAAATACATACACACACAAGAGTCTTTGTCACCATAATCACGAAGTTCACCAAAGGTTCATGCAGACAGAGAAAACGCCAGCTGTACTTACAGTGTGTACATAATAATTCCCAAAGCCCACACGTCACACTGCTGGCTGTAGGTTTTGTTGTCCAGGATCTCTGGCGCTGACGACAAGACAAGGCAGAAGTGAGCCTCAGCATTGACTGTTCAGTTCCACATCATGTCATCATTGTTGACATGAACATATTGCTCCAAGTTATACCAAGTTCAAGGTACGAGTCTGTTAGTTCTAGTGAGTGAGTGAGTGAATGTGTGTGTGTGTGTGTGTGTGTGTGTGTGTGTGTGTGTGTGTGTGTGTGTGTGTGTGTGTGTTTGCATGCTTGCACTCCAACTTGTGTATGAGTATGTGTGTAGGTGTGCATGCGCGTGTGTGTGCGTGTTTGCGAGCATCCGTATATGCATCCATGTATCTGCGTGTCCGTGTCTCTGTGCGTGTCTTTTTATGTATGTAGGCATGCACGTGTGTGTGAAGGCACAAAGTCTGCTGACAACACACTACACCACTGACCTTGCTCCTGTTCTAAAATGACAGTGGAGTGGAGCTTCACAGGACGGAAACCTTAATAAATATTCATACTTTATTTCATGGCATTCTTTTCCAGATAAGGGACCAGAGTAAATATCCAATGTACAAATAATGTAAAAGATTTGGCAGATGTACAAATACAAACACATCCACACATGCACACGCTTACACAAACACACTACTCAACAATCACACACATAAACCACAAACACACACACAGACACCACCACACCACACACATGCACACAATATCACATGGGTATGCACACACACACACACACACACACACACACACACACACACACACACACACACACACACACACTCAACCATATGCAGACACACTGCATGCATGCAGACACTCAAGACACACAGACACTGTCTAAAGAAGTCCAAGACACCACTGACCCATGTAGATAGGCGTGCCACAGAAGTCCTGCATCATGTTGTCTGGCGTCACCCCTCCCTTCACCACTGATAAACCAAAGTCTGTCACCTGCACACCACCATTCCTTCAATCATCTCACTGTATGCAGCACAAATCCACAACATTCTTAGATGGATTAATAAGGGACAGCCAATCTTAACAAAAGCAAAACTAAAAAAAAAAGCAAACTCAAAACTGAAATAATGACATCACTAAAAAACAAAAACAAAAAACAGAAAAAAACATGCACAATATTTAACTCGTAAACCTTCTTTAGGATGAAAACAAAATATGAGTGTAGATGTTCATGCCATGAGCCACAGACCAAGTAAAACTGACAATGATGTAGGTACATGTGCGCATCCACACACACTCATGCACAGACAGACAGACAGACAGACACACACACACACACACACACACACACACACACACACACACACACACACACACACACACCAACGCACACAATTATGCATACACACCACTGGCTAAACGGGACATTTCCTGACCTTCATAAACGACCACATCAATAGAAAAAAATTCCTCAGGCCAGAAAACCAGATTCTCATTATCGGTACAATGGAGCTAAGACAGAGAACTCACCAGTTCAACAGTCAATCAAAAAAAAAAAAAAAAAGAGAACATGAGCAAACATAGAGACTGCAGACCAGGAATGCACAGAAGAAAAAAGGCCTGATAATATTCCCTGTTCTCCACAGCCCCCTCACTCTTTCCCCCCCTGACATACCCCTAGATACGTCAAACCCACCCACAGACTTCATGTTCTCGTAAGTTCTATTGCAAGGAACTGTCTTGTACTGCAAAGCCAGATCAAAACGTACACACATCAGAGAGACAAAAACGGGAAACGGCGAACAACCCGAACAAGACTCAATACCTTTATGTGTAGTTTGTCGTCAGCATCATCCGGGTTCACTCCAATCAAGATGTTCTCCAGCTTGAGATCACGATGGACAATACCTGAAATGACACAGCCCACAAGCTTCTCTGCATCAGTAGAGCAAACAAAAAAATTTAGGAAAAAAAAAAAAAAAAAGGAAATCCTCATGCTTGGCAGGAAGATTCTGACATAAAACTGGTTTCACCATCTTAGAACAGCAATGCTGATGTCACTTCATGATGACAAATATTGGCAAATACCCATCTTTCCCTTTCATATCAACTATACACAAACATTTTGTTTTGAATAAGAGACAAGTTGTGTTAAGATCAGGTATACAGTATTACAGGCTAGCTTGTTTTGATTTGGTCTTTGTGACTGTGTGGAGTTATCATCCGATGACAGATTCACAGCAATACCTTTTCACTGTTTACAAAACACCAGGGTGTGATCTTTCTCCTTTGGTAAAGAAAGTTAAGATGACTGGACTTTTGACTTGCTCACTAAAGTACAATCCCAGCAGGTGAAGTCAGAGAGAGAGAGAGAGAGAGAGAGAGAGAGAGAATGAGAGAGAGAGAGAATGAGAGAGAGAGAGAGAGAGAGAGAATGAGAGAGAGAGAGAGAATGAGAGAGAGAAAGAGAGAGAGAGAAGAGAGAGAGAGAAGAGGAGAGAGAGAGGAGAGAGAGAGAAGAGAGAGAGAGAGAGAGAAGGGGAGAGAGAGAAAACTGCAAGTGCATCATCATTACCAGTCTGTCTCCCCCCATCCATCCCTCCCCCCCCCCCCTCTCTCTCTCTCTCTCTATCACACACACACACACAAACATTCTAGAATGTTAATGGCCACCATTGGTTGGAATGATACTCAAGAAGAAACTTTCTGGGAAAGTTGCTTTTAGTGTGTACAAGACAGAGAACAAGACAGATACAGACAGAGAGAGAGACTGACAGACTGAGCGAGAAACAGAGAGAGAAAGAGAAAGAGGGAGACACAGAGAGAGAGAGGGAGACAGACAGACAGACAGAAAGACAGAGGCAAAGAGAGACAGACAGAGAAAGACAGAGACAGAGACACAGAGCCAGACAGACAGACAGACAGAGTCAGAAATACTGCATGCATCACAAGCAGCTTTCGAAAATGAAGGCTGGGCTGAATACTGCCTAAAACAACAACCTATCATATTAGATGGACAAATGTGTGGCAGTGATTGGCTTCCCCATTTATGTATCCACAGACTGATGTCATACGCACTGTCTCTCTTTACAGATCTGTGAGAGAGAGAGAGAGAGAGAGAGAAAGACAGATGGACAGACAGAAGGAAAGAGAGAGAGAGGGAGAGAGAGAGGGAGACAGAGAGAGAGAGAGGGAGAGGGGGAGAGAGAGAAAGACAGATGGACAGACAGACAGAAGGAGAGGGAAGAGAGAGAGAGAGAGAGAGAGAGAGAGAGATAGAGAGAGCGAGGGAGAGAGAATGACTGAGAGTGTGTGTGCGAGTGTGTGAGTGTGCTGTCCTCAAGCAAAACGAACCATGTTTATGGAGATAGGAAATAGCACCAGCCAGTTTCTTCATGATATGTTTTGTCTCCAATTCGCTGAACAGTTTGTTTTCCTTCAGACGATCCGCCAGCTCCCCTTCCGTACAAATCTCCATCACCAAATACATACGCTGCAAACCAGAGCACAGACACAAATGCTTAAAGTGGAAGGGTGAATAAAATAACACATATAACATATACATGAAAATACAAAAAAAAAAAAAAAAAATAGCACAGTAATATGTAATTTAGCCAATCAGCTACTAATAAAGGAATGAAAAAAGGAAGGGAAAAGACTTTTCACAGCGTGCAATTTCTTTTAAATTCTCACCGTTTCATTCCTTTCACATGGTCAGACACACAAACACACACACATACAGAGAGAGAGAGAGAGAGAGAGAGAGAGAGAGAGAGAGAGAGAGAGACATACATGATATCAGAAATATTTAAACAAGATGTACACATGGGAGAGTACAGACCTCCACCACACACTACAAAGGAAGCTTGATCCACCCTTTGGTCCGGATGCATATCAAACTGGTAGGGGGGCCGGTGGGGGGAGAAATGAGAGGAAAAAAGAAAAGAAGAAAAACTGGATTGATAATGAAAAAACAGTGAGCAACATGGGAGAGAAAAAAGGAGGTCTGGTGGGTGGGCTTTTAGTGTAATTTTCTTTCTTTCTTTTCTTTTTTTTTTCCAAACTTCTGTAAAAAAAAGTACATGAGTAAAAATAAAATCAATTTTTCCACCACAAGAAGTAACAGTGCGAACAGACTGAAAGAGTTATTTTCCATACAACTTAATTTTTTTTTTTCAAGTAGGATATAAAAAAAAAGTGAAATGTTCGTGCTTATATTACGAGAAAGTTTTATTCAAAATTCCAATAAAATATATTATTTTACACACAGTCATCAGACCTGTTTACGTTAAAACTCCTACTGGTATACTTTCCCACAAAAATAAGTGTCTTTTCTACAAAGCATGTGACAAATCTTCCAAATTTTTGTAAAAGCTGGTAAAGGAACAGTGGTGGGGAGGGGGGGCGGGGGGGAGGTAGGTTCCATCTTTTGGGCAAGGGGAGTGGGGAGGAGGGGGGCATTCCCAATACAGCGCTCTACCTACAGCAAAATAACATTTTTTCAACAGAAATTTCTTTATACCCAGGTTATCTGCAACTTGACACAAATTCATGTTCACTCATCGTTTTTTGGGGTTTTTTTCCTTAAAAATTTCAGGGGAGTGGGGAGGAGGGGGGCATTTCCAATACAGCGCTCTACCTACAGTAAAATAACATTTTTCCAACAGAAATTTCTTTCATACCCAGGTTATCTGCAACCTGACACAAATTCGTGATCACTTATCAGTTTTCTTTTTTTTTTTTCCTTAAACATTTCAGGGCATGTATTCCATGTTATCGAAGCTGATACAGCTGGATGCGATTTCATAAGTGTGAGTTAGTAAGAGGGGTCGCTCTTTGGCCAAAGCACCCAAACTGGCACACCAAAACAACACCATCGTCACACTCCACATGTGCAGTTGCTGCTTCATGTCAAGATTTTTTTTCCCATCCAGATATCTTTTGTTTCAGTTCATGGTATTCATCACGTTTTCACCAAACATGAGTACAGAATGGAGCCAAATTGTAAGAGTGAACAGGTCTGAGTTACCACTTCATACAGTGATGTCACAGCGTTCGTGTTCTGTGTGAAAAAATGATAATCTCGATGGACAGATCTGCATCTTCCATTTGAATAGGGTCTGTACCACTGAATACAAAACTGTAGTTCCCAGCTGATTTCCCGATATACTTTTCTTTCTTTCTTTCTTTCTGCGTACGCAGGCTGATACTTCTGCAGACACTGCCTGTATAGACAGGCAGTGGAGTTTTGTGTGTATGACCATTTTTATCCCGTCATTAAGACAGCCATACTCCATCTTCGGGGAAAGTGCATGCTATGTGTAACGTGTCATCCATACCAACGGCCAAACTGGCCTTCTCTTCTGAAAGTTGGTGATGGGATTTTACGTGTGTGCAAGATGTTGTGCGTGCGTTCACACACGGAACCTCGGTTTATAGTCTCATTCAAAGGACTGTGTGGGGAATGGAGTCAGAACTAATGTTAACTCCGAGGAAAAAATCTCCCTGTACCGGAATTCGAACCCACAACCCCAGGATCACGAGTCCGGCGCTCTACCAACTGAGCTGTTCCGGCTCCCTGCCTGATATACTAGAAATGTAAATGTGGCCAGCCTGAACACACAGGGCAAAACGTGGTGTGTTCTGGATTGATATGCACACTGAATGATCAATGCTTTGAGCTGTGTTAAGAAGACCTAGACCAGGCTGTGTGTACAAGATGGCCAATGCAGCTGCGTACCCAAACTGATCTAACCACTTATGAAACACTTCTGAATATAAGACCCCCAGGGTCAGTACTGAGCAAAAGAGTAGAGCTCCGGAAATATGCCAGAAATGACAGTAAGCTTAAGCATTTGGTTGTTTACCTTGATAAGTTGTTATGTAACTGATCTATAAGGGAATCAGTTTTTCAACTGACAGGTAAGTAAATAAATCAATAGTCTATATTCTTGCAAAAAAAAAACACAGGGGGGGGGGGGGGGGGGGGGGGGTGGGGGGGTGGGCTTAGGGTCAGAAAAGTAAAATAAAGCGTCTTCTTTGTTTATTTGTTGATAACTGCAGCTTCCTAAGTGTATGTCTCAAATTACAATCTTTCCAGACATGAAAATAAACCTTATATGGATTTGAACACACACACACACAACACACACACACACACACACACACACACACACACACACCACTCACACACAAACTAGTGTCACACACACAGAGACACAAACCTATGTACCCTGAACTTGCTGTTAACATAATTTCTCATCATACTGTTTCCCAGAAACCTGTTTGTTGTTTTTGTTTGCTTTTTCATTTGTTGTTTATTGAGGGGGAGTGGAGTGGAATGGGGGGGGGGGGGGTGGTGAAGAGGGTGAAGAGGGTGTTTGTGTTCTTGACAGTTTCCTTGCAAAAGATGAAGGCTTCATACCAGAGAAAAGTTTGCATGCCAGAAAGTTTGGGATATATGGATCATCTATGAGAGCTATGTAAACACTTTCAGAGCAGACCACTATTTCTTATAACTGATCCCACCCCCCACTCCCATCTACCCCCTGAACCAATCATAACAAACCAACATAACACACAAAAGAAAGAGTTTTGACAACAGTGTTTTCATCCGCAATATTTTCCAACAGGCTTGACTATGCTAGTTTAAACAGACAGTACTTTAATTCATTATACTTTTTTGGGGTGGTGGGGGCGGTGTTGGAATAAATTGGTTTTGTAACATCAGTTCTTTAATCTGCAAATTTTTCTTGGTCACCCTGGAATAAACTGGTTTGGCTATCCTTTAAATCATATATTTTTCTGTCAAGCTGGAAAAAAAAGTTTTGACAGTCGATCTTTAATTTGCAATACTTTTCGTCAGATTGGATTAAACTGATTTCAACAGCCAGATCTTTAATTAATCATATCTTTTGTCAGGTTGGGAGTATTACAGCATTCATCTTATAGAATGATGAACTGGATACACCCAAAAAGTGCAGGCATCTGAGACTCTATGACTTTGTCGAAGATGCTGAACAAGTACCTTCGGCGACTCGATGACCTCATTCAGGTTGATGATGTTGGGGTGGTTGACACGTTTCAGGATGGCCACCTCCCTCTCCACCAGCTTCAGAGCAGAGCTGCCCGCCTGGTGAGAAATTGAAAGCAATGCGACACAACGAAGATAAATAAAAGGCAAAAAAATGTCAGCAACAGATGAACTGTGATCTGAACCTGACATGCTAGATGCCAGAAACTGTGTTCTGCTTATCATCCTCCAAGATCCCCTTAGTTCCTTGGAATTTGTGTTCCTTAGATAAATACTTAATGAAAATGAAGGTAGAAATTCTTGGTTCCTTGGAATTTGTGTTCCTTAGATAAATACTTAATGAAAATGAAGGTAGAAATTCTTGGTTCCTTGGAATTTGTGTTCCTTAGATATATACTTAATGAAAATGAAGGTAGAAATTCTTGGTTCCTTGGAATTTGTGTTCCTTAGATAAATACTTAATGAAAATGAAGGTAGAAATTCTTGGTTCCTTGGAATTTGTGTTCCTTAGATAAATACTTAATGTAAATGAAGGTAGAAATTCTTGGTTCCTTGGAATTTGTGTTCCTTAGATAAATACTTAATGAAAATGAAGGTAGAAATTCTTGGTTCCTTGGGATTTTTGTTCCTTAGATAAAAGATTCATGAAAATGCAGGTAGAAACTCAAAGTATGGTTCTGGAGACACTACATAATGTGTGAACACAACTTTCCATGGGGTAATAAAATTGTTCAAGGCAAGTCCATAAGCAGACTGGCTTTGCAGATGGCGCAGTTCTGACACAGAGACAATGTGTAAATAAATACATATGCATGTGTATATGTCTGCATGTGTATCTGTGAGTGCAGATGTGAGTCTGTGTGGATAACCTTTTTTTTCTTTCATTTTCATAAAATTCTATTTGTGTGTGTGTGTGTGTGTGTGTGTGTGTGTGTGTGTGTGTGTGTGTGTGTGTGTGTGTGTGGATAAACTTGATGAAGAGTGAAACAGGCACAGAACATCTCAACAGTGGTGGTAAAACTAAACAGTCAACTAAACTACACATTTGTAAACAAACTGCATACAACTGAAATCTCTCTCTGTTTTCATTCACTATCTTCTTTCAGTAATACTGTGTGCACAACACACACACACATACACACACACACACACACACACACACACACACTCTCTCTCTCTCTCTCTCTTTATTCTCTCAAAATACAAACTTTCAGCTTACATGTCTTACACATATTGTCACATTCTTTTACCAATCTTACACTTAAGACCAACACAGAGGGGAAAAAATGCAAGACCTACTATCCAGTGGACAAAGAGATCAATTCCTTCCGACTCTCATAAAAAAAGGACATTATTTTAACAATGAAGAAGGTAATGACCTATGAACACACACACACACAACAACAACAACAACAGCAACAATCACAACAACAATCAAGGCCCCCTCCCTCTCCTCCTTCTCCATCCACCCACCTTCTCTTTATTGATACTCTTGATGGCCCACTTGACACCTGTGGTCTTGTGTGTGGCTTCGTACACTTTGCCAAAATTGCCTTGTCCTATCTTTTCGCCCACCTGTGGACAATCCAGTATGACTGGTCCTCGTCACAGAAGCTGGCCACAGGAATTTTCTAATGCGACAAGCTATACCTCTCTCGCTTGATTTGAGCAGACTTGGCAGGGGAGAAAGACAGATGTTATCAGGCAATGGAGACAAAACGAGAGTGTGTGTGAGAGGGAAGGGGTGTGTGTGTGTGCGTTACAAGATGGACGGGTAAGGGAGAGATGAGAAGATGTGGGAATAGGAAGGGGAAGAAGGTAGGGGGGAAGCGGAGGGAAGGGGGAAGGGAGGAGGTGGATGTCACAAACCATGTTTTATACACACGTTTTGTAAGATGTCTTGAGACAAGAAAAATTCTTCTTGAATTTGCACAACATTGAACATCAAAATGTTTACCAAGACAGTTCATTTCAATAGTATGCTAGGCAGGAATTCATCGTTCGCTCATAAGTATACCACTATGACATCTAATCACGACACTGCTTTATTATACTCGTCACTTCTGTCGCCCCTGGACAGCTACATGGATCATGATATCATGTTGTCATCGACCTAATGATGGCTGGAATGACACTTCTGAAAAAAAAAAAAAAAAAAAAAATGATGAAAGGGTGTCTGTCATTCCAAGAGCTGGGATCTAGAGGACTGACAGCTGCCCCCTCACCCCCTGCTTTTTTTTCCCATGACAACTAATGGAGACAGATCAGTTCCCTGAACTAAAGACACATCACATGGGTAGTGTGCCAGCCTATGGCCGGTGCAGGGATGGAAGCAGGAAGTGAACGATATTTGAAGCCTGAGGACTGGGGCCTCTGTTTTCTGCTGTGGCGCCTGTAGGCTTATACGCTTTTATTTTTGCAAAAATGTGTTTCTAGAACTAGATAGACCATGGTTTTCATACGTCTTTTTCACCTTACCTTGTGAATGGTGATCCTGGAACCAACCGCACCATCATGCTCTTCTCTTATGTTACAAAAGCGATTCTGGATTCAGCCCTGATGGACGTGGTTTTTGAAAGACTTTACACTGTCTTGTTTGTACCTTTGTTTTGTATAAAACCTAACTGTTTGTATTACATCACAAACAACGCACCTGGGTGAGGAAGTGCTGAAATGTCAATGAGTCTAGTTCTGGACTGTTCTTACACTACAGTCTTAGACAAAGGGAAAAGAAAGGAGGAAAGGCAGGGAACAGATAGGAGATACCTGTCTGTAGAGGTGATGGTGAACAGGATGTTCGGAAGGGAAAGAGGGAAGAGGAAGTGTGGGTGGTTAATGGGAGGCAGGGGCTGGGGTGGGGAATGAAAGAAGGAGGGGGGAAAGGGGAATGGAGAAGAGGGTATTGTATTTAATTGGTGAGGAGTGATTATTCTTGAACATTGTTTTTTTATGCATGAAGGAAATAACGTTTGAATCTACATCTGAATGGATATGTGTGTGTGTGTGGTGTGTGTGTGTGTGTGTGTG
>CM065727.1:34048220-34050720 GCA_033310375.1 Conus canariensis | reverse complement strand
TCACCTCTCCCCTTGCCCTTCTGTCTCTCTTTTGTCTTCTTCTTCATCTTCTTCTTTTCTCTCTCTCTCTCCTTCTCTTTTCTCTCTCTCTCTCTCTCTCTCTCTCTCACACACACACACACACACACACAATTACAAAGATTTATAAAGCCTTTGAATACACAAACACACAACCTTCCCCACTCTCCCCAAACCCTCCCATTCAATCCCCCCTCCCTTTCTTTCACCCCTCTCTTACCTCTCCCACAAAGACACACGCTTATTTTCTTCTCTCCCCAAACACACTGGCCAACACCCTCCACCAAATCCTATACAAAGAGACTAAATAATGAAAGATAACACATGGTTAGACTCCCATAACCGTTCTCTGTATACTAGGGGAGATTGAACACAAAAGATACCACTATCATGACCCCAGTTGCCCTCAAGGGACTTGCCCTTCTTGTTTCAAAAGACAGGAGGCTCCTCTGGCTTAGCCCTGCCCACCTGGGATCTATGACAAGCTCTGGCAGCAGCAGCTATCTTTCTTCCTTTCCAGCGCCAACTCAGCAACGTCAAAGGCTCCTCTGATCGGTGCTGGTGATTTTGCATTTGCTGCATACCCAGTCGTCGGCTTAAACTTTGAAGAGTGTTGCCTGTGTGGGGAATGTTGAGAAGATTAAAAAAAAAAAAAAAAAAAAACCAACAACAAAAGACAAGTAAAAGGTTTACATGTATTCTTATACTGCAGTATGAGAAAAGACAAAAAGCAGCGCTAAGGATACACAGGTTCTAGTTCTGGCTCTATCACTCACCACAGCCTAGCTCACTGCACAGAGGTTTAAGGTTAAGCTCTAATGATTGCAGCCCAGCTGACCGCATGACTGTGCCTTTTCAGGGCTGTCAACAAACACAGCACAAACCCCACCCCCCAAAAAAACCCACATCACTAGCAGATCAGACCATGGGGAAAAATATCCAGTAAAAAGAAACAAGCCATGAATGCAGTGAGTTGTGCACGGCAGATGACTAGCGCCATCTTCCAGCACATAAAATCATGCTGTGCTGAGAGCGCCAGATGCTCTCCTTCATTTTGCGCTCCCAGATTTCTTTCGTTTAAATCAGAAAAAAAGGGGGAAAAAATCCCATTTAAATGCTACATTAAACAACATAAAGAACAAGCCATGCAGGTAAACACACTGCAGAATGTACAGCTAGCGTCCACTGTGGGCAGTGTGTACATTTTCACTACCTACTTAACAGACTGTGACTATAAAAACACACACACAAAAACAAATAAAATGAAAAAGCTGGCAAGTCCTAAATTGCTATCAGATACATTCAAGTGTAACAAGTATCACATGAAGAAAAGCCATTTGGACAAGCAGACATTTCACAATGGGGAGCTAATGACCTCTTTGGACAGTGTGGACAGTGTCACCCCCTAGTCACCAGATAAAAACAACAACAACAACCAAACAAAAGCTGGCAATGCTATAAACTGTAACCAGAGAAAAGAAAGGTACAAAAGACTTTTTACACTAAAAACAGGAGGCCACAGAGGCAGGAGAGACAAGACAACCATAAAGACAAAAAAAAAATGAAGAAACAGTCACACACACACACATGCACTTCTCTCTCTCTCTCTCTCTCTCTCTCTCTCTCACAACACACACACACACACACACACACACACACACACATACACACACACATACACACATACACATACACACACACACACACACACACACACACACACACAAGCCAACAATACAGAACTTCCAGAGGGCAAAGTTACAAACTCCTTGTAAAAAAAAAAAAAAGCCTGCAGCATCCATGGTGGATGTGGGTAGAGGAAAAAAGGCAATATATCTATATAATTTAATCCTGTGGGAATGCTGGACCAAAACAATGTTTAACATCTTTTTGTGTCTACATACAAGTTGGTTCCACAAAGGGGAAATAATAAACACATCAGTGCCAATGAAAAGTGTACACGTGAGGGTGACACAAAGGTAGGGGCAGGGAGGTGGGAGGGACGTATCATACTTTGCACCATCTTTCCACAATATCCCTTAAAAAAAAGACATGTTCAACTAGAATGAGCTGGAATAAGAACATGCAAAAGACTAATAAATGAAAGTTATCACCAAGGCTGTCAAGGGTGTCTATTTGACTTAAAAACAAAAACAAACAAAACATATCTACATCCATAGACAGCTCCTGTGTTCACACACACACACACACACACACACACACACACACACACACACACACACACACACACACACAAGAATAAAGAGAGTGTGGGGATGGGTGACAAAGAGAGAGACCGAAAGGTACACATACATGCATAGCCATACGCACACACAAAATCTGAGAGGGAGAGTGAGTGAGTGAGAGAGAGACAGAGAGAGAGAAGAGAGAGAGAGAGAGAGAGAGAGAGAGAGAGAGAGAGAGAGAGAAGAGACAGACAGACAGACAGACAGACAGAGACAAAATCACCACAATGACAATA
>CM065727.1:34028220-34043220 GCA_033310375.1 Conus canariensis | reverse complement strand
GAGGGCTACATCACATGGAACGCACGTGCGGCTTCTTCACCATTTGAAAGATACGCAACTTTCTCTTTCGCAAAACTTCAACAAGTTCTCTCTCTCTCTCTCTCCCTCCCTCCTCTCTCTCCATTATTTTAAAACAAACAAACAAAGCCATGCCTCCTCATACAGTGTCGCTCTATCAGAACAGGCTGCACTGAACACCATCCACACGACTCGGCAGCAGTGCAGCGTGTCCTCTCGCAGGCTTCCTCATGGCGACCTTAAAACAACCTACTCCCTGTTGACTGCCGCGCTGGGACAGCGTACCAGAATGAGCGACGTGGGAACAATGCTCCCGAGAGGGCATGGAAGGCGAGACAGAGAAATCGGTATCTCTCCAACCATCCATCCACCATCCACCAAAACGTACCAAGAAACTTACGTTCAGTTTTCACACTGACAATAAAACATTCTTCCACTAAAAAAAATTCTCTAATCACTCAAAAAAGGAAAAAAAAAAAAAAAAAACGCAAAGAAATCTAAAAAGAGAAAAGAAGAGAGAGAGAGAGAGAGAGAGAGAGAGAGAGAGAGAGAGGGGGGGGGGGGAGAGAAAATAAGATCTTCAGTTCATAACAGCAACAACATGGTGCTTCATAAAGAATCTCTAATTACCTTTCAAGAAAGAAGAAAAAATGTCATCCACCCCCTCCCCTTATTCAAAACTAACACTTTGCCACTTTATAGAGTAGGCTCTATCTGTAGTCACCCATTACAAAGTGACAAAAACACAATCTTCCATTATAACTGACAACAACACGCGACCTCATACTGTATCTCTAATAACCCGGAAAAAAAAGTCACAAAAGATGTGACCTGGTCAAAGACAACAAGTAATCACCTACATCAGCACGGCACCTCATAAAGTATCTCTAACCACCCATTAAAAAAAATGACAAATATACAATCCTCCGTATTAACTGACAACACGCCATCTTACAAAGTATCTCCAATCACCCCTAAAAAAGAGACAAAAATACAATTCTCTATTCATAACTGACAAGAACAACATGCCGCCTCATAAATCATCTCTAATCAACCATTAAACAGTGACGAAAATTCGACCCAGTAAATTATAATGGCGACATCGACGGCTACACGCCACCTCATAACGTATCTATAAAATTCTTAAAAATTGACAAAAAGAATAATCTGCCATTCATAGCTGACAACAATACACCGTTTCATAGATTATCATTCGCCAACCATAAAAAAGGAAAAGAGAGAGAGAGAGAGAGAGAGAGAGAGAGAGAGAGAGAGAGAGAGAGAGAGAGGGCGACCTCACGAAATACAACAATGCATCATATTAGGTACGTCCAATCACTCAAAACACACACACACACACACACACACACACACACACACACACACACACACACACACACACACACACACACAAGGCTCCGCATAAGCCACAACATACCACTTCATAATGTCTCTCTGATCACTTACCAGAATGTGCCAAAATTAAAAACCCTCTATTCATAACTGACAACAAAACGTCGCTTTATAAACTATTTCTTATCACCCACTTAAAAAACAAAAAACAAAAAAACAACCAAAAAAAAAAAAACAAAAACAAAAACAAATAAGTACAGAAAAACCGACAAAACTACAATTCTCGAGTCATAACTGACAACAAAACACCCGTCCCATGTATAACACACCCACCTACACACGCGCGCGCACACACACACACACACACCACACAATTCATCGCAAAAAAACAACGCACCACCTCATAAAGTATCTCTCATTACTAGTCAAAACAAACAAACAAAAGTGACTTGACAAACTACCACAACCATACTCCATCTTACAGAAAATCTCAAATTACCCATTAAAATGTGTGGGGTGGGAATCAACATCAACGATTTCCCTTTAAACAAAACAAAAAACAAAACAAAACAGACAAAGAAAAAAAAAAAAAAAGAAAAAAAAGAAAGAAAAGAAAAGTCCACACGATAAAAATCGAAGTCGTAACGGAATAAGAACAAAATTGGCTATCGTCAGACACTCTACTCTCCCCGCATTCTCTCCCCTTGAGATCAAACATAGAAATCGACGAACCCCTCAACTGAAAATGGAACACGATGACACGAAGACTCGGTCCCCAAGTTAAGTGCGATGCTTCGTTTTACTCGTTGACACATACTTAACTTACCGCCTAACCTTACACTACTACTCTCCTTGTCAGTGACACGCCCAACACCTGTCACAGCCAACCCATCGTACGACTAAAGTATAGTATGTTAATACGTCTCCAACTTGTCCTTTCAAGCCCATCCCTTTCAAACAACCCACTTCAGCGCGTTCTTCGTCTTCCTTAATTCTCTTTTTGAGTGCAAATTTCTTGCATCAATAGCCAGTCCCACCCTTACACTCAAAAACAAACATCAAGAACGAAACCCTTCAATTATCCCCCCGTCTCTTCTGCAGGTTGCCTTACATGCCACGCGGGCGGAGGAGAAGGGGGGGGGGGGAGGGGGGAGGGGAGAGGGAGGGAGGGAGGGAGGAGAGAGAGAGAGGGAGAGAGGGCGCAACGGAACTTCCGAATTCTTTTGCTTTGTTCATTCGCCGACACGAAAAGGAAACGCAAGATAATTTTTTTTTTTTTTTCAATCTGTCGTTTCGTTCACCTGGTTGTTCAGAATTTCATACTAAAAAGAACACAAGTGGCGAAAGTTTGTATAGAATGACAATGATCTCAGTTTGTTAGGTTTGCACTGTGTGAATAATGTAAGAAAAACAAAGATGGAAAACTTTCAAACAGCAGCTGACAGTCATGAGTTGGAACTACTTGAGTGATCGATGGCTTGTTTTTGCTGTTTTTTGTTTGTTTGTTTCTGTTTAAAAACCCTCTCTGTCCACCCAGCGGTAAATGGGTACCTGATTCAGAAGAGAGAAGATCAAGGCGGCGGAAAAAGAGGGATGGGCTCCGCCTCCCATCATGTCGTGCTCAAGACACAGTTAATCTCTCACAGTCCACTGCCCCTATGGTAGTTACGCTACTGGACTTTAACCTTAACTTTTAACAACTTTGCAAGCCCTCCAGTTTTTGCAGGCGACTTTGCGCCACAGCACATGACTCTTCCGGCTCATTTCTTCGGCTAGTATCTAAATCTGTACCACAACAGCTACATGTATTTAAGTCACTATAGTGATACAATCATGTTCTGACAGACTTCACAATCACTATCATCATCACCAGTCAGTCAGAAAATAACACACACACACACACACACACACACACACACACACACACACACACACACACACATTCCCCTCACGCCACCCACGCTCCCAACTCTCAAACACACACACACACACACACACACACACACACACACACACACACACACACACACACACACACATCTAGAAGGGAACATGGGAGATCGCAGACCAATCACACATCCGCCTTTACATCCGGATCAGCGAAAAAAAAGACAAAGGGGGAAAAAAAAAGGGTCCGTTCTTGCCCTAGTTCCATTTCCCAGCAAACTTTCCGTTGAAATCGATCTAGCAGTTCTTGCAAAATGTCGCTGTCAGACAAACCACCCAACCAAGGAACGAGAACGAAAACAAACTTTCCTTGGCAGTGACGTTTATAAGGAAATCTCTTAATGGAAATCCAATGTACCAGACCAATTCATTGAGATACATTATTGAATACTGCCCTCCTGTTGAGATACATTACTGAATACTGCCCTCCCATTGAGAGACAGTACTGAATACTGCCCTCCCATTGAGATACAGTACTGAATACTGCCCTCCTGTTGAGAGACAGTACTGAATACTGCCCTCCCATTGAGATACAGTACTGAATACTGCCCTCCCATTGAGATACAGTACTGAATACTGCCCTCCCATTGAGATACAGTACTGAATACTGCCCTCCCATTGAGATACAGTACTGAATACTGCCCTCCCATTGAGATACATTGCTGAAAACTGCCCTCCCATTGAGATACATTACTGAATACTGCCCCCCCCTCCCCCCCCCCATTGAGATACAGTACTGAATACTGCCCTCCTGTTGAGATACATTACTGAATACTGCCCTCCCGTTGAGATACATTACTGAAAACTGCCCTTCCATTGAGCTACATTACTGAAAACTGCCCTCCCATTGAGATACATTACTGAATACATGCCCCCCCCCTCCCCCCCCCCCCCCATTGAGATACAGTACTGAATACTGCCCTCCTGTTGAGATACATTACTGAATACTGCCCTCCCGTTGAGATACAGTACTGAAAACTGCCCTTCCATTGAGCTACATTACTGAAAAACCTGCTCTCCCATTGAGATACAGTACTGAAATACTGCCCTCCCATTGAGATATATATTACTCAATACTGCCTTCCCATCCTGTACTGGAATCCGCAAGAAGACAAAGATTTTTCACTTCTTTTCATATTGTGCTTTCAACGTTCTTGAGGGGAAAAAAATCTTTCGTTTCTACAGGGCAAAAAGGAACAAGTGAACACTGAAGGCTAAAAACTCTTCACCGACGGTAATATGGAAATTCGTACATAACATTCTGTCTTGTGAGGAGAACCATCTTGAGTCGACTTTCATTTCCTGTATGCATGAGACTCATCAGCAGAAACCGACCAGGTTGTGTCAGCTTAAGCGCCTATGGCATCTAACAGAGATATGCCACCGCTGATTCTGAGGAATTCACGCCACCGCACGAGAGGAACTTACAATCGGCCTTCCGAGGCAAACCAAGGGAGAGGACAATAAGGAAATCAAAATGAAAATGTTCTAAAATAACACCCTCCCCCCCCCCCCCCCCCCAAAAAAAAAAAAAAGGAAAAAAAACACCCAACCAGCATACAAGGCAAAGAATAATAAAAAGAGAACCAAAAAAAAAAAAAACCAACCTTGGGAGCCCATACAGTAACCGTGGTAGTGGTGGACACATAAACTTATCTAGTTTACAAATCCTGCCCATTAAAAATTCAATCCCACACCCACTTACCATCATGACCTTCGCTGAACAGAACAAATAATTCTATTCTAGAGAAGAGGAATGTAGCACATACGCACTGCCTCAGCTCCCCGACCCTAGCCCCCCCCCCCCCCCCCCCTCTCCCCGCTACCTTTCTCTCTGGAGAAATTAACAGCTCTTTGAGTACAGTCTCCTCCTACACCCCCCCCCCCCCCCCCCCCCCCCCCCCCCCCGTCAACCTCGCGTTTACCGGAGGCGAGGCTGCCCACCACGAAGAACCGTCAATTTTCTCGCTAACTTACTTTGATCCCCCTGCTCTGCTCCTCCACCCTCTCCGAGCACGCATGACTACACATCCTGGCCGACACGAATCATCCAATCACTCCCCCTCTTTGTTTACACCATTCTCCACGGCCCCTCGCACACCTTCCCAATACCATCCGCCGCCCACCCACCCCAACTCCCCTTCTTTCCAACTGAAAAGACAGGGTGAGATGAGGACAGACTAAGGGTGGGTGGTGATAGTGGGGTTAGTGGGGGGGGGGGGGGAGCGAGGGGTCGGAGGGTGGGGGGGAGGAGGGAAGGGGTGTGCCAAAAAAAAAAAAAAGAAAAAAAAAAAAAGAAAACCCCACGACCACCAATCAAAGGGCAGGGCACAATAGGCTTGTAAATTTAATTTCCGATTCCGGGTTGTCACAGGTGGAGGAGGCCCCCGAGACCGCTTGGCAGGCTACTAATCCAATACCCGAGAAGCGACAGAGAGAAGGGGGGGAGAGGAGGGGAGGGTGGGTGGCGGGTGTGGTGGAGGGGTGGAAGGAAGGGTTGGCAACAAGCTTGGCTATTGGAGGCGGGAGGTTAGGGGGTGGACGGGGGGGGGGGGGGGGGGGGGGGGGGGGGGGGGGGGGGGGGGGGGGGGGGGGGGGGGGGGGGGGGGGGGGGGGGGGGGGGGAGGAAGAGGGTGGTTGTGAACGGGGCTGTTCTATAGGCTGGGTGTCCCGTTCATCCTCTTCCATTCGCACGTACTACTCGATCCGGTCGGTCGGCTTGGTTCCTTGCTGAAGAAGAAGGAGGAGGAGAAAGATCAGCCACACCGATACGCTTTGCGGGGGCCCACCAAGGACGGTCGGTATCGTCGCTGCCCGCGGAGAACCTTTCTCGGGCAAGTCTCTCTCGGGGCCCAGCGACAACGAAATACAAGGGACTGGCTGACAGAACGG
Source organism: Conus canariensis (assembly GCA_033310375.1). Classification (NCBI taxonomy): domain Eukaryota; kingdom Metazoa; phylum Mollusca; class Gastropoda; order Neogastropoda; family Conidae; genus Conus; species Conus canariensis. The sequence continues at coordinate 34,037,010 of CM065727.1, read as the reverse complement.
ACTGACGCACTGCAAGCTGACACCCCCATTAAGGTCGTTGGGGGTAGGGAAGGAGGAGGAGGAGGAGGAAAAGGGGTGGGAGGGGGAGGGGGGAGGAAATGGGGTTTGGCTTGCAGTTGGGAGTCCTGGGACGATACGAGAACTCTGAGCGCGCACAGACGAGGAGATGGCAGCAGTAGTAGTAGCCGTAATAATGATAACAACAATAGTAATAATGATACTGATAATAATACAATAGAATAATGATGAAAGAAAAAAAAAGATCATTTATTGGTGGGTTTGAGACTTCAATAAGAACAATAATCATAATCATAATAACAGTAATAACAAGGACGATGATGATAATAACAATGATAATAATACGACATAAATGATGAAATAAGAGAAAAAAACACATGTTTATCGGTGGGGTTTTTTGTTTGTTTGTTTAAGCTGTGCAGTCTAGTGTGATGCGATACAGCTTACTGCAAGTTAGATCAGTATGATCCAGAACAAACGAACAAAAACCCAGGATAAATGTACGTTTTTTTTTTTCACATTTCCTTATCATCATTTATTGTTGTTGTTATTATTATCATCATCATCAACACATCATCATCATCATTCTTATCATTTTTACTAACAATATCATCATCATCATTACGATTCTTGCTGTCTCCTCATCAGTGCATGCTCAGAGGTATCATCCCAGAACTCCAACTAGTGAGCCTACCCTCCCCCCCCCCCCCCCCCACACCACACACCTCCACCCCAACTCCCTCCCCTCCTCCTTCCCTACCAACGACAATAATTGTCGAGGACACAGCTTGAAAGAGCGTCCACAACCCCTACCCCCACCCCCTTCCAGAGGGCGCCAGCATGTCCATCTGAACGACACGTCCCTAAGATTCTTGCTGGTGGCCAATACCGAATGCCTTGACATGAACCCGACGACACGGGCCTACATGAACGTGGACAGGTAATCGGGATCGACTTGACCAGAGTTCTGCTGATGTCAGAAGATCCACACACACACACACACACACACACACACACACACACACACACACACACACACACACACACACACGAAAGGTCTCTTGTGACAGAGGCTAAGGAGGGAAACGATTGAGGACGACGGTACAGAAACAACAACAAATGCCACAGCTATCTAAACGTTCAGGATTCACCAGTTGTGTGACCTGCCAGTGTCACTCAGTGCCTGCCATACCACACATCCCTCCCTGCCACCCAGTCCCAACCCCACTCCCTCCCCGCCGTCGTCTCATCTTCCACCTCTGTACGTAACCAAAAAAAAAAAAAAAAAAAACCCAAAACAACGAATGATTTAAGAGGGAGGGAGGGAGACAGCTAGGGGGAGGGGAGGGGAGGAGAGGAGAGAGAGAGAGAGAGAGAGAGAGAGAGAGAGAGAGAGAGAGAGAGAGAGAGAGAGAGAGAACAAAATGTCTTCCATTTATACCATCTACCTTATCGCCTACCATCCCTAACCAACCTCCCCCCCCCCCCCCCCCCCCCAAGCTTCTTTTCCCCATAGACACAACCACCCTAAAGCAGAATAATTTGTCTGTCGATTCCAACGTTTACGACTGCAGCACGTGTTCATCCAACCATAACTTTAAGGACAAGGAAGTTTCCACAGTTCAAATGATTTGGAATGTCCCGATATATCCTGAAACCTTAGGCACATCAACGGAACTGAGAATATGATTATTCCGTTCCTCCACTGATCAAGGGATTGGAAAATAAGGTTTAAACGGTGTGCGAGTGTGCACGCATGTGTGCGTGCGTGCGTGCGTGCGTGCGTGCGTGCGTGTGTGTGTGTGTACGCGCGCGCGCTTCTGATTTAAATGCATTTGTCACAAACTCGACACTACCTTAGGGGTAAAAAAGTTTTAAGGGGAGCAACAAACAAAACAAAATAAAACAAAACAAAATGGAAATCCGGTTACATGAACGCACCAGATGGCGAGTTCCGTGCTATTTTTGAATGACTAAAAACATTTTGAAGATCGAAATAAACTTCTGACGAACACAGCATTTTTCTTTTCTATTTCTAATGTATTCAATGGCTTCATTACAGTAGGAGAGAGAGAGAGAGAGAGAGAGAGAGAGAGAGAGAGAGAGAGAGAGAGAGAGAAGAGGGAGGGAGGGAGAGAGAGAGAGAGAGAGACAGACAGACACACACACACACACACACACACACACACACACACACACACACACACACACACACACAACGTGTGTATATATATACGCAAAAACCATAGACAAAGAGAAAACAAACACTGACATACACATATCTATCACATATGCAGTCTGTTACATACTCGGTCTGTCTCACACACACACACACACACACACACACACACACACACACACACACACACACACACACACATACACACACACGTGTGTGTGTAATATACGCAAAAGCCATAGACAAAGAGAAAACAAACACTGACATACACATATCTATCACATATGCAGTCTGTTACATACTCGGTCTGTCTCACACACGCTCTCTCCTCTCTCTCTCCTCTCTCTCTCTCTCCTCACACACACACACACACACACACACACACACACACACACACACACACACACACACACATCTCTAATCAGGTTGCAATGTTACAGTATTAAAAAAAAAAAACACAAACAAACAAGTGCGCAGACGGCGACGCTAGGGCGTACAACCCATTGATACGCCAAAACGCCAGCTCTTCGATGCAGCAAGCAAGCAGCCTTCAAAGAAAGGCACAGCTCTTGGACTCGATCCCGATAACGGGCACGCACCGTAATACACCAGTATCCCGGCAGCAGCACGCGCTGTTGTTCCCACTCACCACAACTGAACCCTCTCACCTTTCCTCATCCCCCTCTTTGCTCCCCCCCCCCTCCCCCGTCCTCAACATCATCCCCCTCACACTCCTCTCCCCCTCCGCCGGAGTATGGAAAACCCGGAATTTCCGCTTTGAACCAAGATTTTATAAGAAGAATGGCACATGTGTTGCCAAGTTGATGCCAGGACGTTTCCACGCATTCCTTGGGCATGATCACCCCCCACACGGGGCTTGTTTACTGTGTTCACATGGTACTGGGGGTGGGGTGGGGGACAAAGCCTTAGTTTTTCCCCAGACAGGACAGCAGCTGAGACTGTCATGATTCCGTGACGTTAGGGAGGCCATTAAACAACAAGATGCCCCCCATACCCGACACACTCGCCCTCTGTATGGGACGGAGAAGAGGGGGGGTGCGGGGGAGCGGGGGTGGGGTGGGATGGGGGAGGGAGGTAGAGGCGGGCGTGGAGACACTCTGCAGTTGGGAGGAGAGGAGAGGGGTATGGGGGGTGGGGGGTGGATGGGAACTTACAAGATCTGCTTGTCTGTTCTAACCCACCTACCACCTGAATCCTTCGTGCTTTCTCGGCCTCAGCAGATCTGTTGGTTCGCCCAGCATGGAGATTAGGCCAGCGGAACTGGCCGCCGACCCCGCTGCTGCCTTTTGTGCATTTCTGTTCCTCCTGACAAGCGAGCATCTCAGGGTCGGCATTTATCACCGTCCTGTTTCTACATGACAAGCATTGTCCTGTGTAGCTCGTACGACAGAAAGAACTTTGTCATAACCTTCCACCCACCCCCTCCCGCCCCGCACGTCCATTTTCATCTTTCTACTTTTTTCTTCTTTTTTTAAAAATTTTTTTAAAGAACAAGCTCTCACCACAATCGCTCGTTCTCAGCCCTCAGATGACCTCTGTGGTCGACTGGATTGTAAAGTGAGAGAGAGAGAGAGAGAGAGAAGAGAGAGAGAGAGAGAGAGAGAGAGAGAGAGAGAGAGGGAGAAGAGAGAGAAGAGAGACAGACAGACAGACAGACAGACAGAGACAGAGAGAGACAGAGAGAGAGAGAGACAGCACATTCCCCTCCCTCCCCCCCCCCCCCCCCCCCCCCTTATCCCATCCCCCTCCATTTCGTCCTACTCACTCCCGGCGAATGCAACGCTGGCAAGAGCGGAAATACCGACCGTCATGAATGACACACAAAAAGCCCAACCCCGCTTTTGAGAAGGACAAAAACAACAAACAAACAAACAAAAAACACGGGTAAAAACAGTTTTCTGGAAGTTTTGTCATCCTCGAGATTGCTGACACTATTGTTGCTGTTGTTCTTGTGCTTGCTGTTGTTGTTTTGTTGCTGTTTGTGTTACACAGAAGTCTCTACACTTCTATTTTCTGGGCATGAAAAACAGGACGAGACAAAAGAAATCTGTTTAAGATCCAGTCACTATAAAAATCTTGACAAAGCGTTCCTCAAGTCGGGGTGGGGAGGGTGGAGGGGGTGATGGTGGTGGTGGTTGGTGGTCACACCTATTTTTCAGCAGGGAACGGGCAATGTTGTATACATACATTCTAATCGTGAAACACCCAACAACTCGAACAGCTCCATCAACGATGCTTGTGCAAGATCTTCAGCATTAAATGGCAAGACAGAGCGTCCGTATCGAGGATGGCAGTATTCCAAAGATGCTGCTCTATGGACAACTGAAAGAAGGACAACGTGACCAAGGAAGGCCACTCAAGAGATACAAAGACGCCTTGAAGGCCAACCTCTGAAGCCGTAGCACCGACAGTGCTTCCTGGGAAGATCTCGCCCTTGACAGAACACAGTGCAAGCAACGGTGTACCCGGGCCACAAAGACATTCGAGCGCAACAGAGTAGCCGACATCCAGGAAAAGAGGAATCGGAGAAAACGGGGCCCTTCCTTGCAGGACTCCATTCCATGCAGCGTCTGTTGACGACTTTGTGCCTCAAGAATTGGTCTTCATTCCCACATGAGGACCCACATCAGAAGATGACCTGCCTGCCTACTCATCCGTCGGACACGACGGGAGAACCCATCAATCGTGAAACGTCATCGTCACCACCGACTTTTCAGGACGAAATTATGTCTGCTCTCCCCTGTGAAACCGTATTGCCGTAATATGGCACTACTGGGTTTGCTTGCTTGTTTGCTTGCTTGTTTTCCGTCGTTTGATGTATCCGGTGACCCGTCAAAGCGGATTTTTTTTTTTTTTTTTTTTGCGACGGAACTTTACCAAAAAAACGAACTCCCTTATAGCCGAGGGCCCCTTCACATTCGCTCAGTACATGATATACACACAGACCGTCAATTTATTTTTCGCCCGAAAGACTTGCACCAGACCACCACCTACGGCCTAACGGAGACTGGGGTAAAAGACAAAAACAAAACAAAACAAAACAAAAACAAAAACAAAAAAAAACAAAAAAACAACAACAACAACAACAACAAAAAAAACGGTCTGTCCATGCCAGACTGGAACTACCTGGGGAACCTACTCTTTTTCGTGTCCTAAGCGACTGTGTTATCGACTCGGCCATGTCCCCAGCAGAAAGTGTCTCCAAAAACAACACAACAGAGAAATTCAGCGAAAGGCTAGTCAGTCTTCACAATTTGCTGGCCCTTGTTTCTTCTTGAAAAGAAAAAAAAACAAAACACACACACACCGCCTTTTTCTGAAGAGCAAATAGACAAGATAAATCAATTTGTAAGAGACGAGAGAGGAGGGGGGAGAGGGGGGGGGGGAGTGGTAAGAAAAAGGCGGAGGGGAAGCAAGCAAACAAAAAAATGACTTACATCCTACACCATGACTTACATCATACACCATAATCACCCTCCCATCTGCCCCTCCTCTCCCCCCCTTCCCCCTCCAACCCTTCCTCACCTATGGGATCAATTACCAGTGTTGTTGGAACGGTTTTGTGTGGGAGGCACCGGAGACGCAATTTGCAGAGACCGGCCGAGCCTTGGCACAAAGGAGGAACCTAGTGAACTGTTCTTCGGTGTGATGCCCCAATTCTTCTTCTTTTTCTGCGTTCCAGAATCATGACTCATATTTCCAGACCAGTTTGTTGGATGAAGGCTGCTGTTGTCTTCAGGTCCTCCATTGTGCCCCAAAGCTTTGCCGCAAGCGTGGCTGCGTGTGGCCAGCGCTGTATCCGTGCATCCTGGTAAAGGGGGCAGGACTGAAGAATGTGCTCGGGGGGTTGTGGGCCTGTCTCACAAGGGCAGTCAGGTGTGTGCGATAGCCCAGTACGATGGAAATGGGCTCGCAGACGGCAGTGACCAGTTCGTAGTCTGAAGATTGTGGTCTGTTGGTGTCACTGTAGTTGGGGCAGCTGATCATCAGACGGGTGCAAGGAAGTTTGCAGCTCTTTTCCCCGCATGGAAGCCATCATCCTCTACCAGTACTGTGGCTCCGCGGGTACTTGGGACATCATCGTTCAATGCCTTGGTCAGCTTCCAAAGCTTCCCAGTGCTGTTTTTCAGGCTGAGTGCTGAAGTTGTTTCATGCCAGCACTGTTGGATTTCTTTTGTCTTGGTACTGTTGAATTCTTCTTTCAATTCATTGTGCCTAGCTGTTTGCGCACAAGAGGATGCCCCAGTGAGTCTTCTCGGAGTTCGAGAAGAAGAAGAACAAGAACAAGAACAAGAAGAAGAACAAGAACAAGAAGAACAAGAAAGGGAAGAAGAAGAAGAAGAAGAAGAAGAAGAAGAAGAAGAAGAAGAAGAAGAAGAAAAACAACAACAACAACAACAAGAAGGAGAAGAAGTAGACGTACTTTGATGCAGGTTGGTGGGAGGAGAGCCGAGCAAGTCGAAGTTCGGAGTTTTGACACTCCCCGCAGGTTTTCTTACAGCCTGAAGGCCGACAGACTATAAAGAATCCCTGTAACCACTCTACTCCCTTTCCTGCCCTGCGCCCCCCCCCCTCCCCCTTCCATTAGCCCTCCCTGCCTCCACACGCCCACCTCTTCCCCTCTCTTGTGGCAGATGACTGGGAACCGGCGGAAAGGAAGGAAGGCGACACGCCCCACTTGCCTGGCCGGCTTATTGCTCGACTAGTCAGCAACCCCATTGATTGGCTCTCAGACACGCAGGTTGGCTGGGTAGGTGGATGGGGGTGGTGGTGGTGGTGATGGGTGGTGAGCTGGTTGAGTTTGTGGTCGTCGACAGGTGATGGAGTAAGTGTGTGTGTGTGAAGGGGGAGGGGGGAGGGAGGGAATGCGTGCGCGCTCGTGTGTGTGTGTGTGTGTGTGTGTGTGTGTGTGTGTGTGTGTGTGTGGTGTGTGTGTGTGAAAGAGAATGAGAGAGAGAGAGAGAGAGAGAGACAGACAGACAGACAGACAGACAGACAGACGAGACAGAGAGACAGAGAGAGAGAGAAGAGATGAGGAATAAGACATGACGTGGAGGTGGGGACTCGAGGCGGGGGAAGGGGAGCCTGGTTCGAGGAGGACGTAAAACAGATCGATTTCATTGATTTCTAGCACCGGAAAAAGTTCACCACGGTGCCCATATTTTCTGGCTGGACCCCCCCCCCCCCCCCCCCCAATCCCCGTCTCTCTCCCTCTTTCTCAAGGCGCGCGCGTACACACACACACACACACACACACACACACACACACACACACACACACACACACACACACAGAGTCCATTTTTGTGCGCGCACATGCGTGAATCTATGTTTGCAGGAAATGGGGGGGCGGGGGGGGGGGGGGGGGGGGGGGGGGGGGGGGGGGGGGGGGGGGGGGGGGGGGGGGGCAAAGGGGGAGGGAGGGAGTAATGACAAAGAGACGCGCTGTTTATAGCCCTGCCCACCACGGAAATCGTATCAGAGATCAAAGAAAATCGGAATCAAAAGCCTACACGCAGGAGTAGTTAGGTAAAGTTTTAAATATCCCTCCCCTGTCCCCCCGAATGCACACACACACACACACACACACACACACACACACACACACACACACACACACACACACACACACACACCACTTCCTAAAATTAAAACACAAATCCAAAACCACCAGGAAGCTATTAAGGGATGATGCGTCGTGATCACAGTTCACGCACGTGTCAAACCAAACGAAAAAAATATTCATTTCCGAAAATAAAATTCGAAATGCCATCTGGTGAAGCATCTCCGGTCATGAGGTCTTCCAAAGAGTCTGCGGTGAAACACTTCTGTGAGTCTGGAGTGATATGAAACAAAAGCCAGCACTGCAGATGACGCTGAAGACAGAATAACATTGGCCAGAGAGCTTCTTCACTCCTTCAAAAGACCAGGGTGTGATGACAGTATGATCAGTACGTAGCCTGCACAACAAGTTTTTTTGTTTGTTTGTTTGTTGTTTTTTTTTTTTTTCCGTTGAAGAAAGAATGAAAAGACCACCACGCCAGGGCAAGAGCAGATGGTATCAAGTAAAGGTACGGAGGACGTTTGCACGTGCGATTTCATCATGATCACCACGAGAAGCTTGTCGAAGACCAACGTGCTCTGGCTCACAAAGTGGAAGTTTCCGTTGTTGTTGTTGTTGTTGTTGCTGCTGTGGCTGGTTATCTTAAAGACGAGTGCTGGTCAGATATGTACTTAACCTCAATTCCTGGACAATTCTTTTTTGAGTTTACAAACGAACGTTTGCGTTCTATGCCACTTCGGTTCGCTTTTGCAGCCCAAACCCCACCCCTACACCCCGATCCCACACCTTTAGAAACAGAGTGGTTCTCATATTCTTTTGAGCAGCGTAGCCCACATACAACAATATGGTCTGTGCGACCGTCCTCTCTCTCTCTCTCTCTCCCCTCTCTCTCTCTCTCCTCTCTCTCTCTCTCTGTTGTTGTTGTTGTTGTTTTGTTTTACATCTTTCCACATTACGTGATATTAGACGGTGTGGTGTGTGTGTGTGTGTGTGTGTGTGTGTGTGTGTG
>CM065727.1:34020720-34023220 GCA_033310375.1 Conus canariensis | reverse complement strand
CACAAAGTCGGTTCCATATTTCATGAGACATGAATAAGCACAATCCATTAAAGCCAAGGCCAGAATGACCGCCCCATTCCCCATAGATTTTCCAATGAAACACACCACTGGCTGACACCCCCTTGTTGAGAAGAAAAATGAATATTGAAAAACGAGACAGCGGTGGCCAGTTATTCGATTTTCCTTAGACCGATGGATCAATTCAGAAAAAAAAAAAAAAAAAGAAAAAAAAAAAGAAGAAAAAGACGTACGGGGGGAAACCAAAACATGTAGAATAAACACCCACTTTCTTTAAACCGATAGACCAATTCAGAAAAAACAACAACAAAAATAAACAGGTGTAGACAAACACTCGATTTCTATACGACCGATGCACCAGTTTCGCAGCCTAGACCAACCAGCGAGTCAAAGATTCAAAATTCGAGGAAAAGGAGAACCGCCCCCCCCCCCCCCCCCCCCCTCCCTTCCCCCTTTTTTCTTCTTAACACATTGCAAAACAAATTGTTTCTTTTCGATTTAACACCCCTACCCTCCCCTCCATACACACACCAGTATAATAAGTCCCAAATCAAAGAACCCACAACATGGGCTTCACTTCCTTGAGTCCTATATTCAAAACGAGGCGAAGGAGCAAGGGGTCCTCTTTCCTTGGGCCCACCGGCAAAACGAGCTGGTCATATTGATAAGCGCTCCCCCCCCCCCCCCCCCCCCCCCCCCCCCCCCCCCCCCCCCTTGCTTCCCAGCACCAGTTTCGCAGCCTGAACCCCTTTCCCCGTTCTGAAGCAACCTTTTTTTATCATGGGGGTAGGTCAGTGGGTGTTTAAAAAAAAAAAAAGGATAATCCTACTCTCCTTTTCAATCGACTGCATGATATACCCAAAATACTCCTTCATTCCAACTGGCAAGTCAGTCGCTGGTCTATCAAGAGGGGGTTCCGCTGAGCGGGTTTTTCTACGCTCGTTTCCTTCCTCTCACCCCCACCCCCATCCACCAACCCTACCCTCTCTCTTCTCCTTCTCTTCCCATCTTCCCAACCCCTTGCCCTGTCAGACTGACTGAACTGGTATTAGAGCCCAGTCCACACAACAAACCCAACGGTATTCTCCGGCTGTTTATTGTTAATTTTAGCAACAGAATCCAACGCTGGCTCACCGGAGCTTTTGACTATTCAGGGAACGAATGGCGGTCAGGACTTTGTATGTTTGTTTGGAGGGGGGGGATGGGGGGTTTTTTTCAGACCTTTCTTCATTCTTGTGAAGGAGAGCTTATGTCTTGGGCCTTCACGCTTGTTTAAGAATTGTTCATCTAATCTTCCAGCCTTATCTCCATTTCCCTTTCTTTCCATAATTTAAATCCCGTTTTTTAAAAATCTCCAGACAGGTGGGGCGAGCAAGACTTCCAGCCGCTTGGGAAAAAACCCGGGGAATGTCAGAAAAACATAATCAAAGGCGCAAATAGTTTTTTTGTGACAACCCCCGCTGTCGACTGCCTGAACCCCCCTCGGCAAACCCCCTTGCCCATTACGTCCTTGGTACGCTGCTTTAGCCCTTTCGAGTCTTAGAACCAAAACTCCAAACCCCCAAATATTGGTCGTAAAAGTGCCGGGCAAGCCTGCCTTCATCAAAGCGAAAGGGCAAAAACTTTATGTAAACTTTCTGCCCCCGTGCCCATGAAAGCTTTCCCAAAAGAGCAAAGGCAAAAGCACGGCGGCCCCCAACTCCAACCTCTGATTGCCCTTTGTTGCTGATATAAAATATATAATAATTGGGGTGTGTGTTGTGTGTGTGTGTGTGGGTGTGTGTGTTGTGTGTGTGTGGTGTTACCCCCAACACACACACACACACACACACACACACAAAAACAAAACAACACACACCCACACACACACACGCCGTATGAAGAACAGTTTTGTGCCGTTTGCATTCGGCCCACTCCTTTTACACCCATTTTTATCTTTTAAAAAAGGCGAAGCTCTTGGTCAGTCCTGTCATGTACCACTCACATGAAAATAATTTCTTTTGAGTGTTGGGAAATTTTCGATGTCAGACATAAAAACGTACAGCGACTCTTGTAAAACCCGTTCAGAGATGTCCCACCGATGTAATTTGAATTTTTGAAAGAGACAACGTTTTCAAACTAAGATTTTACGGAGGAAAGTTCTTAAACAAAATTTTGGTTGGTTTTTTTTAAAAAATTGGGTTTTTAAAAGGCTGTGGAAGAGTCTTTTTTTTTTTTTTTCCTTTTTTTATTCAAAGACGGTGTTACTTCAACCGGGACAGCCCTGTTAGCCCCTTTGCGATCGGGGTAGGCTGTAAGCCATCACCAAAACTACACACACCACACACACACACACACACCAACACACACACACAACCCCCCCACCTTTTGGTACCACTTTTGGTTTGTAAGATTTTTCTCTCACAAAGCAAAAACCCTCTGTGTATTTATAAAACGTCCCTTTCATTTGAAACGAACGTGTAATGAGAAAATGCCTTACAAT
>CM065727.1:34012273-34020620 GCA_033310375.1 Conus canariensis | reverse complement strand
TTTGCTTTTTACTCCTAAAACACACTGAAGTCTGAGGACCAGTCTCAAAAGAGCGATTAAAAAACACAGAAGGGGGGAAAAATGTGTTGTGTGGTGGCGTGCTGCGTCGTCGGGCGTGCGTGTTGTGTGTGTGTGTGTGGTGGTTTGTGTTTGTGTGTGTGTGTGTGTGTGTGTGTGTGTGGATGGGGCTAAAAACCACCCTTGAGGGGGGAAAGTCCAACGACAGACAAAAAAAACCCCCCCAAATTTTTTAAAAAAAAAAAAAATTGAACAAAAAAAGTTGCTATTTCATCAAAACAGGGGGGGGGTGTTGAAACCTTTTTTCAGGACCACGAGTAAAAGGAATAAAAAACCAAAAAACCTCTCACCTGCAGAGAAAACACCAAGACATACACAATTCTTCACTTTTACAGTACTACAACAACACACTTCTCCCCCAAAAAACCTACACACACACACCACACACACACACACACACCACACACACACACCACCACACACACACAATCCAAAACGCCCCGTGCCTTTCAAAGAAGAGAAGAGAAGAGAACTTCGGGAGGGCCGGATCCCCGGAAAACCTCGAACTGTAATCCCCCCTTCTTTGCAAGAGGCCAAAAAACAACTGTTCGCTGCGGTCGGTCGCAGCTCCTCCCGACGAGATCAATGCCTGGATTAGACGACTTGTCATCGCCTTCCCCAAACATAAGTTTACGGGAAAAGGGCAGAAAGAATTCCAAAAAGGGCCTTTTTGCCCCACCCCCCACACACATCCATTCTCTCTCTCTCTCTTCTCCCCTTTTCTTCTCTCTCTCTCTTTTCCCCTCTCTCCTCTCTCCCTCTCTCTCTCCCCTCTCTCTTTTCCCCTTAAAACGATGACACCCAAAACGCCTTCAAACCCCTTCCCCCCTAGCCCCGAGCCACAAAACACTTTGTTCATAATTATAAAACCCGGACATAGATGTAGCCCCCCCCACCTCCCCCCAACCCCCCCCCCCCCCCTTTTTCCCTCTCCATATAAACCCCCCCCCACCACCACGATCACACAAAGGGAAAAGGCGCCCCGGGGGTGGTAGTTGTTGGGATATGAATGAGATGGGGGGGAGAGGGGGGGGAGAGAGAAAGAGAGAAAAAGACAGACAGAGAGAGGGGGGAGGGAGGTGGTGATGGTGGAGGAGGAGTGGAAGGTTTCCCAAAAACAAATTCTATTTCCAATGTTTAAAAAAAATCCAACCACTCATTTCGCGTTGTTTTCTCTCTCTCTTCTCCCCTCTCTCTCTCTCTCTTCTCTCCTCTCTCTCTCTTCTCTCTGAACGTGTCGCTGGATATTTTTGTTTTTTCCTTTTTTGACTTTTTGGAAGACGACCAAATGAAACCAAACAAATGTTGTCCACCAGGGGGTCATTTTAAAATTTCAGGTTCATTCCAATTTCAAAAACTACTGAAACAGACAATTTCGTCGTTTCCGTTGCTTTTTATGTGACCGACACACGGATTGGTTGGGAGCTAAGATCAGGCCTATCATCCAAAACCACACAGCTAAAAACAACTCGTTTGACAGCCAGCTTTTTAAAATGAATGAATGGCGTTTTCCCCCTTTTGAATCGACAGTCTCATAATTCGTACTATTCCAATGATAAAAAACTGACCCGAAATTTTGTTCTATTTCTTGTAGGCTTTCTGTTTCTTTCTTTCTTTTTCCCTTGTATCAGGTCATCTTCTAACAAATTCAAGGCCAGTGATTGTGGACATTGGGGGTTTTTAGTCGTGGAAATATGAGTTTTAGTAACGAAAAGCAGGTTGTAGCCAGTGGAAATTGAAGTTTCACTGACGAGTTAACGACATTAAGCTGGTGAGAAGCGATTTTTTTTTTAAGTAGCGCTTTTGGCTTGTACAAAACGCAAACTGTACAGGCACGTGGCCGGCAGGATTAAATTCCGTATATTCACCGGAGGCTTGTCGAATCTTCAACATTTCTGAAATTTCCACGAATGACCTTTTCACAAATTTGGTTCCATATTTCATGAGAAATGAATAACACAATCCATTAAAACCAAGGGGCCAGAATGACCGCCCCATTCCCCATAGATTTTCCAATGGAAACACCCAATGGTGACACCCCCCTTTTGAGAAAAAAAATGAAATTGAAAAAACGAACAGCGGGTGGCCAGTTATTCGATTTCCTTTAGACCGATGGATAAATTCAAAAAAAAAAAAAAGGAAAAAAGAAAAAAAAAAGAAAAAAAAGACGTACGGGGGGAAACCAAACAGGTTTAGAATAAACACTCCCTTTTTTTTAAAAAAACCCATAGACCAATTCAGGAAAACAAACAACAACAAATAAACAGGTGAAAACAAACACTCGATTTCTATACGACCGTTTCACCCATTTTCGCAGCCTGACCAACAGCGAGTCAAAGATTTTAAAATTCGAGGAAAAAAGGGGCACGCCCCCCCCCCCCCCCCCCCTTTCCCCTTTCCCCCTTTTTTCTTCTTAACACATTGCAAAACAATTGTTCTTTTCGATTTAACACCCTACCTCCCCTCCATACACACACCAGTTATAATAAGTCCCCAAAAAAGAACCCACAACATGGGCTTCACTTCCTTGGTCCTATATTCAAAACGAGGCGAAGGAGCAAGGGGTCCTCTTTTCCTTAGGCACAGGCAAAACGAGCGGTCATATTGATAGCGTCCCCCCCCCCCCCCCCCCCCCCCCCCCCCCCCAAAGAAAAAATCGGCAGTAATCTGGGCCCAACAAAGACTTTGACTTCCCTGCACCAGGTTTCCCGCACTAAAAACCTTCGAGTTCTGAAGCAACCTTTTTCATCATGGGGAGTAGGTCAGTGGGTGTTAAAAAAAAAAAAAAGGAAAATCCTACTCTCCTTTCAATACGACTGCATGATATACCCCAACTACTCCTTCATTCCAACTGGCAAGTCAGTCGCTGTCTATCAAGAGGTGTGTTCCGCCTGAGCGATTTCTTCTACGCTCGTGCCTTCCTCTCACCCTCCACCCCCATCCACCAACCCTACCCTCTCTCTTCTCCTTCTCTTCCGATCTTCCTAACCCCTTGCCCTGTCAGACTGACTGAACTGGTATTAGAGCCCAGTCCACACAACAAACGCCAACGGTATTCTCCGGCTGTTTATTGTTAATTCTAGCAACAGAATCCAACGTCTGGCTCACCGTGAGCTTTTGACTATTCAGGGAACGAATGGCGGTCAGGACTTTGTATGTTTGTTTGGAGGGGGTGGGGATGTGGGGTGTTGTTTCAGACCTTTCTTCATTCTTGTGAAGGAGAGCTTATGTCTTGGGTCCTTCACGCTTGAATTATAGAATTGTTCAGTCACTAATCTTCCAGTCCTTATCTCCATTTCCCTTTCTTTCCAGTAAGTTTAATCCCGTTTCTTCAAAGTCTCCAGACAGGTGGGGGCGAGCAAGACTTCCAGCCAGCTTCGAGAAAACCGGGGAATGTCAGAAGAACATAATCAAAGGCGACGAATAGTTGTTGTGACAACACCCGCTGTCTGAGCTGACCTGAACTCCCTCGGCAAAGCCCCTTGCCTCATTACGGTCACGTTGGTACGCATGCTTTAGCCGCTTTCAGAGTCTTCAGAACCAGATCACTCCAAGACCAATATTATTGGTCGTAAAGAGTGCCATGGCAAGCGCTGCCTTCAGTCAAGCGCAAGGCAAATACTTTATGTATTACTGTTGCTGTCCCCGTGCCCATCGCAGCATTCCAAAGAGCAAAGGCAGAAAGCACGGCGGCCCCCAACTCCAACCTCTGATTGCCCTAGTGTATGCTGATATTTATATATATATATATATATATATATTTGTGTGTGTGTGTGTGTGTGTGTGTGTGTGTGTGTGTGTGTGTGTGTGTGTGTGTATACCCCCAACCCCACACACACACACACACACACACACACACACACACACACACACACACACACACACACAGCCGTATAGAAGAAACAGTTTTGTGCCGTTTGCATTCAGGCCACTCCTTTTACACCCATGTTTATCTCTTAAAAGGCGAAGCTCTGTGGTGCAGTCCATGTCATGTACCACTCACAGTGAAACATAATATTCTTTTAGAGTGTTGGGACTTGCATGATGTCAGACATAAAAACTGTACAGCAGACTCCTTGTAAACCTTGTTCAGAGATGTCCCACCTGATGTAATCTTTGAATTTCTGAAAGAGATCAACGTTTTTCAATCTAAGATTTTACGGAGGAAAGTTCTTAAACAAAATTCCTGGTGTGTTTTTAAAAGGTGTGTTTTAAATGGCTGTGTGAATGAGTCTTTTTCTTTTTTTTCACTTTTTATATTCAATGACGTGTGTTGACTTCAACGCGGTGACAGCCCTGATATAGCCCTTTGCGATCGGCTAGGCTGTAAGCAACATCACCTTATCTTACACACACACACACACACACACACACACACACACACACACACACACACACACACACACACACTTGTGGTGACCACTTATGGGTAGTAAGATTTTTCATGCTCACTACGCTAAACCATCTGTGTGATTGATAAGAACGTCCCTTTCCATTTGAAACGAACGTGCTAATGAGAAAATGACCTTCACAATATGGTCGAGTCGCTGGTTCAAGAGAGATCGATCTAGCGCTCGCATTTTGACACTCGCCAGATCTGACCACCTAAGTAAGCGAGCAAGTACTCGCCCACTTTGGGGAGAGGAACTTGCTGTTATTGTTACTGTTGTTGTTGTTGTTGTTGAATTTCTTCTTCTTCTTCTTCTTCCAACAGTTATAGCCAAGGTCAAGACTTCGCTCTTGTTTTTAGATTCTGTGTCGACCATTCTTCTTTCAACAGTTACAGCCGAGGTCAAGACTTTGCTCTTGTTTTCAGATTCTGTGTCGACCATTGATCTCCATGTAATTTGTTTCTCTTCACCGAAGTAACGACGTCAGAACGCCTCAACGTGCATTCTCAACAAACAACATGGAATGAACTGCCGATGTGAGTCGTTCTAGTGGCATCAAAGTCGTCTTACATCGGCCTCTTATCCCCCACCCCAGCCCTGCCTGCCCTCTCTTTCTCATGTTTCTGAAATGGGTTATATGCCTGCCCTCTCTTCCTCTTGTTTCTGAAATAGTTATATGCCTGCCCTCTCTTCCTCATGTTTCTGAAATGGTTATATGCCTGCCCTTCTTCCTCATGTTTCTGAAATGGTTATATGCCTGCCCTCTCTTCCTCATGTTTCTGAAATGGTTATATGCCTGCCCTCTCTTCCTCATGTTTCTGAAATGGTTATATGCCTGCCCTCTCTTCCTCATGTTTCTGAAAACCAGCCTCCTCTTCCGTTCTGAATGTAATGCCTGCCCTCTCTTCCTCATGTTTCTGAAACCACCGATGCCTGCCCTCTCTTCCTCATGTTTCTGAAATGGTTATATGCCTGCCCTCTCTTCCTCATGTTTCTGAAATGGTTATATGCCTGCCCTCTCTTCCTCATGTTTCTGAAATGGTTATATGCCTGCCCTCTCTTCCTCATGTTTCTGAAATGGTTATATGCCTGCCCTCTCTTCCTCATGTTTCTGAAATGGTTATATGCCTGCCCTCTCTTCCTCATGTTTCTGAAAACGATTGCCTGCCCTCTCTTCCTCATGTTTCTGAAACCACCGATGCCTGCCCTCTCTTCCTCATGTTTCTGAAACCACCGATGCCTGCCATACCTGACCTGAACTTTAAACCTGACCCTACTTTGACTTACTACACAGGACGCAAACCTTGTGTTCAGTGTCATTTGCCTTGGGGCTTTTGAGCTGCGAAATGACACAAGTTGGAGAAACAAGCCAATGTGACAGACCTCTTCCTTCTGTTTCCATCACACAAAGTGTTCAGCTCATCTAACCACAACACAAACAGGAGAGAGAGAGAGAGAGAGAGAGAGAGAGAGAGAGAGAGGAGAGAGAGAGAGAGAGAGAGTGTGTGTATGTGTGTGCAAGCGCATGCACGCTTGTGTGTGTGTGTGTGTGTGTGTGTGTGTGTGTGTGTGTGTGTGTGTGTGTGTGTGTATGTGTGTGTGTGTGTGTGTGTGTGTGTGTGTGTTGTGTTGTGTTGTGTTGTGTTGTGTTGTGTTGTGTTGTGTTGTGTTGCGTTGTGTTGTGTATGTGTGTGTGTGTGTGTGTGTGCGCGCGCGCGCGCGCGCGTAATAAACAATAGCAGAAGTCCGAGGAATTCACAAATACAAAAATCCCAGCCATTCAAAGAGGGTAGAAAAAGAGGCGGTGGGTGGGGTGGGGTGGACAGGGAGCACAAGAAGGGAATGGAGGGTGGAGAGCGGGGGAAACTGCGACTCCATTCAAAGAAAAAAAAAAAAGGAGGCGGGTGGGGGGGGGGGGGGGGGGGGGGGGGGAGGATGAACCTTAAGGAATAGTACCAGATTAAAAAATCAAATCTTCTCAACGACATTGAGTGTCGTAAAACGCTTGCCTGGAATGTGCTATGAATTCCTGTGATCGGAAAGAGAGATGACGCCCAAGAGCCCCTTCTAAGCTGTTGGTATTATAATGGCATAATGCTCCCCTCTCCAGTTCCCCTTCTCCATCTCCAGCCCTCCGCCAACTTTCCGAAGTACATCTGCCGCTTCACACTGGCAAACATCGTTTTCACAGCTTGGGCGGGGCACTGTAGCTGGGTCAATGAGACTGAAAGGAGGGGCGGCAGGGCAGAGGGAGTGGGAGGAAAAAGGAAAGACTGGGTGAGAGAGAGAGAGAGAGAGAGAGAGAGAGAGAGAGAGAGAGAGAGAGAGAGAGAGAGAGAGAGAGAGAGAGAGAGAGGGAGACTCGGAGAGGAAGGCGAAGGAGAAACGGGGAATGGGGGGAGGGGGTAACAAAATTGATGCACCTGAAATAAACAGTGCATGGACGGCCCCTAAAGGTAGGTATAGCACCGATCAGAAGCCCCCCTCCCCCTTTCCCCACTCCACACACACACTCACTCACTCTCTCTCTCTCTCTCTTCTCTCTCTCTCTCTCTCTCTCTCTCTCTCTCTCTCTCTTAACGCGAGTGGACACCGAAGAACGTTTAACTCGGGGGGAAAATGTGTTCTGAATTCCTTCTAAGTTCACGTAACATGACGTTTAAAAGAGCTCCGCCGGGGCTATCGTGATACGACGATGCCAAAGTGATCCGTCGCTTGACTTACATACCAACATCCACTTCAAAACTGTGCCAGGATATACGGACAATGAGAAGAAAAGGGCACTGACCATGAAGGTCGGGAGGGGGGTGGGGGGGGGGGGGGGGGGTAAGGAAAACCGGAACAGACGTAAAGAAACAGGTTTGAAGAAGCCTCTGAACTGTGTCAAAGTCGGAGTAATTAAGAAAAAAGAAGAAGGGGGCTGGGGGGGGGGGGGGGGGGGAGGGGGGGTTGCTTCCCATGATTTAAAAAAAAAAATCTTTTTGAGATTAGAAAAATGGTAACATGAAATGTTAGCATTTACATCATTCGTAGGTTTTAATACCCCATGAAACTCTACTACCTTGTAGATACTTATCAGTCTGTCAAGGTAACAACTCACGGTATTCAACGTTACCTGGAAAATTCGCGATATTCTTACTGGACAGATCCTGGTTCTGCCCATTCAATCCGGATCCGTACAAAAAAAATCATAAGCTTTGTTCTTGGGTCACATCCCATCTATCTACAAAGTTTCATCAAAACCGGTTTTGTAGTTTTTTTGCGCACTAAAATGTGTACCGATCTTCATTAGCAGCAATGGATCCGCTATTTGATCCAGATCCGCATTCAAATTGAACGGTTTCGTTCTCGGGTCACATTCTATCCTGTGATCCAGTTTGGCTGGGGAAAAAAAAAACTCAGTAGTTTGAGCGTAAATTTGCTGACATACATACAAACGGACGCGCGTGAAAACGTAATTTACTTGTCTCCCCCCCCCCCTCCCCCGCCCCCTTGTTCGAGAGAGAGAGAGAGAGAGAGAGAGAGAGAGAGAGAAGAGAGAGACAGACAGACAGACAGACAGACAGACAGACAGGCAGGCAGAGAACATGTTTAACTGTTCGGCCACAGGTAAATACAAACGGTGAATTCAAGTAGTTCATATGCAAGTGACAAGTTGTCTTGTAGATCTTGTAAAACTTTACAGATTTGAGTATGAGTATTTTATCCATATGTAAATACACCCGTCTCTTAAAAGCTTAACAAACTAAGAGTGACAACAATGAGTAACAGATTACATTTTTTTTTATTCATTTACTTTTTTTTTGTCATTAGAAAGTTTGTGAGAGAGATGAAAGAGAGATGGACGATTAAGAGACAGAGTGCCACTTGCTGAGACA
>CM065727.1:33994773-34007273 GCA_033310375.1 Conus canariensis | reverse complement strand
CTTACTCGCACTAACACACACACACACACACACACACACACACACACACACACACACACACACACACACACACACAAGACCGACTTCCAAGCACCAGAAACTGATCCATTTCCTCATACGTCTGATCAAATTCCTCGCACCAGAAACAGACCGACCGACTTCCAGGACCTCACGTCCAGTCGGTTACCAAGTCTGTCTTGCTATACACACTCCGCTAAACAAAGATTCGTTATCTCCCAGCCATCACCAGTAACAATAATAATTCAGTGCCTTCCACGTCCATCGGACAGCCCAAATATTAGTCAGCTTACTGGCTTTTCTCTTTCCTTTTTGCTAACCCTAATCTTCAGAGCACAATGCCGGGGACCCCGGTTCGCCTCAAAGACCTGGTGATGGGCAGTACAGCAGTTCTGGGATCACAGTCGAGCATTAGCTCGAGTATTTTTTCTACCTGCAGGTATAACAATTCAAATATGGTCAGGAAAAAGAGCTGGGTGACGACTGAGAATGAATGAGAGAGAGAGAGAGAGAGAGAGAGAGGAGAGAGAGAGAGAGAGAGAGAGAGAGAGAGAGAGAGAGAGAGAGAGAAAGGGGGGGGGGGGTGGAGAGGGGAAAGGAGACAGGGGGAAGAAGAGTGCTGTCTCTACACCAGTACAGCCCTTAAGTGTGACCGGCAAAGTAAATAAGTTTCCTTTTCTTGTGCCACACCTGTCGACGGTTGAGGGGGGCTACTGCTGGCACCTCTCTCTCTCTCTCTCTCTTTCTCTCCACGAGGCCCCGGCACTTTGCTAATTGGGAGAGCAGTGCTTTGTGTCACACAAACAGTGACGACGACGGAATGGGTCGGGGGAGGGGGGGGGTACATGTAGTGGTGGTGGGAGAGCGGGGACGACTCGTAGACCGTGTTCTGGCTTGCTGCCCGAATGGCAATAATCCCTTGCTGTTGGAAGTGGTTCCACTTCACGGCGTCCGGGCCCCCACCGGCACTCGATCGGCTGTTGGTCGCTTATGGTGTGTGTGTGTGTGTGTGTGTGTGTGTGTGTGTGTGTGTGTGTGTGTGTGTGTGTGTGTGTGTGTATGTGTGTGTGTGTGAGTGTGTGTGTGTGTGTGTGTGGTGTGTGTGTGTGTGTGACACTGTTGACTGACTGCATGGCTGCTGTGTGGGGCCACCGTGTTGCTTGCTGCCAGTGCCACCGTACGCTTGCTGACGGTTGACGGTTGACTGTGTGTGTGTGTGTGTGTGTGTGTGTGTGTGTGTGTGTGTGTGTGTGTGTGTAAAAGTGTACAACAGCGAGTGTGTGAGTGAGTGAATGAGAGAGAGAGAGAGAGAGAGAGAGAGAGAGAGTGTGTGTGTGTGTGTGTGTGTGCGTGTGCGTGCGTGCGCGTACGCAAGTGTTTATGTATGAGTACATAAGTGTGTGTGTGTGTGTGTGTGTGTGTGTGTGTGTGTGTGTGTGTGTGTGTGTGTGTGTGAGTGTGTATGTGTGTGTGTGTGTGTGTGTGTGTGTGTGTGTATGCGTGTGCGTATGTGTTGTGTGTGTGTGTGTGTGTGTGTGTGTGTGTGTGTGTGTGTGTGTGTGTGTGTTGTGTGTGTGCGTGCGTGTGCATGTGCGTCCGTGTGTATGTGCGTGTGTGTGTTTGCATGCATGCGAGTGTGTGTGTGTGTGTGTGTGTGTGTGTGTGTGTGTGTGTGTGTGTGTGTGTGTGGAAATCGTACGGAGGATGGGGTGGGGAGAAGACACACACACACACACACACACACACACACACACACACACACACACACACACATATATATATATATATATATACAGAGGGACAGAGTGAGAGAGACAGACAGACAGAGAAAGAGAGGCGGGGTGGGGAGGGGGGTGGGGTTCCCACAGGAAAGCACACAGAGAGACTTGATCGGACTGATTGCCTGAGGAGACAGAGGAGGTGTGAAAAACAAAGTGCCTTTTGTTCCCTTCACTGGGCAGAAGGCATTCTTGTCCTCTCAAGTGCCCCTCTCCCCCCCCCCCCCCCCCCCTGTCCAGTCCACTCTCCACCACAAACTGCTCCCCTCTCTGCTTTGAGAAATATTTTATGCATGGCTGAGTTTTAACAATCTAACAATGTGTACATCATGTTGACCTATTCTGTCACTATTTTGTAAAGTTGCAGTCTTATATTAAATTATTTCGTTCTTGAAAAACTATTCACATACTCTCTTTCTTTCTTTCCTTAAGAGCTTGGCTTCTTTGATGAATGCAATTCTTATTATTTCTCTTCCCTTCCTTATCCTTTCCCTCCTTTATCTATCTTTTTCTCTGTATCCATTTGCATATCTACATGCATGCGCATGTGTGTGTATGTGCGTGCGTGTGTGTGTGTGTGTGTGTGTGTGTGTGTGTGTGTGTGTGGTGTGTGTGTGTGTGTGTGTGTGAGAGAGAGAGAGAGTGTGTGAGTGTGTATGCGAAATGTGAACACAGTACATAAACATCATATTCTGTTCGTAAAACTCAATGCATATAAACATGTATCTGACACGAGAGGGAACAAATGACCTTTAGGTGATCAGTATATTGAAGCACTCTCAAAGAACCTAATGTTACCATCTACTGCATATTAATACGCTAAGTGATATATAACTATACCAGGACAGTAACCACTGGTGGATGATCACAACCATACTAGTGACTGGACTCATCCAGCGATTAAAACTAGAGTCTAAAGGCTTCTGGTAAGACTCATCCAGCAGTTAAAACTAGAGTCAAGCCACTTCTGGTTAGACTTATTCAGCTGTTAAAGCTAGAGTCAAGCAGCTTCTGGTTAGACTCATCCAGCGGTTAAAACTAGAGTCTAGAGGCTTCTGGTTAGACTCATCCAGTGGTTAAAACTTGAGTCTAGCGGCTTCTGGTAGACTCATCCAGTGATCAAAACTAGAGTCAAGCAGCTTCTGGTTAGACTCATCCAGCAGTTAAAACTAGAAAACTAGAGTCTAGCAGCTTCTGGTAAGACTCATCCAGCGGTTAAACTAGAGTCGAGCGGCTTCTGGTTAGACTCATCCAGCATTTAAAGTAGAGTCAAGCGGCTTCTGGTTAGACTCATCCAGTTGATAAATCTAGAGTCAAGCGGCTTCTGGTTAGACTCCTCCAGTGGTTAACACTAGAGTGACGTGGCTTCTGGTTAGACTCCTCCAGCAGTTAACACTTAGAGTCAAGCCGTTCTGGTTAGACTCATCCAGTTGTTAAATCTAGAGTCAAGCGGCTTCTGGTTAGACTAATCCAGCGATTAAAACTAGAGTCGGGCAGCTTCTGGTTAGACTCATCCAGTGGCTAAAACTAGAGTCAAACTAGCTGCAAAAGATGGTTCCAGGGGCAGATCAAGTTGAAATGGAAGGTGGGAGGTTTCAAACTGAGACTGGGGTACAGGGGCAGCCTACGGTCGCTTAGGATCGATGGACAACTCCCCAGTGAGGGCTCTCCCCGCCCCCCCCCCCCCCCCCCCCCCACAAGGCTGAAGGTAATGCACACACATCTGATGCCTCTCATGGAAGACATAACAAGGGGTCCTTTCACTAAATATGCAAGTGTAAATCTATTATCTAAAAAAAAAATATAGAGGCGGTGGAGGAGGTGAGGGATCTGTACACACAAGGCACCCTTCTCAACCTATCCCCACCCACAAATATATCCCTGGATTCTTGCATTTGAAAAGGAATCCAGAAGGCCCCAGTGGCTGCTAATGAAAGGTCATCTTCAACATTTTCACTTTTCTTTCACCCTTCCCTTTTTGTTCATTTCAGTCACTGTGTATAATGATGGAAGCATAGCTGTTCCCCTCCACTACTTAGGTTTTCCTGTCTTGTTGTTGAAAGCTAGATAATTCAAATGGGAACAAAGTAACACAAAATAATTTTTTTTTTAAAAGGAAAAAAAAGAGAGAAAAGAAACAGAAGAAAAATGAAAGAAAGTGCAAATATCAGTTTTCGTTCTGTGGGTATGAAATGCCCCATGCCAGTCCATTCCTCTGTACTGGACCTAATCCCACTTCCCAGCATGTTTCAACTCCAAGACACTTCCCCAGTGTACTAGGTTTGGCAGCCATTCCATGTTCATAAAGGCAGACAGGCATAATATCCCGAGTAATGAGAGAGCAGACCTATGATTATATCTCAGTTAGTCACTCGCCCATCTAGATTTTGTTTTCTATCAGCTTTTTTATCCAGTGTGGTAGATGTACTTAGTGTTCCCCAGTCTGAGCACTGTGGCTAAGCCATTGTACAGACATAGAAACGCCCCCACAAGCAAAAGCCAGGTCACTGAGTCAGTGGCTGGATATATAGGCATACAAGAGGATTTCATGAAAGGCTCTCATTGAAGGTCACCTACCTCCGCAATGTAGGTAGCCACATTCTATAACTTGAGGATTGAGCTTTTCTTTTTTCTTTTTAAATTCTATTTAGGAGAATGAAAGCTAGTAATGCTACAAACTTATCATGGCTAAAGGCAATCCCCTCAAAAAAACAACATTACAAGTAATTGTTGGAGGTAGTTTTTAAGGACCCAGTAATTCTACAGGATAACAATACCTTACCTTGTCATAAATGAAACAATGAGGTGTTGAATCAGTGTGCACCATGAATTCTAATTTTCAGACAAAACCAAAAAAGAAAAAAAAAATCTGTCATATGTGTTTCAAAAAACAAAATGACAGAAAGAAAGCAGCATCCAATTTAGTCAGAATGAAAGACATGATCACATAGTAGGATTTTTACTGCCCAAACCTAACAGGTGTTTCAAAGTATAGTATCAAAAACATAGGACAACACTTTAGTTTTAAGTCAAGGCCAGGAGTGACACAGACTTCTTGCATGTCAGAGGACGAAAACAAAAGCAACAGAAGGAAAGACGCATGTTTTATTTCTTGTTGATAATGTCAAACACTGTACTTGATTTTACCACCTAGGGACACTCCCATGCCTGCACCACTTCTTTATGGGCACTCTGACTCCAGCAGAGTTCGTGCAGGGAATGATTTCTGCATGTCAGGTGCACTGAGGCTGTGACATCTTTCGTGCATGTAAAATGGATGTGGGGCATGGATTAAGGTTTACTGTAAATGAACTGAACAGGGGAGAAAGAGATGCAGGAGAGAAGTAGGAGTGATGGGAGGGAATGAAAAGGGGAGGGGGGGGGGGGCAGTGGAAACTGGAAGGGTGGGGTTTGGTAGGAGAGAGTGGGCATAAGGAAAAGGGAGAGACAGACAGAGAGAAATGGAAAGAAGGGTGGAGGGGGAAGGACTGGGGAGCAGGAGGGGAAGAGACAGTGAGGAGGCAGAGAAATAGACAGTAACACAGACAAACATATGCATGTGTAAACAGACAGGCAGAGAGAGAGAGAGAGGGAGAGAGAGAGAGAGAGAGAGAGAGAGAGAGAGAGAGAGACAGACAGACAGACAGACAAGAGAGAGAGAGAGAGAGAGAGAGAGAGAGAGAGAGAGAGAGAGAGAGAGAGAGAGAGAGAAAGGAATAATAATAACAATGAGAACAACAATCCAACAAGAATACTATCAGCTCTTGGATGGTTGGTCTTCGTATTCTTTTTTAACCAAACTATTGACAACATAGGCAAAATCTTCTGATACATTACCTGGTACTATCAACATGACCGGATATGTGTGTGTGTGTGTGTGTGTGTGTGTGTGTGTGTGTGTGTGTGTGTGTGTGTGTTGTGTGTGGTGATATCCTAGTAATATATGTGTTATACCATTTTCATAACACTATATATTTTAAAAGCTCTCATTTCACCCCATGATCTTTGCTACCACCATTTCTTTTTTTTTCTTTCTTTCTTCTTTTCTTTTCTTTTTTTTTTTTTTTTAAACTCTAAGGTGCTTTGAAATATATAGTGCACACCATTAATTTTTCAACAAGATATGCAATATTTTCCACTTTTATGAACACGTCACCTTGGAACATACAGCATACCAAGTTCAGTGTAGAAAAAAAAGTATCAAGTCTCTGGCCCAGCCTCTGTACAGAACCTCTGTCAAAGGTCCACTGGCAGCAGCAAAAACCAAAAATCATGTCAAAAATACCCCTAAGTGCTACAGTGTAAAAACTCTCCACACTGACACAATCATATGGTATTGATATGATAAAAAAAAAAGTACTGATAGGCACAAAATATACTCTGCAAACAATAATATCATAGTTTCAATGTCTACTATCAACAGTATCAATGTCATAATGAGACCAGACCAGATTATGTGCACTGACCAGATGCAAGAGCACTCATATGAACTCATGCCAACAACCACTCCAGACACCTATTCTGACCAGAGTGCTAATCACACCTGCTGCTTCTAGGGTGGCTCAGACTTAGCCTCTTTACTTTACCATTTCTAAACAATCAGCTTGTTGTATACATGTACATGCCCAAATCAGAGTCAGATTTTCTATTGCTGTTGTTCAACCAAGATAAAAACATTTGTAACAGTCATGTTTTGCCCGCCCTAAGTAAAGATCAAAGAAAAAGATGTTCATGATGCATTTTGTCAGCGCAGTGTGCCTAAGATGAACGTTAACAAATGAAGCTATATACTGCATGTAAGGATAGAGAGCTGAAACATGCTGTGCACTGCATTGAGGAGCTCACAGGCTGATCAGTGCTTTGAACAGTGTTGACAGAGATTGGATATGATTGTATATCGTGCTCAAACTGGCTACCCAGATGGGTGCCAAAACTGATTTCATCATGCGCGGGGCATTTCAATAGATCGGACCCCGACTGGAACATGACAAAGTTGTTACCTGATACTCTAAAAACTATAGTAAATGTGTAGATCTTCTCAACTGAGAGATTAAAACAAACAAAAACAATTGGCAAATAGCAAGATGTCCTTACTTCACAACTATTGCTGGTATTACCATCACCACTATTACTACTACTTTTACTACAACTATTACTACTACTATTACTATGACTACAACACATACAAACATGTAACTTGTAAGAGGGCCTGATTTTCACCACACACACACACACACACACACACACACACACACACACACACACACACACACTCACACACACACACACACACACACACACACACACACACAATACCTTTTTACATTGAAATTATGATGTGATCGGCAGTATATTTACATACGATTTTCATTCTCATTTCAACTAACTACCTTGCACAGACACTCAGCAACCTGTGTCAGAACAGATCCCAGAGAAACAAAAAACTAGCGACAACATTAACGTAAACTGAAATCAGGCGACAGAATATGCCTACATTTTATCTTGATCTGTTAAGGTTGATGAGAGACACAAACTGTGTATACATTTTCCACCCTGTGAGAGCCTAGATTTGCTTGTTTACTGATAGGGAAATATTGATTTTTGTCTGATTTTCTTCACAGTACCAGACTCAGATCTCAGACCATGAGTGATGCAATGATGGCTGACAGCGGCGTTGCCTTTTTAAAGAATGAGGAGCGTGTATCTTTGAACCAGAAAGAATATGATGTAGGCATTATGTGGCACAAAGAACTGATTAAACACTGTCACTACACACAATGCCATAGATATGAAATTCAGTTTAAGCATGATGTACATGTACGCTGCTTGAAACTTAGTTTAGCGACTGCTAGTCCCAGCAAATAAACTGACCCCTGGAAGTGCGACTCACCGATAGAGAAAAAAAAAAGTCAGGATTCTACTTTCGCAAATATTACTTTACCAGTTGATATGAATACTGTTACTATTTCAACAATTAATTGAAAATCATGAAAATCAAAAGATAATTCATGCTCCTTTATTTCAAAATTGACTTCTAAGCAAACAAATGAGAGAAGGGTGAGGAGGCAGGGACCAGAAGGATGCGGGAAATGTTCTATACACTAGAAATGGTTATGTACAGTGTATGCAAGGAAATCATATATATTTGAATTTGATCAGTTCACAGCTATATTTCAATGTTTCATTTGGTTTCACTAATCATTGATAATTCATCGCTTTGTTTATTTTCAATATTTTTGGTATGCTATGTTCACAAAACTGAAATAAAAAGTTTATTGAAAAAAAGAGAATAATTCTTTTCGTTATGATATGTCCAGTTCTGATAAAAAGAAATGGATAAAAAAAAGTGTACATTCACCACTGACCTTAAATCAAACATATAATATGGAGATTTATCTCAGAAGACTCAGTGCACATTACTAAGTATATTACACTAACAGATTCATGACCCTAACAAAACACACACACACACACACACACAAACACACACACACACACACACACATACACACACTCACACATACACACACTCACTGAAATGCGTGTACATGAGTGTGTGTGTGTGTGTGCGCACAAGCACACACCACACACACACACACACACACACACACACACACACACACACACACACACAAGCAATGTACAGAATACACAAGATTATTTTGTATCATGATTTTTACCAATTTGATGGCCATATAATACATAGATTACACGGACTAATGTTAAAAAAATCAGCCATTGTGGTAAAGAAAGACTTCACAAATTTGAAACCTCACTCAGAAGATGACTTTGCATTAGCACCATTTTTGAAACATTTAGATTACAGCCTTTAAAATTTCTTTTGAAAAAATTCATCAAATGGAAATGCAAAATAATATGATATAATGAAATGTTTCTTTCAATGCAATATGTCTACATATGACAGAATAAAATCTTTCTTTCACAGCTGTATGCTTTTTGACATTTGTCATTGTTTTCCCTATAAAATATACTCTGGCTATGTACTACACTGCTCATAAACAATCTTTGCATTTTGACAATATTTGTCATTATTTTCCCTATAAAAACACTCCCTGCTATGTGCTATTCTGCTCATTGTATCATAGTCATAAATCTTCCCTTGAAAAATTCCAGGAAACAAAACAATTATAGATCTATACGTACATACACACACACACACACACACCATTTTCTCATACATCTTTATCACCAAGAAGATTATTTCATCCATCTCTACTTAAAAAGGCCACTCTGTGTTTTCATCTCAGTCAGGTACCTGTCGTTTTCCTGTTTTTCTTTAACCCTGCTCATGCCATCAAAAGATGCTAACTCTGTAACACTTGCTGCAATGTTGCGGTTTCAATTTTTTAAAAGAACAAAAAATTAAAGAAGGGAAAGACAGGGTGGATATTAACCCACAATGTGAAATAATTGTTGCTGGCTTCCCCCTTAAAGTTAAACATTATTTATGAAGTAACTTTCAAATCTTCTTTAAGCTTAATCACGAAGTAAAAGTAATATTGCACCGTAACTCCTTGATTTTTCATTCTCCTTCCAATGTCACAACATCATGTGAAGCATACATGCTGGCTGACAAAGCAGGCCAGCTGTTACAGTATTAACAACTGTATTTGGTAATCAAATACATCAAGAAATCGACAACCTTGCCTCAACTGGCCTGCTGGAGAAGGCAGTCTACTTGCTCAGGTGCTATCAAACAAATTGTACCTATTGAGTCTTGTCTGACCATCATGGGCTTTATCCTTTCTCCCATTTGTTTGTTTGTTTTTTCCAATTACAAGGCTGCCTGGCATACCAGTTACCACAGGTCATTTTGTGCATTATGATAGTCCCCCAAAAACCCTCTCCAAAGCTTTATGGTAATGAATGCATACACTTGTCTGCTTTCTTGAATATAATAAATTTGGGTATTCTCCATGTTTAAAACTGGTACAGAAAGTAAGAAACATTAAAGTTTCACATGTGCACAATGTAAGCATATGAATAATAAATCACCATTTTATGTTACTGTTAAAAAATATTATTATAAGCCAACTGTATCTCATACCTCTAACATTTTTCACTGCATTCAAATGAAAAACAACAACAACAACAACTAAACATGCAACCCAGCCAAAACACACCAACTGATGATGCATGATACTGATTTATTGTTATCAGTAAATTACAATTCAGTAGAACTGATTTAATTAACAAAGCAGATGCAAAAACTTATTCATTGGTAAATACATGATAAACTACATTTGGCATGTATGAGACCCAGTCCGTACTGCAAGCTGAAGTTCCAGAACAGAAGCTGACAGGTGGCCACTAACCCTTGATCAAAGTTGATCGATTTGTTACTACTCTACTGTCACGCTGTGTGAGAAAATACAAAACAACTTACCTAGTAAAAATCCTGCAAAAAGAAAACGATGTGTTGATCTACACGTTATAAATGGTCGCACTTTTTCTCTTCAGTTTGGCATATCACGTTCATTACGTCCGATTCATGATGAACAGCAAACGAAAAGCGAAGATGGTAAACTCTACAAAGTTTCGTTTAGGTCTCCATAGGCGCTTCCAGTGTTAGGTGCCACTGCGCATGACAGAATAAACTCTCGCAGACAACGAGAAACAAGAGCATGAATTAGGTTGAAATTCTTGTCCAAAGTCGACACTGAGTTGTGTCCCTTACATCTGTGCCGCCGCCGCCGCCGCCGTCGTCGTCGTCGTCGTCCTCTCTCTCTCTCTCTCTCTCTCTCTCTCTCTCTCTCTCTCTCTCTCTTATTGTGTGTATGCTTTTGTTAATGCTGATATGAATCATCACTGTTCTTGTTATAATCAGTTCTACATTGCATAAGTGTGCTATGTTGGTGTTCTCAGTCTCTGACGGGACACGGGCCAGACTGAGATGGAAACGTACCTGATGGTTTATCTGTTACCTTTGGGAATATAGATTCTCTCTCTCTCTCTCTCTCTCTCTCTCTCTCTCTCTCTCTCTCTCTCCTCTCTCTCTCTCTCTCTCTCTCAAAAATAAGAATTAAAGTAGTAGACAATTATCGTGGACTTGGCATAATTATTGACAACAATCTTTCATGGACTGCACACATCAGAACCTTACACAAAACAGAATCCAGATATACACATCAGTTACCCAGGATTAAGCACTTTTAAAACTTTCACTCGAGAAAATTATTCCAAATGCCTTCATACTCTCTTCAATCTATTATTGTTCGACACAATTTAACTTAGCACAAGTTTAATGAAACCCTGAATCAGCATCTGTAAACGCGCTCTTAAAGCAGTTCTCGTGGAATCTTCGAGCCTTACAGTTTTGGATTATAGTTAGAATTCTCTCTCTCTCTCTCTCTCTCTCTCTCTCTCTCTCTCTCTCTCTCTCTCTCTCTCTCTCTCTCTCTCTCTCTCTCTCTCTCTTCTCTCTCTGATGGATGCCTGTTGATGTGCATCTTTTGTATCGGCTTCACATTTCCGGCGTTCAGTTTCGTTGTGATCGAGTTAATCTATGTCAGTGGTAGATAAGTGAGCTCAACGGGATTGAACTGATTTAGTCATGTTTATAGAATAATCTGTCAGTCTTTCCATCTGTATGCCTGCCTGTCTGTCTGCCTGTCTGTCTCTCTGATCGAAATAAGCGCAGGACACGGTCTACTAAGTCCTGCGACAAACGACAATGATTACTTAGTCGCGGAGCGAGCGTGAGTGATGTCCACCCCCCCCCCCCCCCTTCGCCCCCCCCCCCCTTCCCCTTCCCACACCTATTGACCTCTGGAGGGCGCAACCACGTCCGTCCAACGACAGTCTCCATAAACTGGCCGATACCCGACGACGACCTCAGCACGAACTCTCTTCGGGCATAGACGTGGTGGAGGGGAAATCGAGAGCAGGGGCAAATAACTTCTTAAGGACTCTTTCATGCTGATCGATGAGGATGAGGATGATGAAGATGATGCTATGGAGTTTCATTCCCGTCAGGGACTGCATGAAAGGACACTTCATGTGCAAGTAGATCAAACTGTTACCTTGTCGTTCAGACTTTTGTTAAATGCTTGAACGACAAAGTACTGTGAAACCATTAAGTGTGTCTGTTCTGCAGAATTAACAATTGAGCATATACTGGTAAAATGTGCTTCACTGAAAACTTTCCGACCTCCGGAAGTCGAGGAATGTGTTTTGCCTGTTTCTAACGTTAAGTTATTTTGGGATCAGTTTAATCTTTTCAACTTTTCAGTATTTAGATTAGCTAGTTATTTGTTGTGTAGTCCTATTGCACGTGTCATGCAACTCTCTCTCTCTCTCCTCTCTCTCTCTCTCTCTCTCTCTCTCTCTCTCTCTCTCTCTCTCTCTCCGTGTCTGTCTGTCTGTCTGTCTGATTGTCTGTCTGTCTGTCTGTCTGTCTGTCTCTGTCTCTGTCTCTGTCTCTGTCTCTCTCTCTCTCTCTCTCTCTCTCTCTTCTCTCTCTCTCTCTCTCTCTCTCTCTCTCCGTTTTAAACAATTTTTTGATGATGTTAAAAATCAACAGAGTTTTGCTGTTTTTATATCTAGAGTCTAAAATCATCGACACGATGAAAAGACTTAAGATAAAACAACCAACTAACCATGAAAGAACACCGATGCGTACTTTCATAATATATCCCGGCATCAACCAAAAGAAAGACACAGACACGTGAAATGTTTGTCAGG
>CM065727.1:33969773-33984773 GCA_033310375.1 Conus canariensis | reverse complement strand
CCATCGAATTTCCGTCGACATTGAAGAGCGGTAAATTATGATTTTGAATCCCATGATACATCCTTTTACGCAAAAGGGAAGTATCATATACAAAATTCACCGCATTGAAAGTGATTTAACGGTGAAATATTGAGCATATTGTTTTTGAATTTATTTCTTAATATTACACCAGGGCTGTTATGACAAAAGCGGCCGTAACAATGGAATTATTTATGAGATTTATTTACTATGTATGAGATCCTTGTCATGAGATGAAATGGAAAGAGAAATACAGGATTGTACTTAACTTACATTCCCGTGCGAGAAGATCAGTTTCAGCCTGTGTCGTTCGCCAGAGAGGGTATAAGTAATGCAGTTGTGCGGCAATACCGGTAAGAGATAGATGACTCTGTCCCCCTACCGCCACCCCCCCCCCCACACACACACACACACACACACACACACACACACACACACACACACACACACACACACACACACACGCACACACTCACCTGTCGAATTGTTCCGATAACCTGGCTTCACTTACCAATCATTACACAGCCCACAATCAGTAAAAGCAGTGATAAGATAGACTGCACACCTGGGGACGGACACTTGAGTTATCGCAATTCCAGTATATTCTTTTTCTTGAGAAAGGGTGAACTTATTTGTGGGAAATTTCTTCACGGAACAAGAAATACTGGAAGGGCGTTCGGGGGAGCGAAGACTTCAACCAAAGTCGAGCGGATCCTGGATTTGCCATTTCATCGGATCCGAACCACGGATCCGCAATAACATTTACTGGATTCGTCCTTCCGCCACATTCCGCCGCTGCACAAAGTTTCTTTATTAAAATCGTTTTGTAAGTTTTGCGTACTCTTGCTGACAGACAAACATACAAACAAACAAACCAATGGGCAGGGAGGAAAACTTTATCTCACTGGCGGACCTGAATGCCACGCGACATAAAATATCGCGACAGGAATGATTCCGTGTGTGTGTGTGTGTGTGTTTGTGTGTGTGTGTGTGGTGCGTGCGTGCGTGCGTGCGTGCGTGCGTGCGTGCGTGCGTGCGGTGTGTGTGGTGGTGGTGTGTGTGTGTGTGTTGTGTGTGTGTTGTTTATGTGTGTTGCACGTATACGTGGAGTTATTACAAAATAAAACTTCATTGGTGGGTAACAACATAAGCAACCTTTAGTCTGTGTCTAACTGTCTGTGTCATTTTCTCCCGTCTTTGTCCGTGTGTGTGTGTGTGTGTGTGTGTGTGTGTGTGTGTGTGTGTGTGTGTGTGTGGTGTGTGTGTGTGTGTGTGTTGTGATGACAGTAATGTGTATGTCGTTCGTTGTTAGGTCGGTTTGTTCACAGTGTTGGGGAAATAGGCATGTGATCGTGGTACTAGTGGCGGAGAACGCGCCAACAGTGGTGAAACTTTCTCTCCCCCCCCCCTCCCCCCCTCCCCCCCCCCCTCTCTCTCTCTCTCTCTTTTCTGTGAGTGCGTCTGCATGTGAGTGTTCGCGCGCGTTTATTTGTCTGCGTGAGCGCATGGTCGTAGTACGCAAGCCAGCTAGGCCTCCCTTGCATCCCCCCAGGGGTTATCATGACTGGTGTCAAAATGTTCCTTGGAGTGTCCTGAACACGAATATAAAATGTTTCCATCAAAAAGTTGGGATGCACAGGAGTTACAGCCCTTGGCGTAAGGGTACCCTCCAACGCACTCACTTGCGCCATTCAAATGTAACTTGAAACAGCTCCTGTAAATAAACAAGAAATCAGCTTTTGCTTATACTAGTTTTATTACTTACTTATCAGTGTGCCTGGTGGTAACTTGATCAGTCTTTTCTCATTCATTGTTTGGGTGCAGTAGTGGGTGACTTTTATGTACCGATATTTTCACTGCATCGGCGGCATGTCAACTGTTGTCCACAAAACCAAAAGGCCAAAATCAACTGTTCTGATGAATCATATTTACTACAATGCCTCTTGGTAGTTTCTGACTGTACCTTTGGAACCACATGAGTAATGCATAAAATCACACTGCCACATTTATCTCCCCTACCCCCAAAATTAAAGATTTCGCCAAAGACACCAAACAACCATTTTGACAGCCTTTCAACCCCCCAAATTGTTTGATTTTGATGGGAGTTTATGTTCCTAATTGTCCAGAATGGTTTTGTTGCTTACAAGTTTAATATTGGTAGTATACTCGTGTAACAAAATGTAGCATTAACAGTCTTTTAACAAATGTGTATAGTGCAACACAACATACAGTATTCAAGTCGTCAGAAAAGCACAGTTCTTGGTCATTTTCAACGGCATAATTTGTCTGTATTTTCTCTTCATCGACAGTCAATGAAGTATCAGAAATTTCACTTTCAAGCTTCTTCAGAACTGGAGGCCAGTGAATCGTCCAGGCCGTTTTGTAAGATGCACTCACCATCTTCTTCATCCTCTTCATCCGTGTCACTGACATCATTCAGGTAATCAATGACAGCCTGAGGTAGAGTCAGCTCTTCTTCCTCCTCTCTCCACAGAGGCTCCAGCACTCCATTGTTCATTTTCCATCCATGGCCTTCTGTGGGACTGGGAATGTCTGGCATAGGCTGGTCTCCATGTTTCCAGATGGCAACCTGGTAATTGCAGCGGTGAACGTGTTGGTTCAAGCTGCGCCGACATGATGGCAAAGTAGCCAGGTCTACATTCTGACTGGCAGTGATGATCTCCTCGCCACATTTCTCTTTCAGCATGTGGTGTCTCAAGTCATCAACCTTGCTGAAGCGTGCCCTTCCACAGATGCAGCAAGTGAAGGACTCCAGCTTGTCAATCATCTCTTCCTTCACTTCCCAGGTGTCCCCAAGCTGTGCCAGGTCTGCACGAATGCTGGCTTCTGCTGAAGAACTTTCACTGCCTTCACTTTGCCTTTGCCTAAGGCACTAGTTGAGTCACAGCCAGTGAAAGCATGCAACGACAGAAGAGCGGAGCAGAATGGCTGAGTGAGTCCTCTGGCAAGGTCACTTACGTCTATCAGTTGCTTCTTGTTACCTTTGCCTGTATCAAAGAGGAGTGTCACACGATCCAGCCGAGAGGCAAAGTTCAACAGAATGAAAACACATCTGTGTCAGGACTCTTCACGCGAATGTACTTGTATCCTTGCTCTTGTCCATACTTAGAGTACACAATGACACGTGAGTCTGTCTCCTCTTGGGTAGATGACAAGGAATGTAGCTCCTCTTTGTCAGTCGTTTCACCATCAGTTGATGTCAGCTTGAATGCTTTCCATTCACAGACAAGGACTGTGTTCCCTCCCTGGTGCTTTTCAGCAAAAGAGTCCTTGCTCCAAACAGTCAGTAGCAGTTGAGTGAACTGAACTTTGTTCTCATCACTGGCCAGGAAGGCTTTCCAATCTGCAGGTCGCTTTGTGCTATCTCCTTCCAGGATGATGTTATCACCACAGCCTCTTCTGTTTCGTTCCATCGACTTCACTGAATAGTCTTTGTACATATCTATGCTGAACACAAAGTCAACAGATGGTGGCACCATGTCGTACAGCTTCTGGCAGATCTGGTGAAAGTTTGGAGGGACTTGCTGCATAGCATGGAATGTTGCATTGCCATCGATGATCATTAAAGTTTCATGAACAGGCAGCAAGTGTGCATCCTCAGCAACTTTTGTCAGGTAGTTAAATGCAGTGCTCTTGTCAGTCTTTGCCATATAACCATCTGCTGTCCCCAGGCTGTAAGGAACAGGGGTCAGCTGGTAGGTCATGAGCTCTTTCAGATCCATGTTCAGATCACCAGTCTGAGACTTGACCAGGAGCTGGAAGGCAACATTTCCTTGGTGCCTGTACTCAGTCACTTTGTTCTGAATTGACTTCAGTGTGACTTTCCTCGACATGTCTGCCATAGTTTTCAGCTTGAGCTGCTTGATTGGGTGAAAGAAATGTTCTCTGACTTCTAGTCTCTCAGTGATGAAGTTTGCTTTCTGACTTCTGCCTGCTGTCGCTGCACATAGGACATTCCGTTCAATATCACCAGGAACTGTGGCACCCGATGACAGATTGATCAGCTTCTCTTTTTCATGTACTTCAAATGGGTTAGTGAAGTTTTTCTACTGAAACTGCTCTTGCCACGCTCTTTTCATTGCTGGTGACTTCTGTTGGACGAAGGTCACGGTGCTGGGTGTCCAGATCATTGCCTCTTGACATTTCTGCAATGTCAAATGTCACTTGCATGTATTTTGTTCTCTCGTGAATTGTTCTTACCCACTTTTGGTAGGCTGGATAGTTTGATGCAATCCCTGTGAGACCGGCACCATCTGCAGCTGCCCCACCCCTGCTCTTGGCATTGTGCAGGAAGGTCTCTTCCATTGTCTTGTCCACAGCACATCAATTCTCAGGGATGAACGATCTTGCCACACTGAATGCCCCACGCTTCAGCACCTCTGTAGCACCTGGGTGTGAGACTTCAATGTTGGCAATGAAGAGTCCAAAGAATGTCAGATACCTCGCATAGTTACATCCAAAGCTGAAGAACAGATCAGGCATCACCAGTAGGCACTGGACATACAGCTCAAAGTCATTCATCTTCACAGCATACAAGAGAGACAGCACAAGCCAGATATGATCCATGTACGTCAGCCAGAACTGGGGATTTTTTCCATGCTTCCCTCGTCTCACCTCTTGTGTACTGTTCATAGTCTCTGAGTAAGTCGTCCACAGTGTTGTCTTCAAGCAGCTGCCTGACAGAGTCATGCACTGAGGATACTGTTGCTGCAGCAAGCAGGGCTGTGGTTTCTTCAGACAGGACAGGAAAGTCACTGTCAGTTCCTGCCATGCTAAGGTACTTTGCCAACACCACACATTCCAGACATTCAAGCATTGTCTTGTGGCAGTGTCCCTGTCTCGATGCCTTTCAAGGAACCTGAGCTGATGATCTCTACTTCCACAAGAATGTCAGACAGCACTTCCATTCATATTTTTTGCCTATCATTTTGAGACATGCAGAAATGAGGTGAAAAATGCCAAAGAGAATGTTTCTCGTACCTCTGAGGCTGGCTCCAGACAAGGGGATAGGCCTTCATGCATGCACCCAGATCAAAGGTGCCAGTCACGTATTCTTGTCCCATTCCTGTGTACCACACTCTGCCTGCCTAAGGCACTCTATGATGGTTTTGTACTCAGTGATGGGACTGAAGATGACTGGGTAATAGTCTACTGTTTTTTTTCTTTTCAGGCTTTTCTCCAGTCAACGAAATATACCCAGCCCAACCAGGGATCTCTTGTTCGGCGAAACTGCTGCGCAGACGTTCACATACACAGTATCACGAAGTAACATACTCATGCTTATTCACTTTTAGCACAGCTTGAAGCACGATTCACTTTGTCAAGGTGGGGGGAAGGGAAGGGAGAAGGGGATCAGGAAGTGGAGGGGGGAATCTTACAAAACAGCCTGGACGATTCACTGGACTCCAGTTCTGAGGATTTCTGATGAAGCTTGAAAGTGAAATTTCTGATACTTCATTGACTGTTGATGAAGAGAGAATACAGACAAATTATGCCTTTGAAAATGACCAAGAACTGTGCTTTCCTGACGCCTTGAATACTGTATGTTGTTTTTGCATTATACACTATACACATTTGTTGAAAGACTGTTAATGCTACATTTTGTTACACGAGTGTACCACCAATATTAAACTTGTAAGCAACAAAACCATTCTGGACAATTAGGAACATAAACTCCCATCAAAATCAAACAATTTGGGGGGGGGGGGGGGGGGGGGGGGGGGTTTGAAAGGCTGTCAAAATGGTTGTTTGGTGTCTTTGGCGAAATCTTTAATTTTGGGGGTAGGGGAGATAAATGTGGCAGTGTGATTTTATGCATTACTCATGTGGTTCCAGGTACAGTCAGAAACTACCAAGAGGCATTGTAGTATAATATGATTCATCAGAACAGTTGATTTGGCCTTTTGGTTTTGTGGACAACAGTTGACATGCCGCCGATGCAGTGAAAATATCGGTACATAAAAGTCACCCACTACTGCACCCAAACAATGAATGAGAAAAGACTGATCAAGTTACCACCAGGCACACTGATAAGTAAGTAATAAAACTAGTATAAACAAAAGCTGATTTCTTGTTTATTTACAGGAGTTATTTCAAGTTACATTTGAATGGCGAAAGTGAGTGTGTTAGAGGGTACCCTTACGCCAAGGGCTGTAACTCCTGTGCATCCCAACTTTTTGATGGAAACATTTTAGATTCGTGTTCAGGACACTCCAAGGAACATTTGGACACCAGTCATGATAACCCCTGGGGGGATGCAAGGGAGGCCTAGCTGGCTTGTGGCCTATCGTGTGTATGTGTGTGATCGTGTATGTTCATACTGTTTGTGTGCGTCATCATCATCATCATCATCATCGTCGTCGTCGTCGTCGTCGTCATCGTCATCATCATCATCAACATCGTCCTCGTCATAATCATCGTCGCCATCGTATCCTCATCCTCATCCACGTTGTTCTGTCTATCGTCGTCGTTCAAGAAAGCTGAAATGATCACCCATCGTCACCTGTTTGTTAACGTGGGCGTGGGGCACGTGCGAAGCGGACGGCAACACTGGCTATGTGCGTGAGGTACGGGCGAGCAGTGTGCGCGGGGAGGATGGGGATGGGGGAGGAGAGCACTGTCTTAGTGATTCAGGTTGGAACGAGGGCTGGTCATGGGTGTCTTTCCTCCATCAACAATCTCATCATGCCGTGTAATCCTAATCAAGCGGATGACAGGTGGATGTTATCTCTTTGGCTTGTCTCTCGACACCGCCACCCACCACTCTTCCCCACGCCCAGTGCCCCGCCTCACCTCCCCCCCTCCCTGCCCAGATAGCACCCACTCCTCATCCCCCCTCAATTCACACGCGACTCTTCGCTTTTTTTTTTTACAGTTCCCATTGAAAGGAGAGAGAGAGAGAGAGAGAGAGAGAGAGAGTCTCTCTCTCTGTCTGTGTGCGCGCGCGCGCGTGTGTGTGTGTGGTTGTGTGTGTTGTATGAGTGTCTTGTGTGATTGTGGGTGTCCTAGCAAGTACATTGGCAGACTACGGAGCAAGAATAGGCCTATATGCACAGGATGTTGATGGTTGTGCAAATGTAAAGATCCGATTGTTTACGTAAGAAAAAGGCATAAAGACACCCAGAGACACTGTATTACAAACACAAGGACAAAGACGCGAATATTGACGTAAGAGCGTCTTGTGTCACAATATCATTAACTACGTTTATATGCTGTGTATGTTTTCTCCCTGCGGCCGCCAGCGCTCACCAGCGCTCAGCTCTGTCTATAGAACTTAGATGTTTGTCAACTTTATTTTTTATGGGCTGTATTCACTTATTGTAGGTAGCGTGATTTGAATCATGATTGAAAAGAAAGGAAAAGACACGTTGAAAAAGATGAATTTGATACTTAGAGACATTCCATAATTTGACAGTATGCAAATCAAGGGGAAAAAAAACAATAAAAAAGAAAGATAAAAGAAACCGTAACTAAAATGCACAAAAGTAAGAAACATTCAAAGCCCGACAGTAAGGATTTGGCCACAACATGCAGACAAAGTGATACAAACCCAACACTCACCCTATACATAGATGAACGCAGAGGACATTTTAATGTTAGCTATGATCTATTCCTATATATTTCTCAGAAGTATTCACTCAAATGAAAAACAGAATCAATCAGTTAAATCAGGTAACTTCTCAGAATTACTTGCACACACACACACACACACACACACACACACACACACACACACACACACACACACACACACACACACAACCACTTGTTCAGCGTATACATGAAAATACAGCCAGAGGTACCAGAGTGCATTCAACACACTAAGAGTACACTTGCAAATTCCAGGTAAGTAGGAAAAAAAAAGTCAGAAATCAAGTCAGAATTTCATCCAGAGCAAAGCAAACACAAGCGGCATGCAGAGCCGTTAATTGTCCCTTTGTCTGTCTGTCTGTCTGTCTGTCCGTCTCTCTCTCTCTCTCTCTCTCTCTCTCTCCTCTCTCTCTCTCTCTCTCTCTCTCAAGCAGCATAAAGAGCCGTTCTCTCTCTCTCTCTCTCCTCTCTCTCTCTCTCTCTCTCTCTCTCTCTCTCTCTCTCTGTCTGTCTGCGTCTCTGTCTGTCTGTCTGTCTGTCTTTGTCTGTCTGTCAGTCTGTCTGTCTCTCACAGCCACCCCTGGCCCTAGCCGAACCCTTACCATGGCTTTCCAGCCCCTCACTTCCCCTAAGCATCTCTCACCCTTCCCACCCTTTTCACTTCCCCCCCCCCCCCCCCAGCCACTTGTAGGCCTAACATGTTGAGAAATCCGGTACGGTGATAGGGGGCCTACTAGTTCTACTCGTACCTCACAGCAGGCGAAAAGCTGGAAGGGGAAGGGCGGAGGGGAGGAGGGGAGGGGGTGCGGGAAGATCCACAGAGGGTCTGTTGGTCTTGAATGCTGAAAATGCTGAAAGTGACCTTGAACCGACCCTGACTTTACCACCACTTAAGGGGGCGATACCGTGGCAGGAAAGTTGTGCAACGGTCTGGCATGAGTCATTTCACTCAGACCGTTGGGATTTAGAATGTTCCGAAATAGCAGCTCTTTAATACGTGAGCACCCCGTACTCGGCAGTCGAGCCGCATTCCATAGTTAA
Source organism: Conus canariensis (assembly GCA_033310375.1). Taxonomy (NCBI): domain Eukaryota; kingdom Metazoa; phylum Mollusca; class Gastropoda; order Neogastropoda; family Conidae; genus Conus; species Conus canariensis. The sequence continues at coordinate 33,976,103 of CM065727.1, read as the reverse complement.
CGAACGGAATGATGTACACTACTCAGACGTGCGTGGACTGTAGAGAAACCTGCCTCTTGATGTCTCAAGATTGAGAAATAATAACTTTAAGATATTGATTTTATAACTGACTCTGGTTGTTCATACGGAGAGACATTGTTTTTAAAAGCTTTCATGCACTGACAAGTCAAGTAACCGTGAGTCTGTTTAAAAACACTTTCTTTTTAATGAAAGGACGTTGAAAGAAGCAACACACTTACACCGACATAGCCAGGCAGCACTCTGTCACACACACGCGCATACACAAACTACACACGCACACACACACACATGCACACTTATACACGCAGTACACACACACACACACACACACACACACACACACACACACACACACACACACACACACACACACACACATGCACGCACAATGCGAACACATCGTCTTCCACGCACATCTACACACACACACACACACACACACACACACACACACACACACACACACACACGCACGCACGCACGCACGCACGCACGCACGCACACACACATGATGTCTAATTTCATATCAGTTTGAAAATTATATATTATATATTATATTGGGTATTTATATAGCGCCTATCCTCGGTCACAGACCAAGCTCTAAGCGCTTTAAATCATCCTCCTTTTCCTTCCATCCACATTTCTCACTTCATCTATGTCTGTCTGTCTGTCTGTCTGTCTGTCTGTCTGTCTGTCTGTCTGTCTGTCTGTCTGTCTGTCTCTCTCTCTCTCTCTCTCTCTCTCTCTCCTCTCTCTCTCTCTCTCTCTCGCTGTCTCTGTCCTTCAGGAGAAAAAGACAAAACGAAGTAATTGAAGAGAGGAACGCTGAAGACCATTAGGATTAGGAAAGTTCCGAAATAGCAACTCTAAAATGTTAGCGCCCTGCCCTTCCTCCCGCCCTTACCCCCCCCCCCCTCCTCCCCCCAGTGGCCGGCGCTCAGTTGAGCACATTCCAGAGTTAACGAACTGAGAATTTCACAATACTCGTCAGTGGCAATTTGCCATGTGATGTTTCAGATTGAGAAATAACGTCAAGACATAGGTACTTCACTGACATTGGTTGTTCATACAGAGAGACATTGTTAACATATCCTGTTTCGAGGCGGTGTTCTTCCATTGGACGGTTCTTAACTAATTCACCGTCAAACTGCGGCTGAAATTAATTTCAAAGCGATTTTTGCTGATCACTTACTTCTTTGTACTGCAGTACTTCTTCTAAGCCCCATGTGGACAATACTGTGGTCGTCGTTGACAAGAGTTTCTTAAAGTAGGTGTAGAGAAAAATATTGAAACGTTTAGCTTTTTTTCATTCAGTCTAAGGCATTTTAAGAGTTTTCATGCAACTGACTAGTCAAGTAACCCTGAGCCTGTTTCAAAAACATGTTTTTCTCAATGAAAAGACGTTGAAAGAAGCAAATCTCTCACACAGACACAGACAGACACAGCACTCACACACACACATACAAACACACACCTACACACACGCGCATACACAAACTACTCGCGCACATACACATACACACACACACACACACACACACACACACACACACACACACACACACACACACACACACACAACTACACACACACACACACACACACACACACACACACACACACACACACACACACACACACACACACACTCACACATGATGCCTAATCTCACGTTAGTTTGAAAACCCTCCTCCTCTTCCTCCCATCCACATTCTTCACTTCATCTCTGTCTGTCTGTCTGTCCGTCCGTCCGTCTGTCTGTCTGTCTGTCTGTCTGTCTGTCCGTCCGTCCGTCCGTCTGTCTGTCTGTCTGTGTCCCTCTCTCTGTCTCTCTCTCTCAGTGTCTATCTCCCTCCTCCAGGAAGAATTGAAGAATGGAATGCTGATCGTTATTTTGGGCACACGCAGTCCGGGCGGCCGAATTCATCCAAACCTGTCAACCTCAAAGTGGCCTCAACCGATTTCATTAACGGAAAATAACGGGCAATGACAGGCATGTATCAGTTGCGGATTTGGAAACTTCGTTCTCCCTGTGTGTTGAACGTTAGTTAGAACAAAAACAGTACACGGATGTCGGAATTGTGCTGAAAATTACAGCAATAACGGTGATAGTCTCATGTGAGCCAAGCCTAGTGCATTTCAAAGGTGACAAACCCTAACACCGGCATTAACATGCACATGTACATACTATATACATTGTACACATGTGGGCAAATGAGCACGCACATGGGGCCTTGCACATATGCGCGGTTCTGAAACTCTAGCACTCTCACATATCCCTGTCTGTCTGTCTGTCTGTCTGGTTGTCGTCTGTTGGTCAGCTGGTCAGTCGGTCGGTCAGTCGGTCGGTCTCTCTCTGTCTCTGTCTCTGTCTCTCTATCTGTCTCCTTCACACACACACACACACACACACACACACACACACACACACACACACACACACACACACACTCACACACACACACACACACACACACACACACACACACTCACACACACACACACACACACACGCACACACACACGCACGCACACACACACGCACGCATGCACACACACGCACGCATACACGCACGCACATATGCACACACACACACACACGCACGCACGCATGCACGCACACATACACATGCGTACACATGCACACAAATGCAAACACAGTGAATGAAATACATTATTAGGTTTGCCTTCTTCCATCTGAAAAATTCGTACACAGCGTGCGCACAGACATGCACGCACTCACGCATGCACTCATATACGAACACACACACACACACACACACACACACACACACACACACACACACACACACACACACACACTTATATATATATATATATATATGTATAGACATAGAAGTACTCATATATATATATATATATATCTATATATATCTCTCTCTCTGTCTATATACACGCACATATAACTACTCATGCAGTCGTGCGCGCACGTGCACACACACCTACACACACACACGCGCGCTCGTACACACAAATACGCGCGCGCGCGCACGCACGCGCGCACACACACACACGCACGCACACAAGGGCAAGCGCTCGTATTCTAGATTTCCCGTCATATAGGATCTAAAAAGAAAGGCTGAGAGTATTTTTGTCAGAGTCAAAACACGCCATAGAATTCATCCAGACTCGTATTATTCGCCTTAGTGCCTCAGTCGGCCTCATCAACGGAGAACAACATGGATCGACAGCTACAGTATGAGGACGTCTTAGGATCTTCAGTCAGTGCCTGTGGGTGGTTTAGCACGAGCGGCTGTTCTGAAAGTAGATAGTCCAGACTCGTCGCCACACGTCTCCACGTACAAAATTGTCTTGCTAGGGAGTAAGGTTTCATCATTGTTGGTATCACAGTTCAAATCCTAGGAACTTGTTATGTCAAAGAAACCTACTCTGGAAGATACCGACTATTCAAATCGTGATATCAGTGTCTCGCTGGAATCGTAATATCAGTGTCTCATCGGAATAGTAATATCAGCGTATCATTGGAATCGTATTATCAGTGTGTCTTTGGAGTCGCAATATCAGTGTATCACTGGAATCGTATTATCAGTGTGTCTTTGGAATCGCAATATCAGTGTATCATTGGAATCGTAAAATCTGTGTATTATTGGAATCAAAATATCAGTGTATCATGGGAATTTTAATATCAGTGTATCATAGGAATCGTGATATCAGTGTACCATTGAGATCGTGATTTTAGTGTATCATTAGAATCGTAATGTCAGTGTCTCACTGGAATCGTAATATCAGTGTATTACTGGAATCGTAATATCAGTCTATCATTGAAATCGTAATATCAGTGTCTCATTGGAATCATGATATTAGTGTCTCATTGGAATCGTAATATTTGTGTATGATTGGAAGCGTAGTACCAGTCTCTCATTACAATCGTAATATCAGTGTCTAACTGGAAGCATGATATCAGTGTCGGATTGGAACCGTAATATCAGTGTATTATTGAAATCGTAATATCAGTGTATTATTGAAATCGTAATATCAGTGTATCATCATAACATCTGTATTATTGGAATCGTTATATCAGAGCGGAGTATCAGTCTCTCATTGGAATCGTATTATCAGTGTCTCACTGGAATGGCAAAATCAGTGTCTCATTGGAATCGTAATATCAGTGTATTATTGGAATCGTAATATTAGTGTATTATTGGAATCGTAATATCAGTGTGTCATTGGAATCGAAATATCAGTATATCATTGGAATCGTAATATCAATGTCTCATTGGAATCGTATTATAAGTGTCTCATTGGAAGCGTGATACCAGTGTATTATTGGTATTATCACAGAGTGATATACGTAGGAGCTACGCGAGCGCGCGCGCGCGCGCGCGCACACACACACACACACACACACACACACACACACACACACACACACACACACACACACACACACACACACACACACCACAGCCAATTACAAGAACACGGCGATTTCAGTGGTCAGTCTTTAGGTACAGCGATCGCCTTGTTCTAAAGCGATCGCCTTGTTCTAAAGCGATCGCCTTGTTCTAAAGCAATCGCCTTGTTCTAAAGCGTGATGCCAAGCGTCAGGAAGGCTTGAAGATTGTAAAACCATCAACGGCCCCACAGTGGACTGCATGATGGGCGAACATTCTTAGCCCTCCCATGCCCCCTTCTCACCCCCACTCACCCCATTCCTCACATTTTCCTCACATTTCCACGCCTCCCCCCCCCCCCCCCCCTCCCGAGCAATTGGTCACCAATAAATCAGACCTTGATAATGTCCAGTGCCTGGCATTCTCTAACCGCCGAAGCAATAAGTGTCAATGTCGTGCCACGCCACGGCTATTCAATTCAGACTTAGGCAAAAGCTATATAAACTAAAGATATCAACTTCTGCTCTCTATCTCTCCTCCCTGGCATCCTCTGGTTCAGTTAAGGTGTTGCTGGGCCTCTCGGCCTTCGGGCCTGGCCCCAGTGATCATGGTTTTAAGGTATGTGACTTCTGTGCTTTTGTGTATCTATTCTTATTAGTCTAGACAGAGAAGGTCTTAGTTGAAAGTTAGAATTCCTGGGAATGTCTTTTATAATTTGAAGTCAAAATGAATACATGTGTAAATTCTAAGAGCCTGTTTATTGAAAGAATGTTATATTATATTCTGCCTCGTCCTGTCCTCTGTTTGGTATGTTGCTGAACATGTATGAAGAAGTTTCTCTAACATCTCACACTGTCCTATCAACCTCACACTAGCTCACTTTCAGCCTTGGATCTCTGAGTGAATGATTCTCTCTGTCTCTGTCTCTGTCCCTGTCCCTGTCTCTGTCTCTGTCTCTCTCTCTCTCTAACGATAACGGTACTTATAAATCTTAGTCATTAGTCAGCTGCAGTGTTGATTTATTAACATCCCACAATTACCTGAGTAAGGTCCCCAACATCCCCAAACGCTTGTGAGTAACCACCCCTAACGCACCAGAGCTCAAATCCTTTCGTGAAAAAAAGGAGACCTATCACATTTGAGCACAAACCCCGTTTGTGTGATATCAGTGTATCACTGGAATCGAAATATTAGTGTCTGATTGTAATGGTAATCTCAGTGTCTTATTGTATTCGTAATGTCATTGTATTATTCAAATTATAATATCAGTGTATCATTGGAATCGTGATAACAGTCTCATTGGAATTGTAATATCTGTGTTTGATTGGAATCAAAATGACAGTGTGTAACTGTAATCGTAATCTTAGTGTGTATTATTGTATTCGTAATATCAGTGTATTATTGGAATTGTGATATCAGTGTATCATTGGAATCGTGATGCCACTGTATTATTGTATTCGTACTATCAGTGCTTGATTGGAATCGTGATACATTTGATTGGAATCGTGATATGTATCAGTTTGCACACGGAAGGAGTCAGCAGTCGTGCAATTGTGTGTTTCTGGGCTTATTGCTTCTGTACATTACCGCCGCTGCCACCTTCATCATCATCTTTTTCATCATGTTATCGTGATAACAGTTTCGTTGTCGTCGTCGTCGTCGTCGTCATCATCATCATCATCATCATCATCATCATCATCATCATCATCATCATCATCACCATCATCATCGTCGTCGTCGTCGTCGTCATAGTAGTAGTCGTCGTCGTCGTCGTCATCATCATCATCATCATCATCATCATCATCATCATCATCATCATCATCATCATCATTTCTTTACCATCCTCATCCGCTCGGTTACGACCGTCGTCAACGTCGTAGGAAGTCGATTACACCCAACAACCCCCCGTCCATCAGTGCAGCCGTGTGGCACG